>OX352749.1:11200000-11604621 GCA_947095525.1 Trisateles emortualis | reverse complement strand
TTCAGCAATACTTATCAAATATGGTCTCGTTATCTGACAGATTACACGGTTTTTATGACACCAACTTATAAATCATAATAGGTAATGATATACAAAAACGTAGGTCTGTCAAGGTAATAATTTTGTAGTTGTTTCCTAATCCCTAAGTTTCCTAGCTATACTCTCATGGTAATGCTAATAGAATGTAGCCTTTAACATAGATAATGTAGCTGCCTAATACTAAAAATAATTTGGGTCAGTAGTTCAAGTCTACACTAAGGCGAACGCATAGTTATTGATAATAGGGCCCATCAATCCAATGGTATATCCTACGAAGTGATCTATCTATATAATATTATTTTTATTGTTAAAAACACTAAACATAGGCCGACAGTTATAACAATATTGTAATATTATAAAGTTATTATAATATTACATGCGTGATTTAAAAAAATGGCTGTCGAAAATTGAGAGTAACACCTCACACCTCCGTCAATTAATTATAACCCTTTTGAGAAAAACGTGACATTATGCTATTTACATACACCATGAAGAATAAATTGAAAATTAAAACTATTACCGCTCAAAATAACATATTTTTTTTTAGACATCTCCTGCACTAGGGAACAAACTCTGTGTCGCGGGGGACTTTAAAAACATACAATTCACGGACACAAAATTGCACCCAGACTCGGCACAAACATTTATGGATCTTGATTATGACTCGAACCCTCGACCTCCCGCGTAGCAGTCAGGGTCACTAACCTCTAGACATTTTACATACCTTGCATGAAAATCATTGTAATGTAAAATATTCAATGCAAATCTGTCTTCAGCACAAACGAATACGAATAAATAAAATAATATGTACAATTTGAACATCCTCACTGTAATCCAGAGTAGTGCACTGTGGATCACAATTATTGTTACTGATATCTTGAATAATAATATATAAGATAAGATATTAATACTTGATAAAATGTACTGGTGTTTTTGAATATGTTAATAAGCTATGATTCATTTTTGTCACACATCAAATTGGTTTGATTTTTAGTTTTATATTACAAAGAAATATATATTTTTTATATATTTTTCTGTGATTTCTGTGGAAATTCTTAAGGGTTTAGGTTAATTTATCATTATATTATAATCATCTTGAATAAAGGCCTATTCCATCATCAAACATTTCATCTTTATAGGTGACCAATACTTTTGAAGGATAAACAAAAACACACCTCATTCTGTGGATGACAGAAACTCTGCAGAAACGTTATCAAATCAACAATGTTACGACACATTTCCTGTGCATATTTTTATAGACGAAAAATAATTTTATTATCTGGGTCATGAAGAGGGTCGATACAATTAAAACGGGTAACGGAAAGGTATTTTTAAGTACCTATTGTTTAAGTAGGTACTAGAAATACTCTCGTCAGCCTAAAAATACCTCGAAAGTAATTCACTTTATTTAATTATCCCGAAAATGGTTTTTTTGGGTTTTCACTTACATCTGTACATTTTGTTTTATATATTTGCATGTTACACAATTATTTTCTATAAAACAAGTGTACTTCTGGCGAGTAGTTAGTAGTAAGTTAGTTTTCTGACCGTAAGAACAATGCCATTAGGCGTAATGGCATATTTCTTAAATCTTATATGCATAGAAATATAACAGACTTTAGACCTAAGGCTGGCTTATATTTGGCTCAAAGAATAAGCATTGCCATTCAGCGTGGCAATGCTGCCAGTCTTCTGGGCACGTATTCAGTAGACGTAGACTGGTTAAGAAACTATAGTAACCTAGTATTATATACTATTAATACATTTCTACTACTAAGAGAGATGGCGGATATATCGGTTGTGTAAAAAAAAACATGTTTCGTAGAAGGCTGATCAATTTCCAATAGCTCTTATTTGACTTCATTCACACCCATAAAATAATTATTTTCTGCTTATTAGTTCCGGGAACTCTTAACATGCCCTTTCTCCTGAATGACTGTTATTTAGTCCACAAAGTATGATTAACGTGGACTCTTTCAGTTATAGACCCAATCCCATTTTTTTTCTTCATGTACGAACTTACTTCTTAACCGTTGTCATTTATATACACACTTATGTAGATATCTAATATAATGTACTATCAAATACTCTTCAATTATACCTATCTAAATAACACATGAGCAGCTATCAGCAGTAGAGCCTGGATTAGCCGGTTGAAGTACGTCGTAATTTAACTTCAAGCATTTGGCGCCCGACCAAGTGAGACTTTTGAGAGCCGCCCAAAGATATGAGGCTGGACTGTGGCTAGTTTAAGCCGTTATCACAGGAATTAAACGCTTCATACTCCTTTATTTTTGGTAAGGTAAAATCTAAAAACGATTAAGGTAATGGACTATGTCTTTACCCTCCTCATTCTAAGAGGTCAGGGATCGTAAATTATGGGCTGATTGTCATTAGCGCGTCGAATGGAATGTAGGGCCTGAAAAAAATATGTTTGTTATTCGCAGTCACTGGTGTAATTATTTATCTATCTATTTATTCAACCGTAATAAATCCACTGCTGAATATAGGTGTCTCACAAGGATTTCCACAATATTTGGTCTTGAGCTATTCCTTTACAAAGCCATCAGTCCAATTTGTTGGAGGCCTACTCTGTGTTAGGTTTTTATTTATAACCACTCATAAATTTTGATACCCACACGTCTCTTTCTTTCTTGTTTTCGACTTTTACACAAATTTACTGATTATTCAATATTGTCATAATACTATCTGCCCCAACGGCCATCAGTTCTGTGAGCTATGTGCCCGGCCCATTGCCACTTAATGGAAGCAATTCTTCGAGCTATGTCAGTTACTTTGGTTCTCCTACGGATCTCCTCATTTCTGATTCGATCTCGCAGGGAAACTCCAAGCATAGCTCTCTCCATTGCTCTTTGGGTGACTTTGGGCCTTCGCACGTGGCCCATAGTGAACGACCACGTCTCAGATCCATATGTTATCACTGGCAACACACACTAGTAAAAGACTTTCGTCTTGAGACCCTGCGGTATTTGGGACGAGAAGATAAGAGAAGATACTGCTAATATTTTTGGCTAAATAAGTAGCAGCATGTGACTTGTAGATGAGGAGCACGAAGTCAAAGCAAACATTTTATCTATGAACACTATCTACGTAACAACTGATATCGATACTATTATACAGAAGTCGGTTTATAGCATACTAATACTTCAAGCGGAAACATCAATAATACATTACTATCAATACAAAATGATAAGATTTACTACGGTGTGATACTCATTCAACTATACCGTGACCGCAAACTAGACAAACAAAATATTCAAAGTGAAACAGATATCATCCTCATTAAAGACATTCTCTCATTACTAAGGATCCAGACCACATACAACGCGTCTCCAAGTTATGCGGTCTTTTAAAGTGTGGACCGTTCGGTGCATGCTACTGCAACAGCTCCAGACGATGTTTATTAGGTTCGAAAATCGAAGGCTACGCTCTCGTTACCATAAACATAATTATAATACAAAAAGGTGGAATAGATACCAGATTGACTATTTTAAAATTCGAATTTTACAAATATTTCAAATTTGTAACGGGTTCCTCCCTAGCCACGTTCAACTGTACCGAATATAGAATTGTCTTTCTTGGATTCCGAAATGCAAAAGGTAATCGCCGTCGATAACCTACATTCTAAATTATTTATACAAATTCTCTATAGTCTAGTGCCAGAATAAATCTTTTTTCTATAAGACACCAACAAAAAGTAATTTCAGTTCAATTAACGCTAAAAACTCTGTTCGGAAAATTAAGACCAAGATTTTTGCTAACGTCGCGCACTGTGTAATTTGCAGATAAGCTTTAGGTAATGCATTGTGCATATTAATGAGATTTCTTAATCTACCTAGCTTATTAATACTAACTTTACCTGAGATTTTGCCTGACTCTTTTCAAAGAAGGCTTTGGTAAAAGTACTAAAATCCGTGACGAGATTAAAAATTAGAAGAGATAAAGATATATTTTGAGCTGAGAGAAGATAAATTAGCAAAATATTACTAAAGATACTCCAACTCAAAATTCATTTGGGTTACAATGTAACTAAATGAAGCTAACTAATTATAAATGTAGCAGGTAAGCCAGAAAGATGATGTCAGCCGATTTACCTACCCGCTGACTAGTGCAGAAAAAGAAAAGATCTAGTCAGTAGTTAATTTACTAGATCTTTTGTTTTGCATCAGTAAGTTTTATGGTAGCATGCAGACTATGCAAAACATGATTAAAACATTTATTATACATGTATTATACCTATTAATTAAAGAAAAAAAAAACGATTGACTGGCCTATTGTCGTGCACGCCGAAGTTCGTAGGTTCGATTCCCACCCAGGACAAATCTTTGTGTGATGAGCACGAATGTTTGGTCTCTGTCTGGGTGTAATTTATCTATAATATGTATGTATTTAGAATTAATATATAAGTATGTTTATCAATTGTCTGGTTACCATAGTACAGGCTCTGCCTAGTTTGGGATCAGATAGCGATGTATGAGTTGTCCCAAAAATATTATTATTATTATACTTTTTAAATTACCCAATCATTATTTGCCTAGCGCGCGACAACTTATTGTAAATTGCTGAGGAGTTAGGTATCCCGGCGACTACTTGGAGCTGCAACACCAACTTATGACTCATGTCTGCAACATCAATCTTGTCATGGAAATACAAGTATCATCGAAATTACAGTAAAATCCCTTTATCATCCCTGCATATCTTCAAACTCCTGGACAGATTTTTTAAAATTATAGCTAGGAATCATCTCAATTACATAAAATTAAAAAAACCGCCTCAAAATCCGTTCATTCTTCTGGGAGCTATAATGCCACGTACAGACACACAGACAAACATATTAAACGTATAACATTTTTATGTGTTCATAAATACATACTAATCGTACTGGTCATGCGTAATAAAACAAATATTACGGTAAGTATACAACCAGATTCTATTTTTCTATCTTTTGCTTCACTAATAAATATATTAACAAACTAATGTAAACTTTTCTATGTAAGTGCTGTGTACTTCTGTAAGTGACGAATTCACTATGCTCTGTTTTATAAAATTATTGTTTTTATGATATGACGTTATTAATGGATAAGTTGTTAAAGTGCCTATTCAATAAATAAACAAAGAAAAGGAAATGCAGAATTATCACAATAAATCACAACGAGCACTACGTCATAATTGGCATTTATTTATTTATTGGATTAAAACATTTCGCTGCTAGTTCTAAAGCTGGCAGATGTCAATAAATACGAGTAGTGCGCGCTAGTGACAAGCGGCGTCGGTCACAAAATTTGCGGTTAAACAGAGCTTTAATTAAAGCCGCGGCGACACACACCATAAATTAATGTGCTGTAGCTACTCTCCAAATCTGTTATCTAATCTCTCATAATCTATTGCCTTTTTAGGTTTGGCCTAGAATATACATTGAATGATAATTTGGAATTAAAAATCCATTTCGCGTTTTCAACCTCGTTAAATTTGATAATTTCCGTATGGTAAAAATGAGTGGCCAGAGTATTATGAAGTGTTAAAACGTGAGTCGTCCCTCTTTCTCGGTCAAACATAACCTTTTCACACGTCATGCCGTGACGCAGCCCCTCTGGGTTTCGTGTTTGTTCTTCTTATAGCTCTGCCCTTATTATATAATTATATTATTTGTAATTAAAATTGGATGACACCTTTTTCGACGATCATCGTGTAAGTATCCATTTTAATATCACAGTCATCCTGTCCACCTATAGTAATCCTAATGTATAAATGAGTTTGTAAAATGCCAAATCTTGAACATGCTAATTCTGTATGTTCCTTAATAATAAATCTTCAGCATGAAAGAATCAATTAAAATACATAAGAGGGGTAAAAGTATGAAATTGCCGTTCTAAAGGTACTTCGAATTGACATAGAACCTTCATGGTTTCAGATTTTTGAGTAAAACTTTTTTCACATGGTATCTACCTATAAAGTTCTTCTTTTAAAAAATGTGCAGCATTCGATTATCGCCTTTCAGTTGTTTTTTTATTCAGCTTAGACAAAAAAGATGGATACTTCTAAAATTCGAGTGATTTTTGAATACGAGTTCCGACGCGGAACTAACGCGGCAGAAACAGCAATATGAATGTTGCGTTTGAAGAGGGGACTGCTAATGACTGATTAGACTGGAAACGCTTTCGTGATGGAAACTTTGATAGATATGAAGGACGAACCACGTGGAAGAGCGTCCACACAGGTGAATAACAATGAATTGAAATAGATGGTGAAAGCCGATCCGAGCTTAACTACCAAAGAATTAGCGGCATAGTTTAACGTTACCTTACCAACAATATTAACTCATTTGCGTCAAATCAATAAAATAAAATAAATATGAAAAAAGAAACGCGTGATGAAACTTGTGTAGCCTTGTTGAATCGATACAGAAATGAAGGAATATTGGATCGAATTGTGACATGTGATGAAAAGTGGATTCTTTAAAATAACCGTAAGCAAAAAATGCAAAGGCTGATCACAGGTCAAACGCCGCAACAGTGTCCTACGGCAAAGTTTACCAATAAAAAGGTAATGGTAACTGTTTGGTGGTCTCAGCATTGTGTTATTCACTATAGCTTTCTCCGATCTGGTCAAGCAATAACGGCAGATGTCTACTGTGCCAAACTCCGAACAATGTTAGCATAACAAGTAGTGAAACAGCCAGCATCTTCACCATTATTACTCCATGATAATGCAAGACCTCATAGAGCACGAGAAACCGTTTTAACTCTACCGGAACTGAAATTAGAAACCATTCGTCACCCTCCGTATTCGCCAAGCCTTGCTCCAATGGACTATAATTTTTATTGTGATTTGGTCAATTTTCTACGTGATAAAAAGTTTTCTTCTCAGGAGGCAGTACAAAATACTTTCACACAGTTTGTCGAATCTAGATCACCAGAGTTATATCGCAAAGGCATAAATGACCTTCCTATTAGATGGCAGCAATGTATAGATAATAATGGTAATTATTTTGATTAAAAAAATATGTTATATTTAAAAAAAACTAATTAAAATTTTACAGTACAAATCGGCAATTTCATACTTTAACCCCTAATATATTATGTGCAGTGGCTTTGTAGAACTTTGAAACGCTGGCGCTCTTCTATACCAATCGAAATGGATACTATATTTGGGTCATGATTAGAAATCTTTAATGCATCATCATTATAATTTATTCGATTGTGATAAACAATAACTTAAATTGAAGACCCGATTAATCATATCATTGATAAACCAATACTGTTCGTTATAAAATAGCCTTGATAATTAATTTGTTTTAGCAGAGTAAACAGTTTGTTCTTGAAATTTTCTATTAAGTATTTCTTACATTTTATCGGGTAGTGGCAGATACGCCTAAAATTCTATTCATCACCTTCCTTAATCGATAAAAGGACGTCTTAATAAGATTTTTCCTTTCGTATCTCGAGGATGTGTTTTTTAAGTCGTTTTAGTTTCGGCTTACTTTACGAAAGGAAAGAAAGCTTTATCTTCGAATTCCTCTGACGTCTGAAAAGGGTGCCGAAGATTTAATAGAGACGAATAAGAAGGAAAGCCAGTGATGCGTCAGTTAACAAATCAGTCATGACAGGTAGAGATAAATGCAGCGGAAAAAGGGAATGGAATATTGGATTTGGCTGTTAACAGAAACATCAATTTGCTTTTGTATAGTTAAGGAAAATATCTGACATATGTGGTATTGTGGCACAAAATGTGGTATTTTTTATTTTGATATTAACATATCAAAATAAAAAATACCACATTTTATAATAGGTTAGGAAAAAAGTTTTTTCGCAAAATTCAAAACATTTTTTAATATAGTTTATTTACATTTAACTAAAGTATGTAGGTACCATTTTCTTTGATAACTTTTTTCCATCTTGTCGGTACGGACATGATCCCATTGCTATAGACATTTTGGGACATTTGATCAAAATACCGCGACAAGTGGTTTTGGCAGTCCTCTCGTGATGTTAACCTGACACTGCCTATAAAATTCTGAAGAGACCGAAACAGGTGGAAATCTGAAGGTGCAAGGTCAGGACTATACGGCGGATGCATTAATACTTCCCAGCCAAACGAGGTCTGGCGTTATCATTTGAAACCTTAGAGCGCTGATATCCTAACCTATTTTCAGAAAAACTACATTATGTATACTGACGGACACATTAACTACAATTAGCCTGTAAATAGTACATTCACTGTGTACATATGTACCTGCATAGAGGTTTTTACTGCTGTAAGTGTTTTCATATTGGATAAATATTTTTATTTAAAACTCATTCCGTACTTTCCTGCGGTTTCTATGGCCGTCAGTGTATTTAGCTGCCTATTTTTAGTTAGAAGTATTTGACGTTTTGTTCTAAGTCTCACAAGCTCTGTAAACCATTTCTCAGAAGTTAACGTTCTAGATAATCAAGCAAATAACTCAGCACAGAGCTATTTACTTCATGTCCTCTTCTCCTACAAGTACGTTGAAAAGGTTCCCTACAAACATTTAAATTTTAATCATGTATGCTTAGGATGTCGTTTCTTCAGTATAAAATAAACGAGAATTATGTTTGCTGTAACAATAACAATCTGTTATTCATTGGATGATAAAAGCTGAATTTTAGGTTAATGATGTTGAATTATCATTTGAGAATTCATAACAAAACATAATATATCTTGGCTTCTTCCTCGAAGGGTTAGGCATAGACGATGACATCCACGTTTTGCCGGCTATGTTAAGTAGCATATTTAATATACATATTATGTGGTATGAAATATGCGTTTTTATTGTCATATACCACAAGTCCAGACTCCGTGCTGCTTCAGAACCTGAAAATCGAACTCAGAAACTCAAGATCAGCCGTATATTAGTGCCAACTTTCACGGCATTACATTCACGTTATTTTTAAGCAATTCACGAACTTTATACATCGTGGGACACACACTGCAATTTGATTCCAAATTTCAAAAATTCTATGGATAAAACTACTGGCACTATGAAAACTCAGAAAACTGTTAAATATAATTTAATACTAAATAAGTACATAACTTTTATATAAAAATGTAACCCAATTTCCCTTGATCACACCATAACATGAGAACGTTTTACCAATTTCAGCCATATTTTACTAATACTTTGAAGAAGGTTAATGAAGAAGGGAAATATACATAAAATTGCGCAGAAAATAAATAATATAACCCGAATGAAGTCGGGGCAGGCAGCTAGTTATTTATATAAATTGAATCAGGTGGGCCGTATGCTTGTTTGCCACCTTGGTACTATAAAAAAACCCTATTTACCTTGGTCACGCTATAACTTGAGAAGGATTTCACTGATTTCATTCATGTTTTTTTAAATTTTCTAATACTTTGTAGAGGGTTCTTATAAATGAAAATAATTAAATCCAGGGAAGTCGGGATGGGCCGCTAGTATTTAGACAAATTACACCTAGACAAAAAAATTAATAATTTGTGCTCATGATACTAAGAGTATGCCCTGGGTAGAAAAGCTTCTACTTTTGGTTTTGCAATCAGATTCAATAACCATTAAATAGTATTCATTGTCATACACTGACAATTAATTAATAAAATTTAGAGAGAGTACAACTGTCTCGTTTAGCACTGCATTAATCAATGACATTTCAACTAAGTTATAACCTGGCAAGACGCCTAAATGCACGATACAACGTAACTATCTCACCACTTACACAGAAACTAACAGCTAAACCTTGGTTCAATCCATGTCTTAAATATCAATTAAGGTTTAGCTCTAATGCGTTCACGAGGTTCCATTCGACAGGTAATTTCATCGCCTCAGCTTGGTAAATTGAGGGGTATTCAACCATTGGTATGTATACATAATGTACATACATATATGTGTTGTAGATATCTTAAAGAGAGTTGCGAATTCTGCCCCAAAAAAACAACTGTATGGAATTTGACGTAAGTCTACGATTTGATGTCGTAAACTTACGTCAAACCCCATACATTTGATTTTTTGACTTTTCAATTCGACTACCTTTTATGCAACTTGTCTAGAGGGTCTGATTGAAGTGAAAACGTTTGCTTTATAATGAAAGTGGTTGTTCTTCTTCGTCTTCTTTTTCGGTAATAATGCGAATAGATAGAAAAATTAAAAGAAAGAAAATTATACATTTATTTTAATATATATTTTAATGTCGTGATCGCGGGCGACCCCTAGTTAAATATATATATAGATACATTTATATATATTTAACTAAGGGTAGCCCGCGACTTCGTTCGCGTGGTAATTTGGAATACCTATTTTCCCCGTTTTTGCAACATATTTCACTACTGCTCCGCTCTTATTGATCATAGCGTGATGTTACAATATAGCCTATAGCCTTCCTGGATAAATGCACTATTCAACAAAAAAATATTTTTTCTAATCGAATCAGTACTTTCTGAGATTAGCGCGTTGAACCAAACAAACAAACTCTTCAGATTTATAATATTAAATATATGTAGTATAGAGTATAGATATTACTCTTATATAGAGTATAGATAATGCCCATGTGTACAATGTGTTTAGAAAGTAAGTAAGCATTTTGTGTTCTCGAAGTAGTGTAAGGGAAGAAGAACTGCAGAAAGCAATTTCGACCACCGGGCGACTTCTAGTTTACATTAATTGAAAACTAAAATGTTATAGTATTGTTTTTGTTAAATTGTCCTGAAAAACATTGTGTTACTAATAGGATGCGTTTAATTCTGTAAGCGTAAGGTAGGGCGTCCCCCAGTTACGTGGATCGACGCCCTAAAAAAGGTCCCTGGGACGCACTGGATGCGGAAGGCGGAGGACCGTGTGCTATGGCGCGTGTTAGGAGAGGTCTATGTCCAGCAGTGGACTGCGATAGGCTGATAGATTGATTGAAGATGAGTTTTATCTGTACTATTTGTACAAAATAAAAAATGCCTTATACAGAGTAAAATTTTGTACCAGATTCAGACCACATACAAGGAAAAGGATTCCTAAAACATGTAATTTTCTATTTAGTCTCGTATATAAAGAAAATGTTAACCGTATTACTTAATTATCGTGTGCTGGCGAGCTGAGGTTATATTTCTCCTCTAATTCCCTGATCAGGGAGGAAATTGCTTCGTCCAGACCTGCGCTAAGGCTAAGCTAGAAATCTAAAGTTATATGCTCAATTTCATAGTAAAAAGTTTAAGTATTTAACCAGACCGCGTTAGTTTATTATACAGCTTAATGTTTGCTTTTTAGTCGTTGTTTAGATTTATATTGTTTGTCTAGAGAGCGGTTGATACCCAAGTGGGAAAATAACCAAGTTATACACATGAGGTATAAATTTGATCCTAGGTAGACACACGGCTATGAAAATAGCTATACAGGGCCGCTATATGAAGATTAGTTCTTTAAAAAACTAGTCTAATTATTTTTATGGAAATAGGTAACAGTGTACAATTAGACTATACCTACAGATAAAAATATATTTCTCTCAAATTCATACATTGTTTTTCCTAAAAAACTAATCTTCATATAGCGGGCCCTACACAGGCTCCGTTGCCCACCGTACTAATGTGTATTTAATTTTGAGGTATTAGTACTAATCATATGATTTAGTATCTGCTAATAGTGATTAAAAAGAAACGTGCGAAAACCCACATATTTTGAAAACAATTCTGAAGGTATATCTAATGCATCTACTGGCCCGTTGGTCTAGTGGTTAGTGACTCTGACTGCTACGCCGGAGGTCGTGGGTTCGATTCCCACCCAGGACAAATCTTTGTGTGATGAGCACGAATGTTTGTTCTGTGTCTGGGTGTAATTTATCTATAATATGTATGTATTTAGAAATATATAAGTATGTTTACCCGTTGTCTGGTTACCATAGTACAGGCACTGCCTAGTTTGGGATCAGATAGCAATGTGTGAGTTGTCTCGAAAATATTATTATTATTATCTACTCGTTTCAAGCCAGCATATATTATGTAGCTTAACGCCTTAACCCGCTCGGCTCATTTAATAGAGGAGAGGAGAGGAGATCCGTGCCTAGTATAGGGACATTATGTTATCTGTTAACTGTCCCACTCTAGGGCAAAGACCTCCTCGTTTTCAATGATAGCCTATCTTGTTGTATTTGTTGTTGTTTTGTATGAAAACTATTGTAATAATTTGTTTTGGGTATATTACTATGAAAAATAATATAATTGACCATTTTCCAATAAAATCAAATTCTTATAATTAATTATATTTAAGGCCTGATCTGAAAATCAGCGCTGCAGAATAAAATGCCGCTACACAAAGCTGAGATTGAAAGAAAGAAAGAAAGAAAAGCATTTATTCGAACATACACAGGATAACAGATGGTAGACAAAAGATAGACGCATAATAACAACAGAAAGAAAATTATCCTGTGTGATGTCAGAAAGGGTCCCAATCTCAGCTCTATGCTGCAACATTTTATACTGCAGCGCTGATTTTCTGATCAGAGCCTCTAGACAAGTGGCATAAGCGATAATCGAATCGAAAAGTCAAAAAAGAAAATGTATGGGATTTGACGTAAGTTTACGACATAAAATCGTAGACTTCCACGTCAAATTCCATACATTTTATTTTTTTGACTTTTCGATTAGACTATCGCTTATGCCACTTGTCTAGAGGCTCAGGCCGTAGTTAGATTGGGACCTATTTCGACATTACACAGGACACGTTGTTAATCTTTGTGCTTATTTATTGATTACTTTTTACCTCTCTATCTTTATGTCCTGTGTATGTTCAAATAAACATTTTTCTTTCTTTCTAATTAAAGGACTAACACTAATAAAATCTATTTTATTTGTTTGAAGCTTCTTATTATAACGGCCGTGTAGATTGGTACTATCATAGCACCACAATACATTATACTTTTTATGATAAAACTAGGCTACTATCTTCATTAACCTTTAACCTATCTACCCTTAATACCACACCACACATTTACTCGTACCACAGACGATTAACGAAGTCCAACTTCTTTTATATACAAGGAGAAAAAACAATAGTTCTCAAAGCTATTTAGAAGGACCTTCTACATTGGGGTCAACAATACCTAAACAAACTAGATAAGTTTGTCAATAGACTTAACTTTATCCACGTTGGTGGAGTAGGCCCTACGACGAAAATTTATGTTCTAATTTATAAAAGACTCGACCAATTTCTTGAAGAAAAAGTACATAATAATAAGCAGTATAGATTGTCCCCTGAGCCAAAGGGTAATCAAGTTCAAAAGTTACTGTGCTTTTATTGTTGTAAAAAAGACAACTCCCGCACTAGGGTCAAGTCCTGTGACTGAACATACAAGGCAACAAGTCCTGTGTCGGTGGACTTATCGAACATACAATTCAGGGACACAAATTGCACCCACACTCGAAACAAATATTTATGGATCACACAAAGTTTTATCTCGTGTGAGATTCGAACTCGCGACCTCTGGCTCAGCAGTCAGGGTCACTAACCACTACATTAACAGGTCAGTTACTTTATCAACTATTTACTAGCAAAGGTATCTGGTCACCGGTTCTTGTTAGAAGAATCTTTTTCCTATCTCATGGACTAACTAACTAGCAAAGACACTATGCCCTAGTATCATATTTTTGTGGACTGGAAACACGCGACTGATGCCCTAGATATTAAAGGCTATATGTATGTATAAATGTGCTATACTGACCTACTTTGGTGTCACTTTGTATCCTAAATAAATAAATGAATTTTGAGTTTGAAACTGTTTACCGTCAGGCGGACTTAATTGTCACCTAAGTACCAAAAAAAAAATGCCTTGATGTGGAAGACAAAAGCCTATTCCAGTGCAAAATCTCACTTTTTCACGAGAGCTAACTCGATACAAGTATACCCTCAACAAGAACAACATTACATTACATACAAAAATAAAATTCCAACGAGTGTGCTTGAGTTTCGAGAACCCATAGTAATGCCAGGACATTGTGAAAGGTACAAAAGTGAGCTCTTTGCTACCACTAGGTACTCTAATAGTTACCTAATGGAGTTAACTTCACACGCGCGTGGTACAGTGTTTCTATAATGTATTAGCCTTTCCTTGACAAGTTGTTAAAGCTTTAGGAGAGGTAAGCCATCATACAAGCGAGATAGCCTGACTGGGGCAGACCTCCACCTTACAGAAGAAAACGTTTTGACAGTAAAGTGGTATAGTTGTGTTCATGGGCAAGTATATGTGTTATTTAAGGATGCTTTTTTCTAAGAAACGTTTTCTTATCACAAGAAAACCCCAGCACAAAACCCTGTTGTTTATTTAAGGTCAGCGGCTACGCCTATATGTCACTGTGATAGATTTTTTTTTTCCATAATAATAATAATAATAATTGTCCGTGTGGTGACGGATTAAGAATACAAATATCACCACCCCATTCTATCCCGTGGGTGTCGTAAGAGTCGACAAAGGGAGTAAGTCCGGCAGAAAATATCCACTGCAAGAGAGGGAAAACTCGAAACAAAACCCTATACCAACCCGTCTGGCCAGCGTGGTATAGTAGGCTAATATCCCTCCAAATTAATGGAGAAGACCCGTGCCCAGCAGTGGGACGTTTATGGGTTGAGATGTAATAATAATAATCTTTATTTGCACAGAAAAACCTAATACAAAACATTATAGAAAGATGTGTAGTTTAAATAATATAAACTTACGTTTTATAACAAATTATAAACCCTGTCTCTTAAACTAGGGTAACCTGTATCTTAAGAGACAGTGATCGGCTACAAAACGACCTAAAAGTAAGTTACACAAGATGTAGACTGTATAAGGTAATAATATTTTTTTTTTATACTACCAAGTTGGCAAACAAGCATACGGCCCGCCTGATGGTAAGCAGTTACCGTAGCCTATGGACGCTTGCAACACCAGGGGTATCACTCGCGCGTTGCCGACCCTTTAGAAACCTTATAACTCCTTTCTTGAAGAACCTCATGCTATAGTCTCTCTGCTATAATATATTATTATTATTATGGAAAATTATTTATTGAATTTGAAAGACTTGGACCACGTTGAACGCCAGGCCAGCAGACACAATAGAAAATCTATTTTTTGCGGGTCACCGGTGACCCGCGTGGCGTATATAGTCTTAACAACAGAAATTTGGTCACAACAACTAAAATCGCTCTTCACTAATAAGTGAAGAGCGATTTTAGTTGTTGTGATATATGTGTCTGTATTCAGACACATATATTTGAGCATTGTATTCTAAATAATCAAACTGAAACTGTTCTTTGTATATATCATACACACAAAAGAACTTTTAACTCACATTCATCCAAGTTTACTGTAGTAAACGTCGAAGCCGTTGTCCTCAAAGGCTAAACTGAGATAGGACTTAAAGATATTAGGGTCCTTAAACAGTTTATATGTTAAACTTTATGGTGCCACAGATATAAGATCTGGGTTTGTTTGCTGAAGTCTTGAATACTCCATTATGGAACAGGCTAGTAAGCTTACCGTCACATGGATACGAGAAACATAAACCATAATTGATTTTACCAAGTTAATTAAAGGCAATAGTGAGCCAAGCTGGTGGAGCGATAGAAAATAAATTATATTATCAATATACCCATTGTGTTGTTGTCTTTTGAAAATGTACCTTCTCATTAGACTCTCCATATTTAAACCGAAGTATAGTTTTATACAAACCGGGCTTAAAAAGAGAGAAGCATGTGATACAAATTTAATAACAGCAAAAATTTTGGCCGTATTACTCAAGATCCAATTTCAGAAAAGAATAATAGAATAGAACTATCCCTTGAGGCACGTCATATTAGATAGAAACAATTTTCAGCCGTCACGTGACCTAACATTTGGCTCACGAACGAAAACAAGCGAAAGACTTTTTTGAGGATCAGCAGATACCGTAGTCTATAGACGCCTACAAAAATGCCTAAAAACTTATAATAACACCATGGGTAACCACGGAATAGGAAAAAGTTATTTTTTAAACGCATTCCTAAGTGAGCATTGAAAACCTGTAATTTAGGAACAATACTTTAGCTGCTTTATGGTTATACAGATAGAAAAAAATTATAAAGCTTTTAGAAAATCAAAATGTCTCTTATTTTTTAAATTCCATTTATAAAAAATAAAAAACGTTTAACTTATTCTTTCCTATTAAACAAGTTTGCTACCACTATTAAAATATTAAAATTTCGCCTCATCCTTGTCCACCTAAATGATAAAATTTTCTATTCATATTTTATTTTCAGTTAATATAACAGCGCGTCTATAAAAAGGGGTAGTCATCGTTGTCACCAAGAACAATTCAGATGGACATTAAACCACCACGTGTTGGACATCAGTGAACACACGTGTCCACGTAGCGGTCGTTTGCAGACACGTGCCTACCCTACATGGCTATTGTCTTCTACTGAGCGAACGAACTTTTAACGTACGAGTACAATGCACAAAACAGTTCTAATTGAATCAGAGAAGTTTTACCTTTTTTTAGGGATGTCATTTTCAATTTTTAGTTAGCAGTAACCTAATATCACTTTTAATATTCGTTAGGATACTTGAGGGCGTTTTATACTGACGGGATTTTCAAACAAGCATATGTATGACCAGTCTAATGGTCAATAGATATCATAAATAATCGCAAATAAAATGGAATTATACAATACCTCGAGCATCATTTGTGCATCACGGGCTCAAAAAGCAAGCTTTGAAATACTTTTAACACCAGACTCTTTCAAACTTTGGATAAAAATGTTTATTTTTTTAAACGCATCCCTAAACAAGCATTGGAAAACTGTACTCTACACCGGAAAACACTTTTTTTCACTCGTGTGTTCTAAATGTCTGCAATTCCGATCTGAGAATTCAATCTGTCACAATGAATGGTTAAGTTTACGCTCACAAATTCACTACTGCACCAAGGATACAATCAATTTTTAATATATTTAAAACCGAGAAAACGTTGCAAAAGTTTTGTCAACCATTGTGTCTGTATTCTCTTCTTTTGGTGTAAATATTATATGTTTGTTATATTTATTTATTAATTAAAATAGCTCCCCAATTAGGGAATGATTCTTCTTTTTAAAATTAATCCTCAGTTGTCTTATTCGTGATTTCAATTTTCGTAAGACAACCGAGTACTAATAATTTAAATATAGAATATTACAATTTTCTGTCCGATGTGAAATCCACTACACAGGGGAATATGGCGAGGGCTCCATGCAGGTAAGCTGAAAGATCATCGGTACTGTTTTTCGAACGTGATATATCCACTCCCATATTTATATGACATAGCCATAAAATTCAGTCCCCAAAGGTCGAAACAAATTTCCCTCATCCTCAGGCGAGAACTAGCAGAAAAATATATACCTATTCTCAACTCATACATCAAAACATAAAGCAAAAATACAAAAAAATAACATTCTCGCATAACACCGTCCCACGTACGATCGACACGTACAAGCCCGGTCGTTACGAGCCCACGTGTCCGGCCTGCATGGCTGTCACATTACCGTATAACTCCGTCCACTGGACGTGTCTTATTAAACTTATGATAATTGTACGCCATTTTTACATATAGTTTGACCTGATATTGGGAAAGTTGACTTCTGAAATGAAAAAAAAAACCCTATTTATGACGTTTTCTCAGATGTTGTAATGATAACACAAATATATATAAAAATACATGCAAAAGAAAGAAAGAAATACCTTTACTTTACTAATTGAATAATGACTCTGTCATTATTCAATTTATGCATTTTAACTATTTCTGCGAGAATCGACTGTAAAATATTTTGATGATAATAATTATTATACAATACATCTATTGTATTGTATAATAATGTATAGGATTTGACATTAGTTTACGATATAATGTCGTAAACTTATGTGAAATTTTATACATTTGCTTTATATTCTATTCGATTCGACTACGGTTTATGCAATTTGTCTGGAGGGGCTGAGGAGGCAAACTAGCATTCAGCTTGATTGTAAGCAGTTACCATAGCCTAAAGATACCGGCAACACCAGCGGTATGATCGCACGTTGCCGACTCGATAAAACCGTTAAATTCCTATTTTGAAAAATTCTCTCGGAAAAGTCTCGCCATGAAGATTATTCAAACACTTCATTGTAAATGGGGTATTTTTTTTTATAATCACAGAGTATGGTACAATTATGGTGTCAGAACTTTGCAGCACTAAATAGGAAACAAAAAATACAGCAGGGTGTTTGTTTCGCCACATTCAAAGCTGACACAATATCGTCAGACCACTTAGATAAAAATGTTGGTTCATTGTTGCCTCTGACTGGCATTGTTTGTCGCAAAACGATTTTTTCCAACACTACAGTGCTCTATTTAATAGGCACAAAAAGTAAAATATACAAAAATTCTTTGTTATTTTATATTCTGCAAAACGGTTGTTGACCGCAGGGTAGTAAAAAATACAAAAGGAAAAATTTATATCGCACTAAGAGCCCACCATAATTAATATTACCAAAAGAAATGTTTTATCTTTTTATTTGTTTGTTCACAATTTGCGTAAATCACGATGATATTAAAAAATTCAAACCTCTTTTTTACATTATTGACCAAAGGAAAAATAACAGTATAATTCCATTTTCCTTTTAATTTTATATAGCTGCCTTGTGCTTTTAACCATCTTTAGCGAAATATTTAGGGTTGTCATGTTCGTTTTCATGCAACCATTATATTGTAGTTTGCTTACGATTGTAAATATCTCGCGATTACCAAGAGTGTCTTGAAATTTCTTAGTAGTGGTGATCCATTAATAGTTGTAGGTACTTTGTTTTAGCTGAACCCTCTTAGTCAGCCGTCGCCAAGGCTGTTAAAAAGCGTTAATATTTTCACTGACTTGCATAAAGGTTGAAGTTCTATGTATATTAATTATCGTTATACCTTTTTTACCAGTAAGTATTGCATCAGTATAGTATTAATTTATTGCAGTAGTGGTTGCACCTTTGACAACGGCACTTAAATTTTGCTGAACATGTTAATTTGCTATCCTTTGACAAAAATGTGACACATTGCAGTTTTATTTTGCCAACAATTGTATATTTTGCAATTGGTTAGCGCATGATAGCTGTATTCTTTTCTTTATTTCTTTTTTAAAATGACATTCCGCACTAGGAAATAAGCTCTTTGTCGCGGGGGCGATCGAACCCACGACCTTCGGCTTAGAAAACTTCTACTTAACCTAACTAGGTTCACTAACAACTAGTACGAAGCACGGCCGGGGCACGGCCAGGGCACGGCTGGGCACGGACAAGCATGGATGATTTAATACAAATGATACTATAGATATTCAACCGGTGAAATGTGAATCATCCTTTAGCTTTCACTCATAAATTCAGACACATTACACTAGATTTTTTGGCAGTGTGTCTCAGTGCAAACTCGGTAGGTTCCAGCGTAAGCTTACAGTATCGATTTACCACTCGATTGAACCTAGTTTTAGCGTCGAACTACCTATATTGAGTCGCGGCATCAAAGATCTCGGAATAAACTTGCCGTTTACAATGTTTGTAGTTTTGGGCTGGATTTAGTTATTTAAATCTTTAGGAACTGGGGTATTGAACTTGTATAAATGTAAGACGTTTTGATTTATTTATATTTGGAACAACAGCTATATCTACATTCAACATAAGCATTAATAAATAGGTTAATTGACATAATGGATTATAATGTCTGTGTAGCGGAGGACTTCACAAAGATACAATTAAAGGACACAAAGTAGGAGCACTTGGAACAAATATTTCCTTGTGAGAGGGATCGAACCAATTTTAGCCACTAAACCAAAAACCACTACACCATAAACTAAAGGTAATCTCGGTAATCTAACTTAGTAAATTAGCGCTTTTGTTACCAAATTGAATTTTCATAAATTATGCATATCAGTTCATCAATTTTTGTTGTAATGTTTATGAATCATCATGCATGACAATAATCTGAACTTCGACAAAAGATGCTTAGCTCTATGTTTTATCATCTCCAAGGATTAAAATATATTCAATTTTAAAAGTGGAATCTCTTTGAAGAATTTTCTTAAATGGATATAGCACGTTTTAAGAAATTGGACAGAAAGATACGATTGAAAAAGTTGCTGTCTTGAATCTAAACTGTCTTTTTGTTTCCAGAATCGCCTTACACGACCATCTGTCTTGTAAACTGGGTGCAAATTAAACTTTGTACATTCCTTAGAAAACATTCCGTATTTTACAACGTAAACAGATGTGCCTAGAGCAGGAAATTTATGTGATATAATATATATACTTATATCTACATGCATAGAGTTTCACGTTGAGAATTTATTTCTTTGGGTTGCAAATAAGGAAAATGTGGTTATGGTTCCCGGCCCCCTTGGGAAAGGAAATCGGGTATGGAGTGACACAACTGAAACACCCTCGTGTAGGTATGAAGGTGCGGGGGTGTCTTAGAAGTGACACTACTAACACACTATTCAGCCTTTAAAGTTTTGCCATCGAAATTTTTATATCGATCTTCTTCTTTCTTTTCGTTTGGTTAGTGGCCAACCTGGTGACAGAGTTATTTAGATCGCTCATATTTAGGCCTCTGTCGTGATCTAACGAATATTAACAGCCGGGACCGACTTTTAACATGCGCTCACGGAATCATGGAGACGTTCAGATGAAATACCACTATGCGGTCACCCATCTATAGGATTACCGGGCCCTTGGTTGTTTAACCCGCTGATCTTTTACCGAACAGCGAGTGCACCTGGCTATGAGCGCCTTTATATCGATTATAATAACATTATCAGTTGCTTTGTCGTTGCTCTAGCGGTTGTTGGAGTTTGTATTATTTGTAGCCGATTGTGCGGTGCATGGTTCAATTTCCAGGTTTGGCAAAATGTTATTCAGTTGTTTTGTATATACATAACTCTGTAAAATCATATTTTGCTGGTGTAAGATAATAGGCTTGGTCCCTATTACATTATCTTACGTAGTTAAGATAATGTGGGCGTTATAATTCCTCTGCCCACACATTTGAAGAAGTTGTAAGAAAATATATTCTGACTTTTGTTTATTTTGACGTTAATAAGTATCATGCGTTTCATCTAAATGAATAAATTACTTTGAGTTGAGAAGTGAAGTTCTTCTTTTATTTAATTTACGTTATATTAAACAGAAAGTCCTCAAAAGTTAAAGCAATATCTCCCAAATTCCCGACATCCACCAAACACGAAATTCCCTGAACGTTGTCAAATTCCCTCCATTAATTATTCCACATTCTTGACCTCGTGCATTATTGACGAACACCACGGCCACATTGATGCGACATAATTCAGACCGCGCACCGACCCTGATTTATGCCAAAGGATACCATACGATTGGGAAATATGTGCGTGTACTGATGAATAAATAAATTTATAATTCGCTCTGTTTCTCTGCAGTGGATTTTAGGAAAGTTTAGCCGCTGTGTTTAATAATCTTGCTACGAAAATAAATATTTTGATCAGATTGAAAAAAAAATATTGTGTAAGATCCAAATATAGCATAAATGAAATGAAATATTCGGTTTTTAGTAAAGCCATCAAAACGTTCCAGCCTTGCAATACCCGGGGTATGCGTTTTACCAATCGAAAAAAACTATAATACCACGGTTTTGTGATCAGGCATTCCTGGAAAAAAGAAAAAAAAATCGTCCGATCAAAACATAGCTTCATTGAAACCATATTTAGGTTTGGCTGTGGTCTTTTATTTGGAGCCGAGTCGGGGTTGTTTGCTCGTGTGATGCTCTACCAGTGTTTCGTTTAAGATAAACTTGGCAAAACCATACTTTTAATATAAGAACTGGATACGAACTTTATTTTTAATACATTATTGCATTATTTTCAGGTCATTAAAAACATACTTTATTTTGAAGACGACTGGTGCTACAAACCCACATGGTTAGTAGGCTAAACAATCTGCCACAATTTAACACTCAAGATTTTTGCTAAAAATTTAGCTCGTTATATTATGCAAGCACTTAAAGATTGTTAAAGACGCTACGACCCGTTTCAAGACTTGTTGCTTGAAATGAAAAGTGTAAGAAGCTTTTAAAGTGTTTCGCTAGTGTACATAAAATCTCACAACTATATCGTATCTCTTTTCTGTCGCAACTATCTGTTGAATGTTGTCAATCGCTTATGAAACTTCTACTCGTGTAATCTGATACTTCACTTAACACAAGCAGTTATGAAGTGGAATCTAAAAGGAGTTTACTTCTTCGACAAGTTTTGAAGTTCGTGTTGACTTTATAGACAACTATTATTGGACTTTAATTAGAGCTCTTCATTATTTTTATTAATTAATAATACATAGAGGTCCAGCGTCATCAGTAGATACTGTAGAGGTCGATTCGTGGTCAATAACTGAATTGGCAAGCAATTGATTAAAACAAATATCCCATATGTTGTTCAGACATCATATAGTTCTTAAAGTTCAAAATTAGAAAGCGTAGGTGTCTTTAGAAGTCACAGGTGGTGTGCTCACCCTTTGGTCATAACAGTTCTGTGAAGAACCTTTTCGATAAAAAAGGGTCTAATGTAAAAAGGTTGTAACCAATGTTTCAGAAGTTACTATAGTTGGTATGAAAGTAAAACATGGGTGATAATGACAGAGTGAGTTATTTGCCTCTACATGATAGCAAAAGGTTCGCTATTATGTAGACTTTTATAAAGAAAATTGTTAGAAACCATGGCGGAAATATTAAAATACATAAAATGTCAATTATTTATAGTATATATCTGCTAGAAACGATCCAGTTAGGTAGGTATAATTTCTAGAAAGAGGTTACTTGACGAATTCGCCTCGACGTTAAAGAAACTTAATCAGAATTTGCAAGTAAACAAGTAAACTAGTAGTAAGTTTTTTTATTTATATTTAAGTATTTAAAATATGTTACAATAAACTGCCTGTTATAAAAACAATAAAAAAATAAAAACCCTGCTTTAAAATATGTTACTATAGCTGCAATCAACAAAATGCAATTAATATCATAATATTTAAATACCCAACATATTATATTAAATAAAGTTATGAGTTAAGTACATTATATATGTAGTAAAAAAATTAAATAAAATTACACATGTCATGTTCTATACGCAGCATAGAACTTGATATAATTATCATATTATTATAATAATAAGTTAAATTATAGTATATAAATACCTACATTTAAAGTAGCTCTCTTTCTCTCTCCTAACTATGTTACTAAATTATCAAACTGTATTTTATATATTAAATAAAAGAAAAAAAACCAACTATGTTGTGTGCCCGACAGGGTCCATAATTGTAACGAAACTTATAACTACCACCTATGTACATTATGTACATTATGGAAAGCAATAAAGTTTTGAGTCAATACTCAATACTTTATTGCTTTCCAGACGAGAAGATTAATCAATATTAATCTTCTTGTCTCGAATACTGCTGCGTCTCAAGACGAAAGAGTTTGACCCGTGCGAGTTGCCAGTGATAACTTGCAAACAAAAAGGATAAAATTAAGAATTCCTACCTAATATTTTCTAACATCGTAATCTTCTATCTGAATCACCAACATTATACATCTCAATTTATCAAATAAATTATATTTTGTAAGGGATTATACTCGTATTTATTAATCTACACGGAAAGGTACGAACGAGAAATTCGTTCAGCAAAATGTACGGGAAAGTGAAAATTGAAGTATTTATGAGGAATCTGCAGGTATTACGGCGTCGCAGTCTTTATTAAATTTAATTTGACCGTATCTAATGATAAAATTCTTTACGTAGTACCCTCGGAGTTGACTACTTGGTAACAAGATTATTTGAATATCTAATACTCAATAAATTATATTTATTACCTTATCCTTTACTAGCCTGCGACTTGGTTTGCGTAGATTATAAAAATGTTTATAATATATCTTGCGCTATTCTGATGTACGAGTATAAGCTATAATACCTATTGTAAAGTTTTATCAAACTCCGTCCAGAGCCTCTAGACAAGTGGCATATGCGATAGTCGAATCGAAAAGTCAAAAAAGAAAATGTATGGAATTTGATGTAAGTTAACGACTTTAAATCGTAGACTTACGTCAAATCCCATATATTTTATTTTTTGACTTTTCGTTTCGACTATCGCTTATGACATTTGTCTAGAGGCTCAGTAGTTTTTGCGTAATAGAGCGATTACAAACATTCATAATATTTTTTTCACATTTTTTTTTATATTACTTGGCTTATGGTGTAATTAACTTGGTAATCATAGATTTTATTAGTACTAGCTGTTGCCTTTGGTTCCGTCTGCGTGAATGTCGGTTATTGCGATAGAAAGTAGGTACCTTATGTCCTTTGCCGGGATACTACATATCTCGTTGCTTTCATCCGTTTTATTGAGAAAAAATGACAAACTAACTAACAAACAAACAGAATTGCTTTCGATAATATCAGTATGGATGTCAATAAAATGAATGGTAATGACATCACCATTCAGTAGACAGATTGTGTTAATTTAATACATTTGGTATGCATCGTATGTTGCCCGATGTTCGCTAGAGCCAAATGATTAATGGTTTGAAGCATTTGTTGTTGGTGAAATACTATGTGATATGGGAAATGTTATTTAGCGTGAAATAGCTGCTTTAAATAATAATTTTACTTCTAGGCAGCTGTTTGGATGGATGGATGAACGGATTTGGATGAAATTTCGCTTAAATATAGATAATTGTCTGGAATAGAAAATATTACCTAAATATTATATTGACGCTGTTTTTTTATTTTAAAGACAACTCTCGCTCTAAATAACAATCCCTGAGTCTCGGGGGACAATACAAATATACAACTAACGAACACACAGTTCACCTCGAGACTCGAAACAACCATTTATGGATCTCACAATTTTTTTTCCCGTGTGGGGATCGAACCCACAACATGCCACGCAGTAGTAAATGGCGAGGTAACCACTTAAGCCACTAAAGCAACCGTGCAGTCGATAATTATTTTATAAAGTATTTATTATGCGGAAGAACTTACAATATACCTATGTACTAAGTAAAGCTCGAGACAAAACACAAAAACGAAAAACATTAAACTTAAAAAGAATAAAAATTCATCGTAACATGATATAACTCCAAGTGATTTACGTCCGCGGACCAATAACACACTTTTTGGCGAGTAAACCGACGAATGCATGAAAAATGTTGAATATGAATATAGCGATATGATTCGAGATCGTACTACGTGGAAATCCGAAGTGTCAAACTACTCTTTTGGAAAACAGGGGCAATATGTTATAATATGTTGACTGCCTCAGTGGTCCAGTGGCCGCAGTATGCGCCTGCTGTGCACGAGGTTGTGGGTTCGATTCCCAAAACTTTGTGTAACCCCACAAAGAGCTGTTCTGAGTCTGGGTGTAATTTGTGTCCGTTAATTCTATGTTTGTAAAGTCCCCCACGACACAGAGCTTGTGTGTACGGGAGTTGTCTTTAAAAAAAATGTATTACAGCTTTCTAACTTAAATCTAAAAGTCGATAACGGCTGATGGATTGGGTCGGCTCAGGACTGAATGCTGTTTGAAGCTCCTGGGGAGGTACGTGTGCAGCAGTGGAGGTCTTTCGGCTAAGATAATGATAAAATAAATACTATTTTTGATGAATTATTTATAGCCAATACGGAAATGGTAGCTGAGTGAGAAAGTAACAGATTTGCATGCTAAGAGGTTTACTACACCTCTTAGCATGCAAATCTGTTACTTTCTCACTCAGCAGTACCAATGTGAATTTTACTTTGTGGATTATATATGTACTAATCAAATGATTTACCATCTGCTAACGTTGAAGGAAAATATCACGACGAAATCCACATGTCTCAGAAGAAATTCTAGAGAGTCATTTGATTCACCAACCCGCATTAGGCCAGCGTGTGTGAATTAATTCCTAGACCCTCTCTCTCTCTCTCTCTCCCTTGATAGAGGAGAGGAGATCCATACCCAGCAGTTGGACAAAATAATATGTGAGTTGCTATTATAAATATAAACAAAGAATAATTCCTTATTATGTATCTCATCAGCTTACAGCTACCCTCATTTTAGAATAAGATTGCAATTACAGTTCAGATTGATGGCAGCAACGGCAAGAGGTGTTAATTAGTTCACAGGTTGATTCACGAGCATTCACCAGATGTAATTGCCTTGTGAGCTCTGACGATAACCACATGACGACATTGTGCCGATAAAGATCAGCGATGCAGTTTCAGATTACCTTTAAATTATTTATCATCATACGAGCTATATGACTAAAGCATTCATCATAAATATCTTAACCCATAAACGTCCCACTGCTGGGCACGGGTCTCCTCTTCTCTGTGAAGGCAGCTGAGAGGGTTTTAGGTTCAAATCTATTCACGCTGGGTTGGTGAATCAGATTTTTTTATAGTAATTTATCTTTTATTATCAACAGATGATAAATTATTTTATTAGTATTTATAAATTCCACAAAATGAATTTCACATTATTAACCGGTACTACTAAAGTGATAGAATTTTTTCAATGTTGGGTTCCATAACTCAATACCTAACTTAGATACGGCAGGTAGTAGTAGGTACTAACATAACATCCCTGTAGTATAATTTCCAACAAAGTTAAAACGATATAAACCTCAGTACCCCACAACAAAAGAGCTAAAACTTTCCGCAATTACACCTCCATACTAACTATTACACTACACCGCCATAATTAGTTTGCCCGAAACTGATTGTTGGACACTCGTTTAGTTCAGTTCGGTCCCAAGCTAATTACCGGCTGACAAACATCATTAGTGCTGCACTACACAACACATGCAGGCTCACATTAACAATATAGCGTGTGCTTCATGTAGTGCACATTGACAAAATATCGTAGTGCATTGACTATCTAAATGTGTTTCAAAATGTTTAGCGCTATGATTTTGTGCTCTAGTTTGTAATGGCGATGTATAAATTTATAAAAAAAGACCCATTTCTTTTTGGTCTAGTGGTTGATGAGTGCAACTGCTGATAGCTAGGTTTCGGGTTCAATTTTCGAGTCGGGTTAAAAATAAATACCTATATGGGGTTGTCTGTCAAGAAATTCACAATAGATGCCCGAAGTTTGGGAATTGGCGGTGTTAACATCACCATGCATACGAAAGTATGAAAAGCCGTTGGTCTTACGCTTGATTTCTCTCCGGTAGTATCGAACTGTCGTCTCATAGGACTATGAGAGCGAGGGAATAAAACTTGCACTATAATACCTGCGACACAGATAGTCTCCGACGAGTTTAACTATCTACGCGATTATTTGGTAAAGAAATTAATGTTTTATAGTCTTTTCATATCATTTTTAAGATGACGTACGAATATGTAATGTAATTTTGCACAGAGAATTTGATACATACAACAATCGGTCGATTACATTTATCTAATATTAGCAAAAGTGTTATAACTGGTTAAACTAAATAAACATTACACAAGGATAACTGAAAGCATCACATACAACTCTTTGCACTATTAAAGACACAACACCCAAGTACTTAGTATAAAGTATCTCGTTATTGTCTTATTACTGCTCAAAGAAACATAAAAATAAAATAGTCTATTCTTACAACATCGTTTGCCAGAGCTGCATTTATTCAAGTATCGTTTACGAAGATACAAGATGTTCTACACGCCATACAATAACTCATTCTAGCAGCAGGTGCCAAATATTGCCACATATCTGCAAGTTACTCCACTTAGTGACTATGAATCTTTTTAAATGTTGTGTGACATTATAATAGTAGCATATTGTTCAATAAATAGATCTAATAATGGAATTTGGTCTGATTGAGCAGTGAGAGGTCTTGACTGCTACCCATAAAAGAAGAAAAGAAAGGCCTTTGCCCTTCAATGGAACAAAAATGGCTGCGAATTTTAATAAAAGATTTCATAATCTCTACTAATATAATAAATGCAAATGTGTAACTCTGTCTATTATATTTTAATAACTAAACGGCCGAATGAATCTAATGGACATTTGCCAAGGAGATATATGGTATTCTGGAAGGATATAGGGTAGGTACTTTATGATAACTAACATCCACGCGAGCAAAGGGTCGGGTAACATCTAGTTAAAATACAAACGTTGATGATTTTTAAGATTTTATAATAGCTGAAGAATTCATTAAGATAAATCTGCCTCGTAAAAACAAAATACTTTTAACAAAGCCTTGATTAGCAAATATTTTTTATTAAACCGTAATACGAAAACACGAAACAACCAACTTTTATTCAGGTTAAATCCGCAGTACGTTATGTATTGGTAATTATCTAGAAACCCCAGTGCACCAAAATGCAGCAATATTCTTGGATATATTATAAATGAATTATTTCTAATGAGGATAAGCTTTCCTTAACCAAGAACGAGCTTTAGCCAAAAAAGTAATTAGAACACAGGCAAGACATTCGAAACGGCTATTTGAAATTCAAGCCGCGCTATTATACCCGAAACTCGCGGGCCAAGAATTTTCAGCCAAAACGACGATTGCAGTGGCAGGCGAAATCAAGAAAAGAAACAAACCAAAGTAAAAAGTAGATTTCTCTAGAAGCATTTTTTCCTTTTCCCGCGGTAAAAGGCTTAAGTTCAGAAACTGTTTTACATAAAAGCCGGGAATATGCAATGCATTTTTATATGGAGGAAGAAAGGCAACTTGCGGTTCGTATAATACCTACAATGTTTATACTGCAGCTCCATCCGAGATTAAAACTTAGATAAGGCTTTATTAACGTTTAGCTGCGACTTAATTTGTTCTTTGTAAGTTTTACAAGTTCTTACATGGGACTATTGTATTTGTGTAGTTTTTAAAGAATTTTGAAAGTCGGACATGCGACTGTGTGCGGCTGCATTTTGACACAATTTGTTCAGATATTTTTATTAGCAATAAAATTATGATATTTCTCTATTCATGAAAATATGTAATTCGTTTCAATATTTATATTAAATCATTACCCCAAAAATTCATTTTTAGTTTTACTTACTGCCATGCAAAAAACCCATTAAATTGATGATTGACGTGAGTCCCGTTCATTGTAATGATTAATCTCTAAAATATTTACCAATAAATTGAGTTATAAAACAAAGAAGTCCTTTTAAAATCCTTTCAGCGATGATAATGATGTAATTCCGTACATACCGTACCTTTTCCAATTAAAAACTCAATTCTACCCACAAATTAATTTTAACTTATCTAATAATCAGTTTCAATTGATCGTTATTAATTTAATACTTCTTATTGGCAGGGTCACATGTGTTCAAATTATTTGTGGAATTACGAGTCTTTTGTGACTAATCGAAAATTTTAATTACGTGTTTTCCAATGATATTCAGGACAATAATAAAAGGGGCGTGGCGCCGTACTTGGGGTTTATTTTTATTTTTGTTGCCCTTCAATTAGGATTTTTTTTTGCTTGACCCAAGTAAACCACAACATACCAGCCATCATTTTATTTTACAAACTTCGCTCCAGGTTCATCGTTTTCCGTTAATACATAGCGATTTCAAAACGCAAGTGTATTCTACAGCTAGTGCTACCAATAGCGGCTATTTTTTTAATCTTCGTGTTATGATGCGTTTTTAATCTCTCGACTCTCAAAGCCCAGTTGGTAAGGTCACTGTTCAAATTAAAAGTTAGGTCATTTTTCTGAGGTTGCGAGGTAGCGGCTTTGCTGTACTCCTATTGTTGCTGATGAGTAGCGGTTACCACTTTTCAATAAGACCACTAGCTCGCTCGTCATTATAGGCGATAAATAAATCTATTGAAACAAAAAATAGAACTCACAAACATGGTAGTAATTCTTTCCAAACATTCTTTCGAAATGAACAACAATAACAGGATATTTGATGCTACAACAGTAGCCATCAATGGCCATTAAGCTCCAAACCATCACATTTTGCCCCTTACGGCCGATAGCTATGCAAATGGATGGTTTTTCAATACTTCACAGTTAAACCTCGCAGTTGGACTTACTGAAGTAGGTATTAAGCCTAGTTTATTGTGACAATTTGTTTGAGGCAATGCATAACAGCCAAATCGAAAAACAAATGAAGAAGACTTTCAAATACCTAAGTAATTCGACAGAATAAAAAAATGTAGCTTAGATGTATTTTATCTGTTTAAAGCTGCAATCAAAAATACATTTTAATTTCAATACGCTTTCAAATCAAACTGTATTTGGTACCAACTCACCGATACCACGTATGTATGTGCAAACTAGCGAATTAATATAGTGATTGTATATAGTGACATATTTTCCAACTCAATAGGACAATTTTGTAATAATGTTAAAAAACAAACAAACAAAGCAAACCAAATGTGTCGTGTCTGTTAATTGTATGTTTGTAAAGTCCCCCGCGACACAGAGCTAGTTCTCTAGTGAGGGAGTTGTCTTTAAAAAAAATAAAAATAATAACAAGTATTTAATACTTGTTACGGTATTATTCATGTTTTATTATAATATAATTTATATAAGAGAGACACACAATAGAGCAATGTATGAAATAAACAAAAACTACGATTTTGATATGATAAATGTTTCATCGTATCAAAGGAGTTACTGTTTGCCTAACTTTGTCACAAAGTATTTACTCCGTCCAAAACGACGTTTTTCGAGTATAGCAAAATACAAAACTTCTGATGCCAATCATCAAGCTGCGGTTTTACCGGACTTGGGACCTTTTCCTTACCTTTATTTATAGGAATACGTTATTCAATTCGTTATTTAAGAGAGTTAGGACACCATACTAACGAGCAAGCCCGACTAGGAAAGGACCTCCACCTTACAGAAAAACCACAGCCAAATAACTACACACAGCGGTATAGTTGTGTTCCTGTGTGTGACTACAGGTCTCCAGCGCTCATTTCGGGATGCGTTTTGAAAGAAACATAATACTATCCCAGAGATACTCCCATCTAAAGCCCTGGGGTAAAAAATGTGTTGGCAACACGCAAGTGATACCTTTCGTATTGCAAGCATTCATAGGCTACGGTAACTGCTTAAAATCAGGCGGGCCGTATTCTTGTTTGCCATCCAAATAATATTTAAAAAAACCCGTAGGAACAAGATTCAAACGATTTATATTAACTTATTTCTTAGGATTTTAAAATATTTTCTTTATTTTTAATTTAAATGTATATAATACAAGACGAGGTTATATAGGGTACTCAGTCTTTTTATAAAATGGAATACAAACAGCTAAATTATACTGTCTTACGGTCTGGCCACGACTTCACGCGGCAGCGGCAGCGGCGAGCGGCGCGGCGGCGACAACAAATGTACTAAAACCGCGCGACGCAGTGCACCGCTCGTCGCTACCGCTAGCCGCCGCCGCGCCGCCGCTACAGCGGCGTGTTCGTGGCCGGGCTGTTAGGAGACATAGTACGGTGGGCAACGGAGATGGCTGCACAGCCCCTCTAGACAAGTGGCGTAAACGGTAGTCGAATCGATAAGTCAAAAAAGTAAATTTATGGGATTTGACGTTAGTTTACGACATGATATCGTGAACTTACGTCAAATCCCATAAATTTACTTTTTTGACTTTTCGATTCGACTACCGTTTATGCCACTTGTCTAGAGGGGCGGGGCCGCCATTTTAAGATTAGTTTTTCAGGAAAACCAATATATGAATTTGTGTGAAATGAATTTTTATTTGTAGATTTAGTCTAATTGTACACTGTTACTAAATTCCCCAGAAATATATACAATGGTTTTCTTAAGAAACTAATCTTCATATAGCGACCCTGTACAGCCATCTCCGTTGCCGTGTGTACAAACGTATCAAATACGTTAACGTCAATTGATTGACAAGTAACAATATAACATAGATAGCCAAGATGTTGCTATGCAGGTGTAATATTCTCTCAAGCGTATCTAATATCCTATAGGTAATTAGGAAATAATACTGCCAATTAGTTGTGCTATTGATTACTACGGATAAATATCAAATCACTTATAAATGTACAATATCCTACTTATATTATAAATGTGAAAGTTTGTGAGTAAGAATGTATGTTACTCTTTCACGTAAAAACTACTGAAAGGATCTGGATGAAATTTGGCACAGAGATAGATTATAATTTGGAATTGCTATTCCAGACTATTCCATTCTATTTAGAAAGAATAATAAATATAAAATAATAAATAATAAATTTCCTTCTTTCTTAAAAAAAAAATAAAAAATATATTTCTTTCTAAAGATAGAAATGGGCTTCCTTAAAATGTTTTTCGATAATACGACTACTACTATACGAATTCCGTTACCGTAGCCTATAGGATATATACAATACTAGGTATCGCTGATACTGGAGTTTTCTATATAGATGAAAGAATATTAAAATCGGTTCAGAAGGTTTTAAAAAAAATGCAGGTTTTCACTTTATTATTCTAGCAGATGTGTTTTTTTTAATAAAGTAGCATAGCATTATTGTATTAAAAAAAAAGATTGTAAGTAACATACATCTACCCTCACAAATTTTATAGGTTCATAGAAGACGGTTAAACATTGTGAATAATTGACATAAAAACCTTAATGCACTAAAAATAGATAATCTAAAAAAAGTCTTACATAATACGAAAAACCTTTAAATCGGCTATTTTAATTAAAAGCTCTCGGTATTCAATCAAGCTACCTTGTAAGTAATGGATCGTAGAAAGACGTCGATATATCACTAAGGGCTATAACCTCATGTCCTTGCTCCAGTGAATTCACTCGTGTGACAGTGCTACGGTGATTTATTGCGTGACATTACGATCGATCAAATAACCTGACAAGATGCTAATGTGAGATGTATGTTTTTTTCTTTTTGATTTATGTAAAAAATGACATTTGATGAAAGTGTTCGAATGCAATTTTGAATATTGTCTAGATTTGTATTACTGCAGCTAATTTATATGGTCTCTTTAGTAATGTGCTAATTGTACACTCTTAACGTAACAGTAAAAAAATATTTAAAACATACTATTATATTATAATCCTACTATCCTACTAATATTATAAACGCGAAAGTTTGTAAGTATAGATGGATGGATGGATGGATGTTTGTTACTTTTTCACGTAAAAACTGCTGAACGGATTTAGATGAAATTTGGCTCAGAGATAGATTATGGTCTGAAATAACACATAGGCTACTTTTTACAGCAATAACCGACATCCACGTAGGCGGAGCCGCGGGCAACAGCTAGTAAATAATATATAATAATGTAAATTGAAATAAATCCTACTAATATCATAAATGTGAACGTTTGTGAGGATGGATGGATGTGTATGTATGTTTGTTACTCTTTTACTTAAAAACTACTGAACGGTTCTAAATGAAATTTATCATAAGGATAGATTGTATATAAAAAACTACTGAATAGGTTAACCGACATCCACGCGTACGGAGCCGCGGGCAACAGCTAGCTACATGAACACATAGCAACTCAAGTTAGAACAGTATTAATGACTGCACGGTTGATTCAGTCGCGTAAGGGGTTACCTCGCTATTTACCACTGCACGACGGGTTGTGGCTTCGATCCCTACGTCGATTTATGTAATTGCACTGTTAATCATCATTATCATCATCTCAGCCTGATAATGTCCACTGCTGAACGTAGGCCCCCCTTATATGTCTCCACAATGGCTGATCTTGAGCTGCCTGCATCCAGTGCTTTCCTGCAGCTCTGATGATATTCTGTTAATCGGTCAAACACATTTAGTTAAAATATCAAGCAATGGCTAAATGAAATATTAATACCTGAAGTACCTAGTTTAAAGCCTTTAGAGATGAGAGTTGTTCACGTAAATAGCCTGGATATTAAAAGAGAAACTACTTAGTTTCTCTTCTTATATCCAGGCTATTTATCTTATATATGTGAGGGTACTTACCCTCACAATATTTTAAAAGACATAGGATGTTAAGTTCATAATTTTAATTAATTAAAATTTAAATGAAAATGAAAAAGCTTCCAGTACACATAGTTTCCTAAATTGAATGACCCATTTTACAAAGATTAACAAAGTATTCCCATTACCTGATACAGTAAGTACATTACAGGATTACAACCTTCTAATTATGAGACCTTAAAACTTAATGAATATAAGTAGTACACCACAGGAGGGTAGATTAGCAAATATTTGTTTTACTAGCATAATTAAAAGCCGTTTATTAAGGTCTTTGTGACTAAGAGCTTTACACATTGTTCAAACATAGATACGAATCCACTGGAAGATTTTTAAAATAACGGCTATGAGCCTATACTCTCCACAAGATTCGCCCCGTCAATATTTCACGGGGTGGATTGGGGTACTAAAATCTAATATGGGGTGAATCTTGCTGGGCGTATAGGATCGTGGCCAAATAACAGGCATTAGCTTTAACTAATGATTAAAAAAATATTTTGATACATTCAAATTGTTTAGAAGCAAATTTGTCTTGCAATCAATTAACATTTTGATTAATATGCAAAACAAAAATCAAAGTGAAAGGACTTTGCTGCTTTTTTTATTTGCATTTTTTTTCATAACGTGCATTATTAATGGGGATTTTATCACATAAAGAAATACCTAGCATACGCATTCCACAGACGAACCAAGGTTACCGACATAGCTCTTATAGCAAGAGCAAGTTGCAGTGGCAGGTCACATCGCTCGACAAACCGACAACCGATGGGAAAGAAAGGTTCTCGAGTGGTGACCGTGTGCAGGCAAACGCAGCGTGGGATGACCTCCCACTAGTAAGACTGATTACATCATCAGAGCTGCAGGAAGCCCTGGATGCAGGCAGCTCAGGATCGGCCATTGTGAAGTACAGTAGACGTCGTCAATATTATACTAATACTTTGGGTATAATTTACCTTTAGATTACTTGACGTTACGATTAGGTTACACCAGCCGTGGTCGTGTTAAAGGTAAAAGATCGCGTTAATACCCGTTTTAAAATACGTTAAGTAAATTTATTTTAACATAATGCTCATTTTCTACACATTTTAACTCTTTATTTTGTATCACTTAAACTTGTTGCTTTCATCCTTGGTTTGTAAAAGCTTCGATTCCAGGTCACTCCTTAAGGGAAAACATAGCATCAAACTGCTTAGCTCTTGGACGATAAGTTTTCAAACGGTCACGTCTGTAATTCAAGAGATTCCCTCAAGACGAAACTTTTGTACAAGTTGCCAATGACAGTACAAAGTTTCAATATGATATAGGTCGGGCCTATCGTTATTTAGTAGACATGATTGCAATATGGGAGCATATTTAGTTCAGATATTAATTACTTTAACTAAAGTTTATGTTAGTATAGTTATGTAAGCCATTTGATTCTGTTCATTACAGGCTATTTGATGGATTTATTGTAATTATTATTAATACAAATTACTATTAAGTTAGGTTCTTCTTTTTAAACATCCATTCAGTTGACTAATCAGCATTCATTTATTAGAGACAAACTTACATAATTCATCATTATTATCATAATCATCATCATCTACGCAGTTCTATGTTGGACAAAAGCCTCGCCAAGTATATGTCACTTTCATGATGCTTAACTCCGATGTTCCGATTAAAAAAGCAGATTTTAATTTTCAAAAGATTATTAAGATTACACTCACAAAGGACAACTAGTAGTTCCGTTACATCCTTTGGGAACATATCCAGTACAGAACTATATTTGGGACTCCTTAATGAGATGGGGTATTTTATCACTCTTAGGACATCATATCACAAGGTTAAGCAAAGACAAGAAGTGTGACGTAGAGAGGTCAAGATAATGACTAGGTGTTCTTTTAACCCAAGTTTTAAAAGTAATCAATGTAAACTGATATTAACATAATTAAATTAACATATATAATGATTTTAATAATATTTGAAGATTATTTTTAGACACTAATTAGGGTTAGGGGCCATTTGTTGAAGGAAAACATCTTATGTCTAGGTAAAATCCAAGTAAGCGTGTTCGCTAAAACGTTATTAATGATACATCTAGCGTTAGTTAAAAATTGCCTGTTTTTATTGATGTAGACAATAACGCTGATGATGATGATATTCAGATAATTGATGATTAAATTGAAAAACTATCAATATATTGATTTAGCTGAAACTTATTAAATTATTAAGCTAGCTAAAAGCTTTACTTAAAACAAATTCACCTTTTTCAGTAAACAAGAAAAGCAATAATATCTATCAAAAGATTGATTTTAAAATAAAACAAAGTTATTAGATTATTGAGACTCGTTCGTATAAAGTTGCACCACGTTGCACCACGTTGCACCTTTCATTTCGTAGTCGCAACTCCAGAACTTTTCTGTAATAGGTTTTGGGAGAAATGTGCCCTGCCCAAGAAACCCAAACCATAATTAACGCAATACGAGCTATCGGTCACTTTGATTCTCCTAGACATCTTTTTGTTTCTAATTTGATGTAACAAACCTAGTGAAATATTTTCAACGCACCAGCGTTCAAGCCGCCAGGCTTACTACATTATGTTCGTATTGTATTTGTTATTGTGCTTGGTATATTTTGATATTTCATCGTTAGATTTTCACGCTACTCTAGAAGATTTTGCATAACTTATCGACTTTCGTATAAAGACAACAAACGAGATTAACATCTTAACGTGACTACCGAAACCCGATAATCGAGCAAGATCATAAAATATCACGGCTATTTCTACCGTAATCTTTAAGGAAGAATATATTAATATTAAATGTTTTGCCCTCAACTACGACTATATAGACCAGTTTAAACATACAATATTTCATAAGATACTTACAAGAATAGTTAATTTAACCTAAACTATTTACAATCAGATATTTTAAATGATGTATCTATTTAAAAATATTAAGACTATCTGTTACTACGTGTCCATGTTTTTTTGTAATTAGGTATATTTTATGCAATTGTTTCTCAAATTAATATTGCACATTGAATTTGTGATCATAAAAACTGGTCATTTTGTATTTCTGAAACTGCCATCCCAGTGCGTAACTATTTGCAGTAGTCAATGTACGACTAATAAGAGCGCTGCGCGGTACTGGCGCCGATCATAGATCAAACGGGGCCTTTATTGACAATTACGTGTGCAATTTTAAATTACAGTTTTTGTTTTCCTATACCATGAAACTTTGATCATGCATAAGTCAAAGTGAAACTCATTTATTCATTAAGATGAAATGCATGATACTTATGAACGTAATAAAAATACTTATGCTAGCATATTTAAAAAATATTTTCTTATTTTAGAAATAAATTCATAGCTCACATTAGTTGCCCTTTTAGTTCAATTTTTTATTGGTATTAGCAGAATATCAGTGCTGTTGGCTAACAGCCCAAAAACATATTTATTTTTTACCCAAACAAAAATACAATTAACAAACAAAATAACTTAAAGATACTTAATATAAGTAACTTTATTAATGTTATAGCCTATATAGCCTAATAATTTCGTTATTTCGTAGCGATGGCAAGCGTCCTGACGGTATGACTCTCGTTCCTTGGAGGATGGGAAGGCCCTTAGTGTGGGATGCTACCTGTGTAGATACCTTGGCGCCTTCTCATCTTTCATTCACTGGCATTAAAGTGGGTTCGGCCGCCACTTCTGCAGAGTGCCTCAAGCGGCGCAAATATGAAAGTCTCGGTGAGACTTACATTTTTGAGCCTTTTGGGGTCGAAACTCTAGGACCATGGGGCCCAAGTGCCCACAAATTGTATCGTGAGATATCAAGGCGTTTGGTCGAGTCATCTCACGATCCTAACGCTGGCCTTTACTTGGGTCAACGTATTAGCCTTGCAATCCAGCGTGGGAATGTGGCCAGTCTTTTGGGCACCTTTCCTCAGAACTGTGATCTCAATCAGATATTTTATTTATAGGTTAATACCTTTAAATATAATATCTGATTGTTTGTAAGTAGGTTAGGTTACTTTAATTTTAATAACTATTCATGTAAATATCTTATGAAATAAAATGCCTAATAATCATGTTTAAGAACAAATAATAATAGTCTTAGCTCAGTTTGGTAGCTGCTACCAAACTGAGCTAAGATCATTATTTTATATATTTATTATTTAAGAAACGAAAGAAAGATAAAAATATGTTTTTATCTTGCTTTCTTATTTGCCTTCCAAGTAATATATAATATTATATCAGAAGTAAAATACGAGACCCATAAAGCAATAGTTACAGTCACCAGACGGAAGGCGAGTTAACAACATGACATCACATATTATTTTGATGTAGCGTTGTTAATAAAGAATTTCATTATCCTTTATGAGTCGTCAAGAGTCCGTAGATATTATGTAAGGCTCACTTATTACCTCATTAACACTTTTATTGAGCTGAAACTGTTTGTCGTTACTGTTATTAGCAGTTAAGGTGGCTCGTAACTAAGTTATATTGCCATTTTTTTATATTCATGTGAGTACTCTACGCTCTGATTACTAAGTTATGATCTAGTTGTAGCATATTGGCAGGTTTTGCTTTATTATTATTTATGCAGTGGGACATATAATTATATGGGTTGCTATTATTATTATTTAGTAATTATTGGTTTTAATTACTTATTATTATTACCCCTAGTCAGCGAATTGGCTGTAGGAAAAAATATGCTGGCATTTGTTTTATGACGTTCATAAGTATCATGCATTTGATCTTAATGAATAAATAAGTTTGTCTTTGACTTAAATCCGTTATACGTTATATGAAATAACATTGTATTAAAACTAATTTGATCACCATCTTATAATTATTACTTTAGTTTTGTTTTTTTTTATTGCCATATGGCACACGAGCCAGCGTTCCATCTAACATTTATTTACTATTTTCACCTGTCTTATTATATTATGTAACAGCGATATTCCGTCAAATATGTTATATTTTAATACCCTACAATATTATTAACGTCATATAAAATTATAGTTTGCCTTATAAATATATTTGCCTTTTCCAGAAACGCAATATAAACAAATTGGTCTCATACTATGATTTATGACTCATGTGATAATACATTTGTCATACTTACCACAACCCAAATAAAATATATAAAATCAGGCGTCAAAAGCGACCTGTAGTCCCAACTTGATTTATGAAACAAGTTGTAAAACCTCCTTCTATTTATTATAGTCGACGAGGGCCTGACAAATTATAATATGGAGCCTTTATAGCTTCCTTTATGAAGTCGAGTTATTGTTACTATGTGGATGATGTGTTAACCAGAATTTAGTACTTTATTTAAAAATACATAAGGAATGGTAGACAAGTGGGTAAGTAACCGACTTTTCGCAAGAGGTGTGAGTTTGATCCCGGGTACCTAACCCGGGGCCGAACTCAATCGAGCGAAACCAAGGGGTCGGTAACCCTATATAGATGGGTGACCTGAACCCTGTGGGTAGGTGGTATATCTGAACGTCTCCGTACTTTGGAGGGCACGTCAAAAGTCGCTACCAACGGGTAACAGTCGTTAGATCACGACAGAAGCCTAAATATGGACGATATAAATAACTCTGCCACCAGGTTGGCCACTAACCAAAAGAAAAGAAGAAGAAGGATGTAAATTTCACTTTGTGGAATTTCCATCTACTAATGTAGTGATTTACCATCTGATAATTATGGCGGGTGAAGTAACTTAAATAACCTACAATCTAGTTAGAGACGTTCAAATATTTATGTAGAATATCAAACTAATCAAAAGCAGCCACTGCACAAAAGCTGAATACGAATTTAACATTTAGATTTCTAGTCACAATTTGCATAAACTGTACCTGGATATAGAGATGACAAATAAACTAGTGGCTTTTAGTATAAACTAATGCATAACCCTTGTAGTTATCTGCTAATTAAGTATATTAAAAAGAAAATATTTGATTTTTGTATGTTCGTTTGTAATAAAGATAAAATCAAAAACTACTCTACGTACGCACTTTAAAAAAACTGTTATCAAAAATTACGAGTTATCTTACCAGAATGTCATTTATTTGGCATGCGCTGCAAAAACTATAATTAAAACATAAAATAATGTACTAGATAGATAGATAATTATTTATTGTACAGCATATGATAACAAAAACATACATATGTTAGAAACATATGTACAGAAAATAGACAAGTAGGTATAATGGGCGGCCTTATCGCTAAGCGCGATTTCTTCCAGCACTACATATTTATAATACTTATTATTACTCCCAAAAAAGTCCGCAAGGCAATTAGCTCTAATAACTCAGACACAGAATTCCGAGATGAAAATCAAATATTCTCAAACAATATGTACTTACTACCAAATTATTATTCTGGACACAACACTAAATAGATTTTCTCGAATTGCCACAAACGGCTTTATACTAGTACTACCCACGACCGCAAATCCCTAGGTTTCAGTCTGACAGCTTATCTGTTTTAATTTCTCCTTGTTCAAGCGATAAGCTTTGAGATAAATTCAAATCTTAAATTTTATACAAAATTCAAGAGGAGACTACAATACCGCATTTTGCCAAAAAGGAAGGAAGTAACAAATATCCATCAAAGTATTTTTAATGTATATTCTAGGCCGGGCCGAAGTGATTGAAGTGATCACACCTTGCCATAATATGGCAAGATGTAATCATTGCATTAAGCTATTGCATGATGCTACTATTTTCCTCTTCTGTTGTATAAAACGCCCTTCAGACTATGTCAGTACGGAGAGCGTTTTGTACCCTGCTTGTGCTGTTATAAGTTACAGTTTTCAAACATACAAATCATGGACATAAATAAAATACTCTTAGTTTCGGGACAACTTTCTGCGTACCCATGTGAAGTTCAGTAAAGATATATTTCAATATTATCAATGGCTAGCCAGGGTTAAACAATTTTTATCTGTTTAGGGATTCAATTTCCAAAATCCCTTCTTAACGCTTATTTACGTAATTTAAGGATCCCTTGTACAAAATTTCAAGTTCGTGGTCACAGCGGTTTTGACTCTGTATTAATGAATCAATCAATCGGACAGCCGGGACAAGAAATTGTGATTAGTGTGTTTGTATAGATCAATTAAATCACTTTTAAAACTTCACTAAACCTATAGATACTACATTTACCTAGAAGAAAAGAAAATAAGTTATTATGTGATTAATGAATATTGTTTATTCATTTTAGATCAGGGTCTGAAAAAATTAAATGTGCCAAATGAATCAACCATCACCACCTACGTACTGTCAAATTAACTAACTGACAAGTTTAGTGCCATGGAAAAAGAGCTGGCAAGATCAGACCAATCGCTTTAATCGTCAGACAGTTACAGTACTATTTGCAGTGGCAAGTAAAGCTGTTTTCAATCTTTTTGTAAAATTGTAATTTACCTAGGACGCAAACGGATTCAAAGTAGAGATGGATTTTCAAACGATCAGCCTTTTCATCAATAATTCAGCCTATATCAGTCCAAACATAAATTCTCACGCCGGTTTCCTAAAGAGTAGGCCAAAGAAATATTTTACTATGTACCTACTGGATTTTTTAAATATAATAATTTAATTATATTTTTATATTGGATAACTATTTTTATTTGAAGTTTTAGTAACCTTAACAATTTTTATTCAAAATACACAACATCTCAAACATACTTAAACATTCAATCATAATCTGAAGTCCATTAACCAAACAGTTCTAAGTTGTTGAATTGGACGGCCAAATATAGTGTCGTCAGCGACAGGTACCGCAAACCGTACGGCAGACAGTATTAACTGACCGAGGCCGACTGTGGTCAACTGCACAAAGCCTATCGATTAGATCTTTGTATTTAAATCTGCTATTTTAAAAGATTATTGTATTATGAGAGTTTATTCCAGATAGGATTTAAGCAGCCGGTAACAGTACGCGTAAATCAATGGATAAACCTTTTTTCTTTTCTTTTTTAAAAGACAACTCCCGCACTAGAGAACAATCTCTGTGTCGCGGGGGACTTTACAAACATACAATTAACGGACACAAACACCCAGACTCAGAACAACTCTTTATGGGTCACACAAAGTTTTGTCCTGTGTGGGAATCGAACCCACAACCTCGTGCACAGCAGGCGCATACTGCGGCCACTGGACCACCGAGCCAGTCAAAACATAAAAAAATATTTTTAAAGGGCTTGTAGGTAAGAAATAACTACGCTAAGTAAGCTAGCTGATGTGTTGTCCGTAGGTGGATTGATTGAAATTGTCAATTTTGGTCTATGATTTTTTGAAATAGATTTTTGCAAATCATGTAAAAGCGTTGATCTCTTTGTGGATCGGAGCGGATTTCCCCGACTATAATTTAATTTAATATATATTTTAAAAAAAAGTTGTTATGACAGTTTGCTTGCACTAAAGTTTTGAAAGGGTAAAATACTTTATTTTTTAATCAAACGAACAATGTTAGTCAACTTTTACGTGATTTTACACAATTCCTTGTCACAGTACGGAGTTTGTCACATTAAATTGTTTCGTTCTTACAAAAAGTCAGGTCGAGAGTTGCGATTAAAGGATGTTTTACACTACATGACTTGTATAAAATATTGTATGTAACTGTATAAAACTTGTATAAACTAATAATACTGGCAGTAGAGTGTTCAAGATTTGGATAATAATGTTACTGGATTCAGAAAAATATCTTTGTCAAGCATATTATGTAGATAATTACTTATACATACATTTATACCTTTTAAAGAACTATCTAGGACAGCGCATGGACAGGTAGCCATTATCTGACGATTGAAAAGAGCGACCGGAGTTTATTTTTCTAATCTCTAGCCGGCTGAGTACGAATATTACCTTACGATGACGTCTCATTTAGCATTTTTCATCCATATGGGTCCTTTATAAGAATAATTTATTTTAAAATCATTTATTAATATAAATGAATAAGTAAATAACTTTGAAAAATTGAATGGCACAAAAAGAATACTTCTTGAATTTTCATACTTTTTTGTCATGGCTTTAACGATCTAAAAAAAGTTTTCCACGGTCGACTGTCACTCAAACCTTCAAAACATAAATGCACGTCATTTTTTGGCAATACTCACAATATTCAAACTCTCCATCATGTGAAAAGCTACATCCAATATTCAATAGTCGAAGCCCAAAACCGACCCAAACAAAGTATTTCGTTTATTGAAAAATTGTTTATTTGGAAAATATAATAAAATCCGTCAGTGATTCGCTGCCGTTAACGTATCTGCATCTATCCATTGTGTATCGGGCTCGTATCGATGATGCATTATTCTATCTTTTTCTTTGCATAATTTCATTTACTTCTTTATAAATATTTTACTTTTTTAGACCTTTTTAATTTATTATTAATTCTAATCAACTTTTATTCGCACAGTTTATGATTGTTACAATTTGGATAAATGCACCCAATTTCCAAAGTTTTTAGAATTACAAAATATGCAGATTGTATAATGTAAAAAGCGCTTTATAAGTTGCGAGTTGTGGCTAATTCAATCCGCCTCCAGTGACAGTTGTTTCTAGCAACTCTTCAACAACATTACTCAAGTTTATTTTATCCACAGGAGTTGCACGTTACATCTTTTATTAATATAATAAAACAAGAACATTATTACTTTTTGCAACAGCTGAGACATTAGAGGAATTTTGCCTCTTCATAATAACTTGGACAGAATTTATTATTTAATTTGGTGAGGTTATAGTCACAGATATTAAAAAAATGTGGCGTTGTGGTTAGCGTGATCGTCTCACCAATGAGTCTTTGTCAAGTGTTGTGGGTTTTCTCATACGAAATAACTATATTATATTTGTGCGAACAACAGATAGTTGTTCTGAGTCTAGGTAAATTTTACTTTGTATACGATGTAGTGTCATTTCTAAAGTCCCCTGAGACATTATCGTAGGGTTTGCTTTTCTAGTGAAGGAGTTATCTTAGTATACAAGTATCACGAAAATCTACAGGTATATGAAATAATTTATAACTATTTTTTAGGTACTTTTTTTTACTACTTATGTGGCAAACAAACAAACGGCCCGCCTGATGATAGGCAGTTCCCGTAGTCTAAGGACGTTTGCAATACCAGAGGTAGGTATCACTTGCGTTTCGCTGACCCAAAAAATGAACACCAGGGTTTAACATAGAGTCATAGAGTACCCCCTGGTAAAGAAAAGCGTTTAATCAAAAACGCAACTTTAAATGAGCATTGATTTAACATCGCTATATGAAGTCGCTATGGTCTTTTGAAGGTGGAGCTCCTTCTCCAATCGGGCTCGCTCAATCGTTTCATGCACTACCCCCCTCAAAGCTACCTATCAGATTTATAATAATGGTCCACCGGGTTATACTTCAGCATTGAAGAAAATTAATTCTCTTTAACATTTCGGCTGTTCACCCCAAATATTCTGTGAATCTTACATTTAGCAAAGTCAACATAAAATTCCTTACACATCTTTTTAGATAGCTACCAATTTTTTAAATATTTCTCGTTTATAACAAAAATTCCTGTGTTCTGAAAACTTGAAAAAATATTTAGATAATATTTTCAAAGTAAATCGGACTTTATTAATGTAAAGCTAAATCATATTTTTGAAGTTATTTAAGTACTCAAGTAAACAGTTTCGACTTTCGACGGCAAAAAATGAGAAACACGCATTTATTTTGTGCTCATTGGTGTAAGAAATCAGAAAATCGAAAGTTCTTTTATATAAAGGTCTTTGTTAAATGAGCTATGAACATGGAAGATTATACACTGTTAGGAGTATTCACACCGAAGAGTAACATTTGTGATTATTTCTATCAGTTTTGCAGCAAGCCCAACTGGGGAAGGACCTCCACATTAGAAAGGTTTTCCTGTGCGTGAGTATAGGTCTCCTGTGTTTCTATAGAGATATATTTTTTTTGTAATAATAGTTTTGCCCATAATATAAAACTTTAATGTTATAAGATGTAAAATCGCCAAGCCGTTTAATTGGATTTTAATAATATACATTTATTATTATTTTTATCTTTTTTATCCTTGTTTAGAGCCTGGTAGTTCTTACTTTGTGACCGTGAATTATATCTTTTTAAACTCCCCCGCGATACAAGGCTTGTTCCTTAGTGCGAAGGTTGTTCTTTAGAAACAAAAGTAAATTGATCAAGATTATTATTACGGTGTAAGTGGCAGTTGCGTTTAGAACTTTTTTTTCGTTTATCCTTAAATATAAATGCAAGTGCTATCTTAATACATGAATTGGAATGGATATACATACTAATGTTACCGTTAGTAAAATATACATATCTATATGATTATCGACTAAGGGAGTAAGTGAGGCATACAATATCCACTGCAAGAGAGGGAATACTCGAAACAAAACCCTTTACCAACCCGTCTGGCCAGCGTGGTATAAAAGGCTAATATCCCTCCAAATTAATGGAGGAGACCCGTGCCCAGCAGTGACACGATTATGGGTTGAGATGTATGATTAATGTTGGTCTGTAATTTTAGTTTGTAAATGAGTGCACCAGACTGTCCACCCACAGAAATAATTGGCGAGGCATCGTAAGGCGAGCTACACCAGCCTCTTCCACTTTAAACAATCATTGTGACCACGACCGCTCTGCCAAGAGCGAAACGAATTAAAAGAAGAATTGTAGTTTGTTTTTGATTGATATGATGTTTGCTAACAAGTGTTAGCAAACATCATATTTGTAGTTTACCTAATAGTTTAAAGCCATGAAAAGAAGCACGAAAATGACGACTGAGAATAACAACAACCAATCTTATTGAAGACGCCAGTCAAATTAATACTTAGTGCTGTGCCTGTGCGTGAGTAGGTATAGGTCTTCAATATTCATTTATTATGGATGTGACAAGGAAATTAAAATTTAATCAATATAAAAATCAAAAACAAACTACAACTCTTCTTTTAATTCGTTTCGCTCTTGGCAGAGCGGTCGTGGTCACAATGATTGTTTAAAGTGGAAGAGGCTGGTGTAGCTCGCCTTACGATGCCTCGCCAATTATTTCTGTGGGTGGACAGTCTGGTGCACTCATTTACAAACTAAAATTACAGACCAACATTAATCATACATCTCAACCCATAATCGTGTCACTGCTGGGCACGGGTCTCCTCCATTAATTTGGAGGGATATTAGCCTTTTATACCACGCTGGCCAGACGGGTTGGTAAAGGGTTTTGTTTCGAGTATTCCCTCTCTTGCAGTGGATATTGTATGCCTCACTTACTCCCTTAGTCGATAATCATATAGATATGTATATTTTACTAACGGTAACATTAGTATGTATATCCATTCCAATTCATGTATTAAGATAGCACTTGCATTTATATTTAAGGATAAACGAAAAAAAAATTCTAAACGCAACTGCCACTTACACCGTAATAATAATCTTGATCAATTTACTTTTGTTTCTAAAGAACAACCTTCGCACTAAGGAACAAGCCTTGTATCGCGGGGGAGTTTAAAAAGATATAATTCACGGTCACAAAGTAAGAACTACCAGGCTCTAAACAAGGATAAAAAAGATAAAAATAATAATAAATGTATATTATTAAAATCCAATTAAACGGCTTGGCGATTTTACATCTTATAACATTAAAGTTTTATATTATGGGCAAAACTATTATTACAAAAAAAATATATCTCTATAGAAACACAGGAGACCTATACTCACGCACAGGAAAACCTTTCTAATGTGGAGGTCCTTCCCCAGTTGGGCTTGCTGCAAAACTGATAGAAATAATCACAAATGTTACTCTTCGGTGTGAATACTCCTAACAGTGTATAATCTTCCATGTTCATAGCTCATTTAACAAAGACCTTTATATAAAAGAACTTTCGATTTTCTGATTTCTTACACCAATGAGCACAAAATAAATGCGTGTTTCTCATTTTTTGCCGTCGAAAGTCGAAACTGTTTACTTGAGTACTTAAATAACTTCAAAAATATGATTTAGTTTTACATTAATAAAGTCCGATTTACTTTGAAAATATTATCTAAATATTTTTTCAAGTTTTCAGAACACAGGAATTTTTGTTATAAACGAGAAATATTTAAAAAATTGGTAGCTATCTAAAAAGATGTGTAAGGAATTTTATGTTGACTTTGCTAAATGTAAGATTCACAGAATATTTGGGGTGAACAGCCGAAATGTTAAAGAGAATTAATTTTCTTCAATGCTGAAGTATAACCCGGTGGACCATTATTATAAATCTGATAGGTAGCTTTGAGGGGGGTAGTGCATGAAACGATTGAGCGAGCCCGATTGGAGAAGGAGCTCCACCTTCAAAAGACCATAGCGACTTCATATAGCGATGTTAAATCAATGCTCATTTAAAGTTGCGTTTTTGATTAAACGCTTTTCTTTACCAGGGGGTACTCTATGACTCTATGTTAAACCCTGGTGTTCATTTTTTGGGTCAGCGAAACGCAAGTGATACCTACCTCTGGTATTGCAAACGTCCTTAGACTACGGGAACTGCCTATCATCAGGCGGGCCGTTTGTTTGTTTGCCACATAAGTAGTAAAAAAAAGTACCTAAAAAATAGTTATAAATTATTTCATATACCTGTAGATTTTCGTGATACTTGTATACTAAGATAACTCCTTCACTAGAAAAGCAAACCCTACGATAATGTCTCAGGGGACTTTAGAAATGACACTACATCGTATACAAAGTAAAATTTACCTAGACTCAGAACAACTATCTGTTGTTCGCACAAATATAATATAGTTATTTCGTATGAGAAAACCCACAACACTTGACAAAGACTCATTGGTGAGACGATCACGCTAACCACAACGCCACATTTTTTTAATATCTGTGACTATAACCTCACCAAATTAAATAATAAATTCTGTCCAAGTTATTATGAAGAGGCAAAATTCCTCTAATGTCTCAGCTGTTGCAAAAAGTAATAATGTTCTTGTTTTATTATATTAATAAAAGATGTAACGTGCAACTCCTGCGGATAAAATAAACTTGAGTAATGTTGTTGAAGAGTTGCTAGAAACAACTGTCACTGGAGGCAGGTAAACTACAAATATGATGTTTGCTAACAAGTGTTAGCAAACATCAGATATTTAAGCATGGTAAGCATACTTATATATATCTAAATACATACATCTGTATGTATGTATTTAAATATATATAAGTATGCTTACCATGCTTAAATATCTGGTTACGAAATACAAGCTCTGCCTAATTTGGAATCAGATAGCGTTGTGTGAGTTGCTTCATGATGTTAATTATTATTATTTAATGGGACAACAATGGATGTAGGTTAATAGCTAAAAGTTATCAAGGCTTCAACTTTTTACTTAAGCTCTGTAATTACCGGGTTATCATTTTTCGTAACAAAATTTAATCTAAAAATAATTTTGATAAAAAAAGCCTATTAAAAGAGCTTAATTAAAGTTATGATTTTACTACGCAATTTGTTAGTGGATGATGAATTAGATATAACGTTTATTAATAAAATATGGCTGTTGTTAAAAAAAGTTAATAAAAACTCGCGAACAGTCTCTGCCTACACCACAATTTGTCTTTCTGGGTGTAAGTTTGCCTTATATACATATATTTTTAATGCTAATTAAAAGATTTTTGGACCGGTTGGCTTTCAGTTATGACGAATAATTTAATTATTAAGAATTAATCAGCTTTCCCTAATTAATCTAATACCGAACTTTGTTCTCGGAACTAATTATTTAATTGCAAATTAATTATTAACTGTTAGATTAAATTCAAAAATCTTTCTTGACTTTTATGCGTTTTATTATAATAATTTTCAAAATTGTTTTGTAAAGTTTTTTGAGATTGAAACGAATAACTGTTTTTTTTTTCGATATTAGGTAACCCTGTCACGGTTAGTACATGAATAGATTATATTTTTTTACATTGAGACTTTTCTATGTCTCGGAAAACGAGTACTGTCCTATATATACCTGTCATGTCGGAATGTCGATCCATCGGACTATGAGATTATGTTTGGATCTATTGGCGTACACTTGGGAAAGAATATGTCCAACAGTGGACTGCGATAGGCTGATGATGATGATGTTCGGATCTTATTGACTAGCCTGTTGGTCTAGTGGTTAGTAACCCTGACTGCTAAGCTGAGGTCGTGGGTTCGAAATTGATTACCTACCTCGAGTACCTATCTATTTTTTTTTTTTTTTTTTTTATACTACTTGGGTGGCAAACAAGCATACGCCCCGCCTGATGTTAAGCAGTATCCGTAGCCTATAGACGCTTGCATTACCAGAGGTATCACTTGCGTGTTGCCAACCCATTTTTTTACACCAGGGCTTTAAGATGGAAGTAACCCTGGGATAGGAATACGTTTGTTTCAAAACGCATTACTAAATAAGCGCTGGAGACCTGTACTCACACACAGGAACACAACTACACCGCTGTGTGTAGTCATTTGGCTGTGGTCTTCTGTAAGGTGGTGGTCCTTCCCCAGTCGGGCTTGCTCGCTAGTATGGTGCCCTACCTCTCTAATTATTATACTAGGGGTCGCCCGCGACTTTGTCCGCGTGGTAATTTGGAATATTTTCCCCGATTTTTTCTAATCGAACCAGTACTTTCTGAGATTAGTGCGGTCAACCAAACAAACTCTTCAGCTTTATAATATTAGTATAGATTTACAAACTATGAAATGTAATTAAATTAAATTAATGTAGCGTTGCCAACCAATGCATGAATCTATAAAATATGTGCCGAAATATTTACGATCACAATGTTAAGAATCTATATTATGTAAAAGTACCGTCAGATTCTTGACTTTGTCCTAAAATATTCTAGCTCAAATACCATACATTTATTAGAGAAAGGGCATAAGTTAAATATTGACCTACATAGTCGTTTTAAACCTTATAATTACTAGCATAAGACGAATTTCCGAACAGACGTATCAACGCACTTGACCTTTATCACTTTGCGTCGGTCTACATTCCATTACCTACTAACATGTGGCCAGTGCCCTCTCACATTGTCTTCTCTTTACTCCCACACATACTCATATCTATTTCATTAATCGAGCTTTATTCATTTTATCCAACGGAACAAATATTGGACGAATTTGTGGACAAAAGAAAATGACATTACTTATTATGTGTCCTGTTCAAATATAATTTTCTCAAGTTGAAATTTTGTTACGTTTAGGTACTAATGTTAAAAATTTAGGTACTAATTTCAAAACAGAGCAAAGAATCGTGCTCGTTATACAAAATTGTACGGAGTGGGAAGCAAACCCACAACCCCGGCCTCAGCAGGCGAGTTTACTAATCAATAGCCTAATAGTGTTATAAGACTATAATGTTTAACAAAAACATTAAAATAAAAACGTTTTTATATTATTTTTTTCACCGAAGAAATAGGCAGGATATAACACCTACATTTTGCCAGATATATGATTCGCCAGAAATATTAGGTCTCATGTAATTGAATTCCCAATCATTAATTATTTGAGCAACTTGCAAATCTATCAATCCATGCTATTTCTTACCTACAAGCCCATTAACACAAAAGCCAACCGTAAGGAACTACATCAACAAAATAGCACTAAGAAAGCAGCCTGAGATCCATTAGAGCACTATAATCTGGACAGCTCATTAAAGAATTAAGTGCTTACAGCGTCCGGTGGTAAGGTGAGAGCACATTGATGTAAGACAGGAGTGGTTTGCATCGTTATCTGACTAGTTAACGACGAAGTGCTACTATAAGTTAGTACTTATAGTAGCACCATATCGTTAAGTATTTTACAGTTAAAAACCTAAAACTGCTTCAAATCGAGTGAAATAGTAGTGGCCAGCACCAACTTCGCCTCAGATAAACCATTTTTTTAAATTCTATCTACAAAAATGACGGAGCGTCATACACACTTTCACCCCTTTTCTCCTCCTTAGGGGTTAAATTTACAAAATTCCTTTTTTAATGCTCACCTTTAATGTTAAAGCAGCATGCAAACTATTACGGCCCTAGCTCCCGTAGTTTCAGCTTTGCGCTGATTTGACAGTCAATCAGACTGTCAGATACTTTTTCTCGTTCACGTTCTTTCAACAATAAACGTCATCAAATTGAGATGCTGAAGATGATGTGTTACGCTTTTTTTCCTGAAAGGATAGACAGAGGTCATTGACACTAACGTTTTACCAATTAGATTTCATGTAAATCGGGGGCAAGCCTATTTAATTACCGTGAAGCCGCCACTAATACCGACAGCATTTATAGTTGAATAAAACCCAATATTGGGTCGGCCTACGATTGAATGCTGTGGAAATCCTTAGAGAAGACCTATGTCCCGCTATTAACGTATTTCAGTTGAGGTGTAAAGAAAACCCGACATCACCTTTGCTTCACCAAGGTGGAGACAATTTCTAATACAATATTTATAATAAAACTACATAATAACATTAGGAATACGTATCACCTATTTTAAAATCTGCTTTTATTATTTTTCCAGATAGTTACACAAAACAAAAACTTTTTACGCGTGTTACAATATGACAAGTAAAAAATGTTATAACAAAAGCAAACAACCAATTATAATTCAAAACACGTCTTAAAAGTTCATCTTTAAAGGTAAAATTTTGCAGCTAAAGCGTACATTCGACAATTACAAGAATAAAAGAAAGAATACTAATCTCTTTGAACGTCAGCCGTGGGTAGTAAGTGGCATACGAATACGTACATTTTTTAATGAATGCTTGTTCGATTACAAAATAGTTCGCCAGCATTCTGGTCGTGAAATACTTTATTTTTAAATCCTGACGTTGGAAATTGTGGAGTCTTGTAAGTTTGTTAAGAATACGTTTAGAATACGGGCTACTTGATTTCATACTATAATCGTACTCTTTGGACGCTTGCAACACCAGAGATATGACTTGCGTGTTGCCAACCTATTTTTTTGACACCAAGGATGATTGATGATGATGATTTAAGATGTAGTATCCCTGGGATCAAATATAGATTTTTTTTCCAAACACACACACAGGAACACAACTACACCGCTGTAAGGCAACGGTCTTCTGTAAGATGGAGGTCCTTCCCCAGTCGAGCTTGCTCGCTTGCCTAGTACCCTACTTCTCTTAATTCGACCCCAAAACAATATATCACAACATACCGGCCAATACAAAAGATATTGGTTCTAAAATAAAGTACCACAATGGCCCTTTATTAAGTGTAGGGGACATGCCACGAATTTTGTCGAGTAATTCCAACGCTTCGAGCTCGTGACCAGCATGTTTTCTAGTCACCAATAAAGTAATTACTGGGCCCACTAATTACATCCGACGGGTTAGGTTAACTTTATTACACAATCTTGTAGTTTGTATTGTGGATCCAATTTGATTGGGGCTTTGATTGACGAAATTTTGGATGAGGAAATTTGATTGAATAGTAAAGAAGTTCTATATGATATATAATGTAATTGCCTTGTTGATCTAGTGGATGTTAGTGCCTGATGACGATCCTGGGTTCGATTTCCGGGTCGTGCCAAAAAATATCCGAAAACTGTCCGAATTTATAAAATTGGCAGTATTTATACCCCCGTACATCTTATCTCTCTCTGTTCATGTCAGATTGCTGTCCCATCGGACCTATAAGTGTAAGGAGAAAGAAAGCTTGTTTGCACACACAGTTGTGCACTATAATATAACCACTGCGGATAGTCTTCGTCGAGTTTAGCCACCATGAACGAAAATCGGCTAAGAGGACATTTTTTTCCAAGTCACAAACCAAAAGATTTTATTTTAAAATGTATTTTTCAAATACTTATTCAGTAAATAAACATAGAAGAACTTTCTTTATTCTACCTTTCAGCTTAATGTCTTTTCAGTGTGTTCATAGCTATTACGAAACCTTGGAGGTGCTTGAAACTCGAGGATATGAAAGAAGTAATCTTTTGCCTTTTGAACACTTACCGAGCTTCATATTTTGCAGTTGCTTCACTAAAGTGAAAAGGATATGTTATAGAACTGTGTGTGTTTACTTATGATGGCATTGAACACAAATAAAGTATACTACTATTTCCATTAATTCTATTCAATTTATTTTATTTTATATACTAGCGGTACGTCCCGGCTTCGCAGGGATGAATGTTTATTACGTTTTCGTATGAATCCCGTAATTTTTTTAAATAAAATATGTTTATTGTTACCCGCTGATAATGTAGCTTTCTAATGGTGAAAGATTTTTTTAAATCGGTCGAGTAGTTTTTGAGTTAAATAGTTACAAACAAACAAAAAATCAAATCCTTCCTCCTTATAATATTAGTTTAGACTACTTAGGTAGCAAACAAGCATACAGCTTACCTGATGGTAATTAGTTACCGTAGCTTATAGACACTGACAATGGTTGAGGAATTACTGGCGTGTTGAAAACCAACAAAATTTGTACCATCATGAGTACCACTATGAGTAAGTGATAGGAAATTTTTTATACTACTTGGGTGGCAAACAAGCATAGAATGCCGGCCTGCTGCGTGTTGCCAACCCATTTTTTTAAACCAAGATGGGAGTATCCCTGGGATAAGAATACGTTTATTTCAAAACGTCGCCCTTAGGAGACCTGTACTCACATACAGGAACACAACTACTCCTACTCTTTGTAGTTATTTGCTTCCTAGCTAGTATGGTGCCGTTCCATTCTTCAAGTTTCTCTGTTTTTTAATTCAAAGTCTATTCGATAGTATTTCTCATTATATTATTGCACTTAATTGCTTATACAGCGATTTTTAATAAAATCTGAAAAAGGTAGATGAAAAATATACTATTTTTTTGGTGCACAAAGCATCCACAGACTCAATTGCTTTCTAGAAAACAGAATAAATTATCTATAAATCACCCTTAAGCAATCGTATCTGATAATAATGCAGAACTGGATTGTCTAGATCGCACAATGCTTTTTTAATCTTGGGTGATTTGCATACATATTAGGTGCTGTCGACAATCGAAGATGTTTTTTTATATAAATCCAATGAGAAATATATTATAATAACTGCAGATAATTCAGAGAAAGAAAGAAAATACTTTATTTGCTGGTAGGTAGATTTTCCCGGTTTCGCTCCGGTGCAATTTACTAAATGCAAAATATTCGAAGTCAAGTACAGGAACCCGTTTTCAATTGATGCACCGTCATGCATGAAGCGACTGATTTCTATTTATCTACTTACCTAAATATTTACCTACAAATACTATACAATACATACATAGGTACATAATCATCATGCCTGTCTCTCATTAAGGTAGGCAGAGACTGCGGTACCCCAATTGGTGTAATCTAGAAATATAATAGCAACCCATATATGTCCCACTGCTGGGCACGGGTCTCCTCTCCTCTATCAAGAGACAGAGAGGGTTTAGGCCTTAATTCACACACGCTGGCCTAATGCGGGTTGGTGAATCAGACATGTCTTTAGAATTTCTTCTAAGACATGTGGGTTTCCTCACGATGTTTTTCTTCACCGTTAGCAGATGGATGAATCATTTGATTAGTACATATAAATTCCACAAAGTGAAATTCACATTGGTACTGCCCGGGATCGAACTCGCACCTCTTGCGTGCAAGTCGGTTACTTTCCCACTCGGCCACCACCGCCGTACCGTAAATACTCGTCTAGTATTAGACGAAGTAAGTGGTTTACCCGGTGGTAAGTCGTAACCAACGCACGTGAACATAAACCGCTTTGGCACAACCAAGCCACTGCATACACTGAAGCAAGGGGAAGGGAAAATCGTGCTAGATGCATAGACCGATTTTATCCTTAGTGCACAAAGAGCTTTTAGTGTCAATATGCCAGTCGTCTACTATATCTATATAGACAGATAGAAAACTCTTTATTGCACATCAATTACATTTAGATAAAAACGTTATCAAAATGTAATTGGTGTAATTTTTATTGTAAATGTAATGTTCTTTAGGCGGGAAACCGCTTCGCTTTCCAAAAATTAAACTGGTATTCATAGAGACTTTGCATGCATGGGGTTCTTCAAGAAAGGAGTTATAAGGGTCGGCAACGCGCCAGTGATGGAGTTGCAAGCGTCAAGAGGCTACTGTAACTGCTTACCATCAGGCGAGCCGCATGCTTGTTTGACTCTTTGGTAGTATAAAAAAGACGCATTTCCCGTCTCAAAAAAAAGTGGGGAAAGGAAAAATATGAGAGGTACCGAAGCGATATAAAAAAAGTTGAATTGAGTTGTTTAAGGACCTAATATTTTGAGGAAGCCGTTCTATTCTCTGTATTTATTATTCATTCCAATTATGTAACGTGGATGTAGGTTGAACACAGGTTGTAAATTCTCCTAGCGGTTAGCGTTAGAGCCGTGCGATTGGACTATAATATATATTTCAGGGGTTGGTATTTACGTTGATTACGTTTATAATATATTTATAACATGCTGTTGGATATGTTTATTAACGACAAATTGGTGGATAGTGAAACATTTTATAAAAAAACTCAAGTAACTAAGGTAATGACTGGGCTCTAGGTCTAGTGGTTAGTGACTCTGATTGCTATCCGGCCTAGCAATCAGAGATTCAGGTCGATTCCCATCCCATTTCAGGTCTTAGATTCAGGTCAATTCCCACACGGGATAAAACTTTATGTAATTCATAAATGCTTGTTCCGAGTCTGGGTGACATTTGTGTCCGTGAATTGTATGTTTGTATTGTCCCCCGCGATAGAAGGCTTGAACCGGTCATCAGTTTACCTTTTGGGAAACCTACTACCGCGCCTTTGAGATATTCGGTGAAGTATATAGGCATTATTATCATTATAACAATAACATTCACCTTGCTAATAAATATTTAGTTTAACTGCCCCATAACCCCAAATAGGATGTCTCAAGAGTCAATATCAATTAATAATGCATGTAAGCGACAGTTGGGCAAGACACGCTTCGGAATATTGGCAATTACACCACAATTGAGCAGCACCGTAATGCGGTCATATTAACCTCTAGCTTCCATACTAAATGTCAGCCCCATTTATAGGTGTATAAAATATTTATTGGTTGGAGACGATAATGGTTATTGAATATGGGATTTGCTATACAGAGCCTCTATACAAGTGGCAGAAGCGGTAGTCGAATCGAAACGTCAAATAAGCAAATGTATGGGATTTGACGTAAGTTTACGACATTAAATCGTTAACTTACGTCAAATCCCATACATTTGCTTATTTGACTTTTCGATTCAACTTCCGTAAATGCCACTTGTCTAGATGGTCAGAGCCTCTAGACAAGTGGCATAAGCGATAGTCGAATTGAAAAGTAAAAAAATAAAATGTATGAAATTTGACGTGAGTCTACGATTTATGTCATAATCGTCAACTTACGTCAAATCCCATACATTTTCTTTTTTGACTTTTCGATTCGACTATCGCTTATGCCACTTGTCTAGAGGCTCAGGTATGTGCTCGTTACATACTGTAATGTTTTAAGAGAGGTAGGGCACCATACTAGCGAGCAAGCCCGACTGGGGAAGGACCTCCACCTTACAGAAGACCACAGCCAAATGACTACACACAGCGGTGTAGTTGTGTTCCTGTGTGTGAGTACAGGTCTCCAGCGCTCATTTAGGAATGCGTTTTGAAACAAACGTATTCCTATCCCAGGGTTACTTCCATCTTAAAGCCCTGGTGTAAAAAAATGGGTTAGCAACACGCAAGTGATACCTCTGGTAATGCAAGCGTCTATAGGCTACGGATACTGCTTAACATCAGGCGGGCCGTATGCTTGTTTGCCACCCAAGTAGTATAAAAAATGGATTCTTGCAATAACAGAAGTATGACTTACGTATTGACGACTCATTTTTTAACATTAAGCTGAAATATCCACCTATATCAACATATAGAGCTCAAAACAAATAACAAAATACCACATATATAAAGTACCTAAAGAAATATTCCTGAATCCTGTCAGATTTGCTTGCAATGCAGGAATCTTCAGTCTTCACTACAAATAACTACCGACGGCTCGTATTTCCCAGCTGAACGTAGGATAATATTTGCGTAACTTCACCGTATAAAGTCGATATTCTATACCCGAGGGGCCGGGAAACAATCTTCTCCAAGAAGGATGTTGTTCTAACGCCCTAGTATAATGGAAAAAAATATGAATAAAATACATAAAGATTTCAGTGTATAAAAGCGTAGTATGTACTGTAACGAGTAATTTGTATAGAAGAGAAAAATTATTTAGTACACGTAAACCTATTCCAGCATCAGCGGATTGTTTGTAAAGAATATTAAGAATATTAAAATGCTTGTGCGATGTGCTATTATATTTTAAGGTCCTATCCTTAACCAACCAACTAGTTAGCCATTCACGTAGGTATGGCAGTATGGTCACTCCGTGGTCCCACTGCAAGGTTAAGGTTATCTCGCCACTGAAACCGTAGACTGAGCTTTGTATGTGCGATCTCCACACAAGACTAAAAATTCCCGACACGGGTTTTATCCTAGTGCAGGGATTGTCTTCAAAAAAGAAAGGGAAGCAAGAAAATTTAGACATATTCACGTCTCAATGCGACGTATATTTTGTTAATTCTTTATTGTACACACAAAATAATAATATAATATCATTAAAAATATCATGTACAAAGACAAGCTTAACTCATAATGATTTTTCTACCAGCAAATCTTAAAGAGGAAAATACAAAGTGAGAGAGCGAATGACTTGCCTGTTGGTCTAGTGGTTAGAGACCTTATCTGTTGACCCGGATATCGTAGGTTCGATGCCTATACAGGATAAAAAAGTGTGTTTTATAAATGTTTGATACGAGTCTGGTTGTAAATTAAGACTATAGCATGGGGTTCTTCTAGAAAGGAGTTATAAGGTTTTTAAAGGGTCGGCGACGCGTGAGTGACACCCCTGGTGTTGCAAACGTCCATAGGCTACGGTAACTGCTTACCATCAGGCGGGCCGTATGCTTGTTTGTCACCTTGGTAGTATAAAAAAAAAAAAAAATTATATCTGTGAATTGTATGTCTGTAAAGTCTCCGCGACACAGGGCTTGTTCCCTAGTGCGGGAGTTGTATTTAAAAAAATAAATAATAATTGAAGTATAGAATAGAATAGAAATCTCTTTATTGTACACCAATTACATTTTAACATTATTTATTTTATTTTATTTTATTGTATTTGGAAAACTTACAGCTAATACAATTAAGAATCTTAAACAATAAGTAATAGACGGCCAATTACAAGTTTTCACAGACGTTTTGATCGATAATTTAGAATTTTAAAAGTAAACAGCGTTAAAGTAAAAACAAAAAAATACTATTAAAAAAACAATAAATTAAGCATTAGGTACTTACTACAAATCATGTTGAGAAAAATATTGTTGCAATATTCTTTTTTAATTTATTTGCACTAGTATTGAACAAATCGAGTTCAACTTCCCGACACCCTGCATTGAACGAGCGACTGGCTCTTACCAGATAAGCATTTTGTCTATATGTGGTTTTAGCTAAAGGTACATCAATAACTTGTGGTCTACGAAGAAACGCAGTCGGCACATATATACTTAGTTATGTCATTAGTGATATACATCTGGAAAAGAAAATACAAGGAAAACAGGAAAATAGAGTCATAATATGACGAAGGTATAAAGAGGTCTTTACACTGTGATATAACTATGTAGTATAATTATGTAATGCCTCGTATATTTGCTTGGACTAGTTTTTTAAATGACTGATTTTTGGTTTGATGTTATTATATTGTCAAAAAGGTAGTATGATCTATAACATGACCGAATTTTTCCTGTAACCTTTATATTTTCAAAGGAATGGTAGGTACTCACCCTCTTGTAAGTCTAGTATGACGAGACACAAAAGATTTCCATTTACGGTCAATCCTTAGATCCATATACAATATTAGCCTACAAGTATTCTCAAAACTTAATAAGGGTACTTGAAATATGTAAAGGTCCTCTTTACTTTGAGTCAAAGATAGGATATGTTTTTAAAATCTTATTTGTTTTAGTGGGTACATAATGTAATAATTTATTACCCAATATTTTCTTTATCTTAGGTACCTTCTTATTTCCAAAATAGAATCTGCGTTAGGCGAAATCTTAAGATTCATCATCATTAGCCTATCACAGTCCACTGCTGGACATAGGCCTCCAAGTGCACGCCATATAGCACGATCCTCGGCTTCTCGCTTCTAGCCACTTTGGGAAGGTCCAAATCGTCAGACTTATAATAGCCTATGAACATTACGCGTGTGCTACAAACCCAAGCATTTGTAAGACCAAGGTATTGTTCTATGATATCTAAATGAGGACTGGAGTTCTGAACTCATGCACAGGAACACAGATTCACCACTGTATGAAGTTATTTGGCTGGAGTCTATGCCTACTAATATTATAATGCGAAAGTAACTCTTGATTTGTTTGTTTACTTTTTCATGACAAAACTGTTGAACAGATTATCATGAAATTTGACAAGAAAATGGATTATAATCTGGGGTGTTTTTATGGTAAACTTAATCGCGACAATCGCCCTACACGCGAGCGGAGCCTCGGGTAATAGTTAGTCTAAAATAAATGCTTAAAGAGAACAAAATTACACCGTGGGCGAGGTATACGTAAGTTTCTAAATTAATGAATGTTGATTAATCTGTTTAGTTACCAACTAACGTTTACGGACCATTAGTCTTGATGGCTTCGTTCATCAATTTGTATTTTACTATTTGGAGGTTTTTCACTGTAGACGGTTACGAAAAGTTAAGTCGTATCTTTTTAAGTATAGCTTTACCAAGAGAGGTCAACGCCTTTTGATTTTTTAAACAACTCCAGCACAAGTACACCTAGAATCGGAACTACTATCTGTGTACTACTAGTGGCGATCGAACCCACAATACTCAGCGCTGCCTCAGTGGCAAAATAGCTATCTTAACCACTAAGCCTGCACGGTTGGTTCAATGGCTTTAGTGGTTACCTAGCTATCTATCACTGCGCGATGTGTTATGGGATAATAAATTGTGTAATCCATAAATGGTTGTCCCAGGTATTATTTGTGTCCGTTAATTGTATGCTTGTAAAGTCCCCCGTGACAGAGTGTTTGATTCCTAGTGCGGCAGTTATCTTTAGAAATTAATATTTGCAGACAACATTGACAATTCTATACAATACACTACCAATGGCTTCAGCTTCTAAGTCTCATGAGAATTTTTCTCTCCATATGGGGATCAAACCTTCACTTCAAAAGAAGTAAGGCACAACACAGACACGTAAGCATGGCAAGAAAACTACAGCCAAACAACTATACTAACACAGTATTTTAGTTGTGTTCTCAAGTGCGAAAATGGATTAGAAAAGTATAGTACTAACATTTTTTAAGTAAACCTAGTTTAAAAGTTGAACTACATTGGGCTATTGCACTTAGAACTTTGACACTTCGATTTAAAGTTTCTTACCAGTACCCTAACCTAGTAAGATCTTTATTTTAAAGAACTGAATAGCCCCGATAGCATTACATTGACTTTTCAAATATATTTTAAATATTTGAAGCAATGTGGAAATGGCCGAGCCCGGAGCAGGATTTGAACCTGCGCTTTTCGAGTTTTGGCCCATCGCACTACCAAACGTGCCATCCGAGCTCAGACTCTTGAGTTTGAATTTGTCTAACGCTTTTTTACGTCTAAGAGTAAAATTATAATAAATAAATAGCAGTCCTCTTTTTAAGCTCGAGTTCATATAATTTTGTGTATAACCTACATATTTTTATGTACAGTCCGCAAAAAAAACTATCAACGGTATCGACTATTAAAAATATATACATACAACGATCGAAGGTTTCCCTCAAGCAGACAGTAATAAAATGCTCGGTTTACGTTTTACGGCTACCCTAACGTAGGATGGCCTCCACGATGAAAATGAATGACTTTTTATATTGCCGACTATACTGTTAGTCCATGAATAAAGTTCAGTTTTAATCAAAATAACTGGACGGTTTATAACATGGTCTTATATTTTTTTATATACCTACTACTCTGGTGGCAAACAGGCATACGGCCCGCCTGGTGGTAGGCAGTTACAATTAAAATTGGAGCATTACTTCCATCGATTTGTGGCACAAAGGTTTTATGATGGGATAGCACTGGGTTTCAAAAACGTTTCTTTAAAGCCGCATGTCTAAATGAGCACATGTAGTTACTTCGTTCGTACGTTCCAGAGAACAGAAGACAACAGAACTATCCTAGTTCTGTTCCTGTGCAAGTACACAGCTACACCACGGTGTGTTGTTATGGCTCTAGTATTCTGTAAGGTAGACTTACCTCAGTCGGACTTGATTGCTTCTGTAGTGCCCTATCTCTCTATGATACTGGCTGGCCTGTAAGTCTAAGTATAGTTACTTTTTGTCCATGAATTGTTGGTATGTTTGTAAACATACTGAGGCATTAAGTTCGCCTCCGTATAAATTTGTACGTGAAGTTAAATTATATAAGAACTTGTAATGATCTTTTTAGAGACCGAACTTTGTAAACTTAGCTGGTACGTGCATCGAGGTAAAAACGCAACCACAACTATTGCATCCAGGTCACTTGGACAAACAATATTAGAACGCTTTAGTTTTGTTCCATGTTGGCATTTAACGAATAAATTATACAGATCTGAAGGCTAAATGCAATGGTTATTTTGATATTGTAATTATCCCGTCTGTTTGTGCAACCTTGTGGTCAAGAACAATTACTCTAGTTTGCAGGATTTGTTAATAATATTATATTGAAAGTTAATTAATTAAACAAAAAAATTCTCAGCAAACTTTTGTCCTTAAGACAGATTTTTTTCTCGACGGCCATTTCAACGAAGATTAACCAACTAATATATTAGGACAACCTTAAAATTATATTAGTACACCCTTATTGCTGAAGTACCACTCCCTTTAAAACTTTCACACTTTATACCCACATTTATAACTCAAAGCGACAATACGGCAATCACTTTATCAAACATTCAACAAAGAAATGGTGGCTACAAAAGCCAAAGCACACGGCCACAATCAATATGAACTGCCACAACCCGACACAGACAGCAGAGACAGTAGTTCACAAAAAAGGTTTAAACTTCGCACGAAATTAAGGTACTTTGCGGAGCGCGTTTCCTTTTCTCGAACTTAGACTGTCCCACTCTCAAAGAGTATTCGAAAGTTAGTTCAGGAGCCGTAAGTCATAGTACCAAATTAATATCCGTAACTATAACGTAAAAACAAATAAAATTAAGACTTGACTAATTTTCACCCGCAGCTCTGCTTTAGTAATTTCTAAATAAATATGATAATACACTTTTTTCGCTAAGGATCTTGGCAGTAAGCAACTTTCCAAAGTTTTATTTTAATCGGCGGAACGGCTTAGGAATATATATATAGGACAAACATACATCATACATAAATTTTTATTTAAATATACATAGTTGAAAAATGCTTTGGATATTTCTGTAATTGGTGGCAGATAAAAGTATGTTAATAGTTTTTTTTTAAATGCATTTTTTTGGAGAATTGACAATATTTTTAGTGTGAAATGTCAAAATAAAGTGTTGACGTTCAGTTTGCTGTCTCTTGTCAAAACGAAACGAGCGAAATTCTCCGATTCTACTGAAAGAAATCGGTGTCTGTATCGATGATCGGTACAGTTTGAAATTTAGTAGGCAAAACACAAGCCAAATTGGTTGAGGTGGGTTGCGCATCACAGTTTGGGGCGAACCACTATTATCAAAAATAACAAGTCGTTTTATAGAGGTTTAGGCAAAGAATACTGATTTCCACTCCATCTTTACATACTTCTTTCGCTTCCTTAACACTTATAATGCATGCAGTGTTCATGTTCTATTTGAAATATAAAATTCTATTTTAATTCTTTAATTTTAAATAAAAAATATTTATGCCGAGCTCTTGGACTATAGTGTACTGTCTGCGACAGCTGTCATGGTCGCGCAGCTATTTAATTAGTCCAGTCTTGACACAGCGCAGTTAACACTTGCTATAAAATGACTATACCTATTTTATATATAATAATATTAATTGCTATATCTCTCGCTGAAAGCTATTGTATTCACCGGAGACATTTATACAGGATTTCTTATATTACCAGGCGTCCACTGCTGGACTTTAATTATAATTAAACTTTAATTTTAATATTTTTATTTTAAGCGGCAATAAAAATACATAGGTATTCTGTAAACATTTCAAGGCTTTACCCATAACGTTTCATGAGATACAGCCCGTTGGCAGACAGACAAAAGAAACTTTGTAATAGGGTTCCGTGTATACGACTGCACTGTTGGTTCAGTAGCTTAAGTGGTTACCTCGCCATTTACCATTGCGCAGCGTGTTGTGGGTTCGGTCCCCATATGGGACAAAAAATCCATAAATAGTTAACGCTAGTCTGGATGTGCTTCGTGTCTGTTAATTGCATATTTGTAAAGTTCCACAGTGCTAGAGATGTCTTAAAAAAAGACCTTTTGGGCACAAAACCCCAAAAAAGATTAATTTAATACTCACATTGGTTGGATCAAAGAGAAAGGGTGTGTTGACGCAAACATGTAATTCCACTTAATTAATTAACTTACTTCTGTAAAACCTGGCATTTTAAAAGTTTAAATTAAACCGATGCTCGTTAGTTTAAATTGAAACAGCAAACAAATTCTAAAAACACACGTAACTGGGCTACAGTAATACTAGCTCAACTATTATCCTAACTGAAACTAATGTTTTTTTTTCATTCGCTACATTCAGAAACAGTTATGCAGTTTGCACCGTGTTTTTTGATATAGGTTATTAAAATGTACAGAAATTGGCTCTGGTTCGAAATATTGTACCTATTGGATCGATGGTGAGCTTTGAGTGGTTTATATTTATGCTTATGACGCAGTAGTGGCACTGGGATGTATTTTACCTTCGAGAAATTACTAAGTATCCCATGTCGTGTCTTTTAGTATCAGATGTTGTTGATTAATTAAATGAAATTTATTCTTTAAATTGTTAAATCTCTATTTTTCAGCATTAGGTGCACATTGTTACTCTATCCAGGAACTATACATTTTTGCGAGATAAAAAGTAGCATAATGTGTGTTATTCTAGACTTTAAATCTATCGATGTGGCAAATTTCATCTAGATCGGTTCAGCCGTTTTGACATGATTGAGTAACAAACATCTATCCTTATAACCATCCAAACCTTCGCATTTAAAATATTAGCATGAAGTATGATATTAATATCTTTTTATTTATAGACAACTCCAGCACCAGAGAACAAGTTTTGTATTGCGGGGGACTTTACAAACATACAATTAACGGACACAAATTACACCCAGACTCAGAAAAACTCTTTGTGGGTCATACAAATTTTTGTCTCTGTTTAGGAATCGAACCCACTACCTCGTGAACAGAAGGTGCATACTGCACCCATTGGACAGCCAAGGCAGTCAATATCATGTCTGTTGAATCACTTTACATTACCTATGCTATCAAATTAATACTTATCTGAAAGAAAGAAAGATAAAATTCTATGTGACGTCACTACGAGTATGAAGGCACCATCAGAATACCTAAAGGTAGGCTGAGATGGCGGCCTATTCAGGCTCGCACATTATTTTTGAAATTATTAATATTGTATTATTATATTAATTTATCATTAAATTTATATTATTTACAAGTAATTTACAACTAAAACTATATTTACACAAATTATAAATTAATTCTAATAATAAAAACAACACAAAAGGGGGAGGACTGCTTAGTAGGCGTCGTAAAATCCCTCCGCATCGATGTTTATTATGTTATACTTTATATTTTGTTATTAGGTACTTATTTTTCTTTTGTAATTTACTTTTTTTGTATGAGACATGAATAAATGTTTCTTAATTTATTTATTTCAAATGAGACACGTATGCTTGGCATACATTGCATTCTTTTATTTCATTTATTCTTTTATTTTTAAAAAGACAACTCCCGCAGTAGAGAACAAGCTCTGTGTCGCGGGGGACTTTACAAACATACAATTAACGGACACAAATTACACCCAGACTCAGAACAACTATTTGTGAGCCACACAAAGTTTTGTCCTGTGTGGGAATCGAACCCACAACCTCGTGCACCGCAGGCGCATACTGCGGCCACTGGACCACCGAGGCAGTCATTAAATTTGATTATCTATCAAATTCAAAGCGTCATCTAAAAAAATACTAATATCCTCTGGCCATTGTTCTAGGTAGACGAGGTAGTTAATTGCGAACTAATTGGATAGCTCGGTAACTGTGGTACTGACGTACTGCACCCCCAAGCTCCAACTAAGCAAACAAACATTGTGTGCGATAATTCTAGTTACATTCTACGTAGTCGTGTTTATAATGTAGATTTGAGGTATGTGGACTGCATGAATATATAATAGTAGATGGATATTTGTTTTTATATTCCTTAGGTGGAAAACAAGTATACGGCCAGCCTGATGGTAAGCAGTTACCGTAGTCTATGGACGCTTGCAATACAAGGGGTATGGCTTATAGTCTATTTCACATAGCATAGGTACTGTGACGTTTGACATTTGAAGATAAATATCAATGAAAATAAAAGATGATTAAACTATCAATTGAATACTCTAGGCTCTTGATCAATCGATTAGCCAATTGGTTAGAGATTGAATCAATCATTTTTTTTCATCTTCGTCGTAAAATGTTAAACGTCAAAGTAAATAGACTATAGTAGGTGCGTATTTAAAATTTGTTATGAAGAGAGGTAGGGCACCATTTTTTTTTTTTTTTTTATACTACTTGGGTGGCAAACAAGCATACGGCCCGCCTGATGTTAAGCAGTATCCATAGCCTATAGACGCTTGCATTACCAGAGGTATCACTTGCGTGTTGCCAACCCTTTTTTTTACACCAGGGCTTTAAGATAAAAGTAACCCTGGGATAGGAATACATTTGTTTCAAAACGCATTCCTAAATGAGCGCTGGAGACCTGTACTCACACACAGGAACACAACTACACTGCTGTGTGTAGTCATTTGGCTGTGGTCTTCTGTAAGGTGGAGGTCCTTCCCCAGTCGGGCTTGCTCGCTAGTATGGTGCCCTACCTCTTAAGAACCATCTAAGACCATACTAACGAGCAATCCCGACAAGGGAAGGACTGCCACTTTACAGAAGACCTATTTAAGAACGCGCTCTTAAATGAGCGCTGGAAACCTGTACTCACATACAGGAACACAGCTACACCGCTGTGTGTAGTTATTTCGCTGTGGTCTTCTATAAGGTGAAGGTCCGTCTCTCAGTTACAATATTATTATTTTATACCAACAAAAAACAATAAATACCTTACTACAGTATGCTATCATCTCTTTATACCAGAGGTACATACAATTGGTAGGCTAGGCTTAGCTACAAGGCACGCTATTTATAGTAAAGCTAAGTAGTGTAGCGGAAAATGTAGTAATAACGTGACACCTGATGCGATTTCTTTCCCTATTTTGCATCCTTCGCTTCATCGAGTGTATGAAAAATGTCGTTTCACTGAATCCGTTTCCACCAGAGCACATTCGAGCTATGCTATGTATAAATCAAACGATCTTATTAGGTACTACCTCCCACATCTCTAAAAGAAATGGGCTGCATTTAATGATTTAGACATCGGATATTCGGATGTTACCTAAAGTTCATTTTTGCCTAACATATTCTAAATAATAATAATAATACTTTATTGACACAAATCGAAATTACTTACATATTTAAGTTTCACTTGTGCGTTCTCACAACTTTGCACAATCACATGCACTTAAAATAACTAAATATTTTCATTAAATAAAATTCTAGGACTACCTAACATAATAAGATGTATATTTACTCAATGTTACATTTGAACTCACTGTGCAAGTGTATGTATGGAAATGTAGTGGAATAGTGTGTTATAGGGACATTATCAATTGCGTAAAATTGGGTTTATTACATCTCTCGAAGAACTTAACTACACTAAAATTTGTTAATCCCGGGATCTTTCGATAAAGAAGTCCTTTCCATAATAACCAACATTTGAACTTAAGATAAATATGCATTGGAATATCCAATCTCTAATGATAATATAGAATAACAGTAGCTAATACTTTATCTGAGTGAATTGATTGATAAAAGCTACTATGAGTTTAATAAAATTGAGTATCATGCTATCACCTGAAGGAGTTTCTGTGTCCTGCTGATGACCGATAGTAAATATTTTTAAAGCAAAATAAACAATTTGTCTGGTCTCTTGGTCTAGTAGTTAGTGACACTGACTGCTAATCCAGAGGTGAGAGTGGGTTTGATTCCCACTCACTAAATGTACCAATTTCGTGCCTGGATGTAAAATTACGTATTTATTTAGAAATATATTTTTACCATTTGCGTGGTTACCACAGCACAGGCTCTACTTATCCATTGAGACAGTATCATTTTCATTTTAACCTTATTTTACACACACACACACACGCACACACACACACACACACACAAACACACCCTTTGAAAGTTACTAAATAAGTAGTTAATATAAGCCTATGTCTATAGTTTCGTTTCTCAAGAGAATTATTTAAATTGTGTAATAGTAATATGCTGTCAAATCTTGGTATCGAGCGGAAACCTGGTGACATGTAACACAGGTAATTTCTTACCTACCACATGCACCAGCGATCCACAACCGATATGTATTGTATTGTATTATATTAGCTTTAGTACCTTTGTAATGTCGGTTTTGGTGAGAAATAAATGATTTTATTATTATTATTATTATTATTTTGAATAAATATTACATTTATTTTTGTAAAACTATCAAATTTTAAAAGGTTACAAAAATCCAGGTTATAAAACAATGATAAGACATTTTGCCTAAAACGGTTTATGTTAAGCAGGCGCTCAGAGACAAACAAGTCTGTTCTGTGTTTCACCGCATGCAGGTAACAGAATCGAGAAGTGGGTAAACTGACGCTGGCACACTGAGGCTAAATTAAACAACAGACTGTCCTCACACTGGCATTGTTCTAGCCTGTTGAAATAATTTATGCGATGTAGTAGTTAAACATTAGTGCTATATAATAGCAACCTATATATGTCCCACTGCTGGGCACGGGTCTCCTCTCCTCTATCAAGAGAGAGAGAGAGGTTTTAGGCCTTAATTCACACACGCTGGCCTAATGCGGGTTGGTGAATCTGACATGTCTTTAGAATTTCTTCTAAGACATGTGGGTTTCCTCGAGATGTTTTCCTTCACCGTTAGCAGATGGCGAATCATTTGATTAGTACATATAAACTCCACAAAGTGAAATTCGCAAAGATACTGCCCGGGATCGAACTCGCACCTCTTGCGTGCAAGTCGGTTACTTTTCTACTCGGCCACCACCGCTTTCTGTGTGTCTTTCCTTAGTGCTATGACTAGGTATAATAACAAACGAAAAAGGTGGTGGGCACAGAATTTCTGTCCTCTATCATGAAAGTGGAGGTTTAAGGCTTCAACCCACACACGGTATGTATGTACCTATATGCATCATTATGCTCAAATTAAATAGAGCTACGATCTAAGTTAGATGGCAGTTCTATTATTGGAACATTCTAACATAAATCCTACCCTCCTGTTACACAACCAGCTCGTCTGATACGAGACACGACGTCAGCCCGCCCTAAAACCAGCCAAACGTACTCCTTATTTGAAATGCAAAGGGTCGCATGTAGCATCGGTAAAGAGGCATTCATACTAGAGCCACACTCTAAAATCACTTTCTCACATTGACTGAAATCACCTCGGTTTTATCCACTGAGCAACGTGTGTGGATTGATATTGACAAAAAAAAATGGGACATATTATGGTTTTGATTAGACATAAATTGGTTTTGATAAGTCTGTTATTAATTGTTATTTATTAGTATTCCAATAAAGGTATTCCATTCAAAATCTCAATACAGCACAAGTATGGCAATTTCTAAAGTCTCTCGGTATTGGTAAGGTTTCACTTAGCACAAATTGTGGTACGGACATTAATGTGCTCAATGCTCATTTCTGCAAGCCTCCAGTTACTCTTGATGCTAATGTGAAATCCTCTACTCTAAATTATCTCTCTAGTCTTCCTCTGCCGTTAAATACTTCTTTTCAATTTCATCCAATTGCAGAAGATATTATTATAAAATCCATTCGATCCATTTCTATAAAAGCGGTAGGCGCTGACGGGCTGCAACTTCAAATGTTCCTTCCTATCCTAATCCAAATTGCTCCAGTGGTCTCACATTGTGAATTATTCACTTTTTAGTAATTCCTTTTCTTCATCCTGGAAAAATGCCCATGTATTACCGCTTCCTAAAGTCTCTAACCCAACCTTATTATCCCACTTTCGACCTATATCTATCCTTCCAATTCTGTCCAAGGTTCTTGAGAGTGTTGTACAGAATCAACTGTCACTTTACCTCTCCTCTAATAGCCTGCTAAGTCCACTTCAGTCTGGTTTCCGTTCTGGCCACAGCACTACCACTGCACTAGTCAAAATAACAGACGATATACGACTGGCCAAGCAGAATAAACTTCTAACAGTACTGGTACTGCTGGACTTTAGTAGTGCATTTAATTCAGTTGATTTTGACATCCTCTTAGGAATCTTATCCTCTCTCAATATTTCCACATCTGCAATTGGATGGTTTAAATCTTATCTTCAGGGTCGCTCGCAGTCTGTGCGCTGGGATGAGCAAACCTCTGACTGGTGTAAATTGACTGCGGGTGTACCTCAGGGTGGCGTCTTATCTCCTCTTCTCTTCTCCGTTTTAATAAACGCTATCACTAAAGTCATATCTTCTCACTATCATCTCTATGCAGACGACTTGCAGCTTTATAGTCATTTCAAAATAGAAGAAGTCAAGGAAGCTATAGCTGCCATCAATAATGATCTTGAACGTATCCACAGCTGGGCTAAATCTTTCGGACTACTTGTTAACCCTACAAAATCGCAAGCTCTCATTATTGGTGGTAGGCAGATGCTCGGTCGCCTGGATCATCAGTCTCTTCCTCCTGTCTTGTTTAATTTGACACCAGTTGCTTACAACAAAACAGCAAAAAATCTAGGCCTTATAATAGACTGCAATCTATCCTGGGAGGCACACATTGCGGAAGTAAGCAGAAGAATGTACTGCTCGTTTCAGTCTCTTAAACGTCTTCAGAAATTTCTACCTTTCGAAACTAAAGTTACTCTTGCGCAGTCTTCTTCTACTTCCACTTTTAGACTATGCTGATGTCTCTTTTCTTGATGCAAAGGAGGAACTTTTAAATAAACTTGAGCGTCTCCAGAACCTGGGTATTCGCTTCATTTTTGGTCTCCGAAAGTACGACCACGTGTCGGAATTTCGAGCCAGATTGAAGTGGCTCCCTATTCGGAGGCGCCGGGACTCTCATATCCTTTCCCTTCTTTATTCTATACTCCATAATCCCAATTCTCCTACGTATCTTCGTGAACGCTTTAGCTACCTTATTCCTAGGGGTACCCCTGTCGACAAGTTTCTTCGCTTCTTCTACGAACTCCACTTCACTATTCTACTTGCTATCATAATTCCTTCACTGTCCATGCCGTAAATCTATGGAATTCTCTTCCGCATTCCATACGTTCTAGTCCTTCTCTGGACGTATTTAGGAGAAACGTCAAGGAGCATTTCCTTACAAAGTAAATGTGTAAAAGACTATGTAAGTGATTATATGTATATTTGTATATATTCTGTATTTACGTATGTATTTATGTATGTATTCTATATGTATGTTTTCTGTATTTATGTATGTATTATCTTATATCGTACTATTATTACTGTGCTTTATTATTATATTTACTAAATGTACCTACACTTCGATTACCCTAAAATTAGAGGAAAGTAATTCCTCTGCACTTTCCATCACTCAAAGGTTTGCTGTAAGAGAACTCATCTTTGAGTTAAGCTCGCCTTTGTACATAATAATGTTATATGTTTGTTTTCTATCCTGTATTTTATTTTGTGTACATTAAAGAATTAAAGGTAGGTCTCCACACAAGCGAGCAAACCCGACTGAGAACTGACGTCACCTTCCAAAAGACCGCAGCTATAATACACAGAATAATGCAGTTGTGTTCCTGTAAGTGAGTACAGGTATCTAGTACTTATTTTGGGAAAAATCTTTATTATACACTTATTAAATTTTGATACAGAAATCCATTAAATACATACCAGAAAAGCCCTGGTGTAGGTAGTACATGTTTTTAGATCGGTAACACTTAGGTGATGGTTAGTATTGTAAGCGTCTATCAAGCGCAAAAATACTAAGTTTAAATAACAATATTCCATTGTGAATACATTCCTAACACCAGTATCGATTCTATCGGCCAACGTTTTAATTTAAACGGCATTGCTAGAGATTTCCAGTGATTGCCAGTTTGTGGGTATACCCGATTGGTTTGTGGAGCTACATACACTCGGTTTTCAGTGCCAGTAAAGTATTTCGCTTCGGTGAGTTACTTATTCACTGTCTATGTCCATATAGTACAGGGTATGTGACGTTGCAGGAAAATTGAATTGTTAATTTGCTTGCTACAATAAATTCTCCATTGCTCTTGAGGTGAGTTTTAGCCTTAATACGAGGGTCATACCGCAGTATATTCGTTGGAAAACCGAAGTCAACATTATAATATGTATAATATTATATTGTCATATGTCATGTGTATAAGCGTTGTCTTAATTAAGTGGTAATAGGCAGGGCTCACAGCTCTCCAGAACCGATAAGCGCTGGAGCGGAAAGGTTCTGGAGTAATCCTCATGAACAAGAAGGAAATCGTGGGCAGGCAAACTAAAAGGTGGACCTACGGTCTGGTAAAGATTGCAGACAGCTAATGGATGACCTGCCCTCAGGACTAAATGCTGTGAAAATATTTAGGGTAGGCCTATGTCCAGCAATGCATGTTTTTCAATTCGAATTTTTCGAATAGAACAACATTTACAAATTTATATAAGTAAAAGAAGTAAGACAACTTTCAAGCGAACAAGCCTGACTGAGGACATATTCAGTTCTAATTTAGTGATGCGTTTCTAAATAAACGTTTTCTGGTCCAAGGATGCCTCATAACAAAACCGTGATTCAATGGTTATTACAAGCGTCAATTATAGGTTGCAATGGCTGCTTACTATCAGGAGGTTCGCATGCATGTTTAAAGATTTGAAGACCACAGCCAATTAACTACACACAGTAGTGTAGTTGTATTCCTGTGTGTGAGCGTTTTGAAATAAACGTATTCCTATCCCAGGGATAGTCCCATCATAAAGCCCTGGTGTAAAAAAATGGGCAACATGCAAGTGATATGTCTGGTATTGCAAGCGTCCATAGGCTACGGTAGCTGCTACATCAGGCGGGCCGTAGGCTTGCTTGCCACCTAAGTAGGATAAAAAAAAAGTTGAATGTGTTATACATTCAACTTTTTATTTTAATACAAAAAAATTCACATCTTCATCTTAAAATTTTTAGGCTTTATTAGACTATTAACGTTACAGCAACATGATGCTGCAAGACAAGCCGAGTGGGAGACCCACTCTTTTGTCTCTTTTCTATAATATTTGTCTGTACCAAAATATGATATATATATGCCGATGACCTTAAACTCTTTACAGAGGTGAAGTCTGAAGCCGACTGTTTAGCTCTGCAGCGTATCTGCAGATATTAATGCTGTATATCAATGGAGCTGTGAGAACAGGATGGAATTCAACACTTCTAAGTGTTATGCAATGACATTTGGTCGTATGCGGCGCCCAATAGAGTACGAGTATATGATAAATAGCTATAGCGTAACTCGTCCAACCACCATGAAGGATCTGGGCGTCACATTCGATCGTAACTTAACATTTCACGATCTTATAATTTTACTAGCTAAAGAATCCTTTAGGCGTTTAGGTTTCATCCTCAGAAATTCTCGAGACTTCCATAACGACCACGTGATGAGGCTAATTTTCGGAGCGTTGGTCCGTAGTAAATTAGAAAGTGCTATGTGTGTGTGGAATCCGCATGAGAGCACATACTGCCTTCTCCTTGAAAAGGTACAAAAAGCATTCCTCCGATATCTATACAAGCGTGTTTATGGGTACTATCCATATATCTATCCCACAAAATTTCTTTTAGGTTGTCTTGGCTATAACTCATTGGAAATTAGACGGGAGAGGCACCAACTAACAGTCATGTGCAAAATCCTGAGAACCAGACCTACATGACGAGCTGTGTCGATTTTTTGTTCCTGACAACTATTGTCGCAACAGAAGGCACTAATTGTTTGCTGTACCATCTTGTCGCACTGTGGCCCGTGCTAAGTCGCCCATACCGCGCACCCTTTCTGCACTCAACGCTCTCCTGTGCGCCAATCCTGACTGTGACTTATTTGCGGATGGATGGCAGGATATCTTGTTAGTGTGTTTGCGATATTGTGAGAGGGATGCATGATTGTGATTGTCTTTAATTATATTTGTTATGTTTATATATTATCTTTAATGTATTTTTTTTATCTCTGTCTATTTGTATTATCTGGTGTCTTTAATTATTGCAATTAGTGTATTTGCCGTTTTAATTAAAGTAAATAAATAAATAAATGAGTAGTCAGGTATTAAAGGGATTAATTGAATTCATCTAAAAAGTTTCCAAAAACACAATAACATGGGACAACTAACGCCATCTATGAACAGTATCATGCACTACAGACGCAACGACTGTGCTTAATAATTCACTCTCTTATAAACACCGTATTTTAACCACCTGTTCTAATTTAAAAGGGTGTATAATAGCCAGGATTATCAACATTTTGACTTAATCTAAAAGGGTTCAGCCCATTTACACATGGTTCCAAGTTTTAATAAATGGCTCTGTAATAAATTTGGGACGGTAGAAAATTGTTCTTTGCGTAATAATCATCCTTAGCTCACTAAAATAATATTTATCGAAATGTATTTTTGAATTATAAATTACGAGCTTCTGATTGTGTTGCCGCTTTATCCGTGAATACAGTCGGGTTAAAAAGTAACCTATGTTCTATTAATTGTAGACTTTATCTCTGTGCAAAATTTTAAGCGTCCAGATCCTGCCGTTTTGGGATGATTCAATAACAAACATTCATCTATCCAAACTTTCGCATTTATAATATTAATAAGATTAATATGTGGTGGAATTCTTGCACCACTCTTGTTTCTTCTCTACATAAACGACCTGCCCGATATAATTAATCACGAATGTGTCCTATTTGCTGATGACACAACGTTAGTAGTAAAAAGCAACAATATAAAGAACCTAGAGACGGAAGTTAACATGACTATTAATAGTTGTATAAATTGGTTAGAACAAAATAACTTAAAAATTAATATAGGAAAAACTAATATAATACAGTTCCAAACATATAGAGCAAACACACCAGCCTTAGACATACACTACAAGAATCAATCGCTCAGAAATGTAAACGATTGCGTATTTTTGGGTATAACAGTTGATAAGTATTGTAATTGGAAACCACACATCTATAAAACACTTGACAAGATAGATCGATTTGTGTATGTATTAAAAAGAATAAGAGAAATTGTAAATATAAAAACTGCTATAGTCACATACCATGCTTATGTAGCTTCCATACTTCGTTACGGTATCATCATATGGGGTAATTCGACTGAGATTGCCTTGCATTTATATTTTAGGAATATGTATATTTGTCAAAAATAACCCTGAACTGTTTCCAAAACTAGAAGATAAGGAAAATAGTCGAACTAGGCATAAAAATAGATTACAATTACCACAAATAAATTTAGAAATGTTTAAAAGAAATTCATATTGCACGGCTGTAAAATTATATAATCATCTTCCTGAAAATATTACATGTTTACCATTTAAACAATTTCGTAGGGCACTATGTGAACTACTACAGGAAAGCAATTATTACAATATTAATGAATATCTAGATGACAAATTTAATGATAATAAATAATTTCCAATGTAAACTAGACATATAAGCTACAATATAACTACTACTACTATCTCAACCCATTGACGTCCCACTGCTGGGCACGGGTCTCCTCCAAAAATTTGGAGGGATATTAGCCTACTATACCACGCTGGCCAGACGGGTTGGTATAGGGTTTTGTTTCGAGTTTTCCCTCTCTTGTGGTGGATATTGTCTGCTGGACTTACTCCCTTAGTCGACTCTTATGACACCCACGGGATGGAATGGAATGCTACAATATAATGATGTATTAAATTCCAATAATAATAATAATATTTAATTCATTATGTTAGTTCATTAGATTATAAGTTATTTTGTCTGTGTTTTTAAATATTTACACGCCACAACTGGCAGAATATGTTGTATCAAAAATAATATTGTAACATCCTACCAACCATATTCTTGAAAATAAAGTATTCTATTCTATTCTAATAAAACAAACAATTGTGAATGTTTTTTTATGGAACCTATGATTTTCACTCCGGCGAATAATGTTCATTATCGTCCCAGTGAGTCTGGAATTCCACTCCTATTGCATAAGACTTAACGTAGCTGGCAAACAAATATCCGTTGAGCGTATAATTTGTAATAAAATTAAACCCCTAACATAACAATGTATTTTTATTGAATTAGTATTCAATAACAATACATTGTTATGTTAGGGATTCTCCAAACAGTTGAGAACTAGTGTTCTCAACTGTTTGGAGAATTTCAAATAGTTGTAGAACATTCTACGAAATTCAGCAATAAAGATAAAGACGACGTAAATTGTATCCAATCTTGAGACAGTACTCTAAACAATGTGGCACATTGAAAAGATACTGATTTTTAAAAAGCTGTTAATTATAAAAAAAAATACTAATTACTGAAATGCCAATGCTGTTTTGACAACTTATTGGCGTGGAAGTAAATGAAGTTTTTTTTTATACCTCATGTATATGACAAACAATCATACAGCAGATATATTATCAGCACAACAAATTAAAAAAATAATAATTGTCGTTACTACATTTAGGCAAGATTTTTATTCTGCTTTAGTCTTCTTTGATTTTTTCGAGGTGTTTTTTGATCGCATTTTTAATACAAATTTGAAAAACTTACAAATTAAAACAACCACTACTGCTAATATAGCTAACAAATCCAGATACAGCTCTTGATAGAAAGATACGGTTAGTGCAGGAGAACGAAGATGTGGAGCCCCGCGTGTCTTCACCACATGTTCCACCCAGAAAGGTATTGCATCTCCTGGTTTCATAGCCCGATCGTGGTATATTGACGAGATCTTCTTTGCAATGGTTTTGTAACTGCGAAGAAGATAGAATATTTGGATCAATATTACGGTAGTGGTTTAATTAGCAAAAGACAAAAACATCAAAATTGGTGAATCTTTTTCTTTTTGGCTTCCTTTGTATTGTTTTTCAAGTTGGTTGTAATAATGATAATTATAATTAATCTTATCATCATTCATATTTGATAATTGTGATCTCTATAGGCATAGTTGATGATTAAGCCCATCATTATTATGTTCAAGTTCTAAATACATATCTCTAAATGTAACACATAATGGGCAGCCATAGCTTCTAATACTTAAGCTACAATCATAGGTTTAACTTACGAGTCATTTGACAGGACTTTCTTGACAGCCGCTTCAAGTTCATCAGCCATATCTTCAGCCAAAGTGACCTTAATACCAAAACCTTTATTTTCAATAGATACCATATTGAGGTACTGGTCACCAGAAATAGGAATTCCTACTAGTGGTACACCATAATACGTGGCTTCTGTAGTGGAGAGTTGACCACCGTGGGTTATAAAGAGTTTCAAGTTAGGGTGTGCTAAAATAGTAATACATTTTGGTTAATATATACTCGTATAGTTCCTAACCATAACACCATTCTAATAGGCGATTAAATTAATTACGTAGTTTTTGATTCTTTTTATGTAAGACAATTACTACTTACCCAAAATACTTTGTTGTGGTGCCCACTTCACAAGATGCACATTAGCAGGGACATTGTCTAAATCGCTCTCAAACTTCCATATCACTGTCTGGTCCAGTTTGCTGAACATATTCAACAGTGATCGCTTCATTTCTTCTGACATGCCATCACTTTTCTTGTTGGATCCTAAACTGAAGTATACAACTCCAAATTGTGCTCCATCAATTATTGTTTGAAGATCCTTTAGAAGGTAAATAATAATGTTAATATCCTGTTATTAGATATATACAATAAAAATGGTAAAGTTCCTAAAAGTATTCAAGCTTATTCAGTCTTGATAAATCAAAAGGATTAGTGAAGCATTTGTAGACTCTAAATAAATCTGTAAATTAAATATTAAAAAATAAATATAATGAAATAATATAATGGTTAGAATTATATTATACTAGCTGTTGCCCGCGGCTCCGCCCGCGTGGATGTCAGTTATCGCTGTAAAAAGTAGCCTATTTGTTATTCCAGACCATAATCTATCTTTGTGCCAAATTTCATCCAGATCCGTTCATTAGTTTTTACGTGATTGAGTAACAAACATCTATGTATCCATCCATCCATACTTACAAACTTTTGCATTTATAATATTAGCAGGATTATCAAAAATAATATAGCGGATTTCTGTATCATAAATATAATTGGTGTACAATAAAGAGTTTTCTATCTATTATTTAAGATACCTCTATCCTCTTTGTAATGCAGGATCGATGTTCGTGCATGAAAAGGTTAATGAATGTAGAGGAAGGTAAAGAAGTAGGAGTATGTCTAGATCGAAGCAATTCTCGTACCATAGTGTCTGCCTACACCAATGGGAGACGGGCGTGAGATATGTACATATTTGCAGATTTTATTCGCTTCGCTAGGCCTAGGGCAGATTTTGTAACCAGTGTTTACGTGCGCTAACTTAAAATAAACATACCTTCGGTAGAGGTTTCACTTTATCTTGAATATGATATCCAGCAACGTTTATAGCATTTTGTGGCAACACCATAGCACTTCCTATAGATGGATGTGAGTTCACAAACATAAGAGATGCATTATACACAGCGTCTGTGTAGGATGGTAAGGTGACCCCTCTCTTCGCAGCGATATCAGAGTAGACACTGTTGTATAGCCAGTATTCTAGTGGTACTACAACCAACCTGTAAAACAATCATGTTTAATTTTAAACCAGTTACTGTTGCCTATGGATGCTTGCAATAAGACCTGAGGTATCGGTCGCGTGTTGCTGACACAAAAACTATCAACACCATGGTTTTGTGTTATGGATAACATAGGATAGGTTTCTTCCATCCTTAAATAAATATTGAAGACCTATACTTACGCATAGGACCACAACTACACCACTGTATGTAGACACTTGTCTGTGGTCTCCTGTAAGGAAGAATCCCGCCCCAGTTGGGCTATAGTTTTGAAATAAAGTTCCACTTACTTTAATACAACATATTTTGATATAATCCGCCACAGCTGATTTGCTCTTTGCCAGAAATTTAACGGAGGTTTGACAGTTGAGAACACATCAACGCTGTACGCAGGATTTGGTGGCCCATCTATAAGCCTCAATGCTTGCCAGTGCGGTTCGGTCGAAGCAACCCAGATCAGTGGGGCTTGGAATAGGGGTGCAATGCTAAAAAAAATACCGTAACATTACATTATGGCTCTCGTTGGTTTTCATCAGTCTTGATATACCTAATTTGTTTTTTTACCTGTAGCTTTTACTACTTTATAATTTCATGCTTTTTTGGATTAGTTATGTTCCTCACAGCACAACAGAGGTATTTATTTATTTCGTGGGTTCGATTCCCACCCAGGACAAATCTTTGTGTGATGAGCACGAATGTTTGTTCTGTGTCTGGGTGTAATTTATCTATAATATGTATGTATTTAGAAATATATAAGTATGTTTATCAGTTGTCTGGTTACCATAGTACAGGCTCTGCCTAGTTTGGGATCAGATAGCGTTGTGTGAGTTGTCCCGAAAATATTATTATTATTATTTATTGGTTTAGCTCATGGTTGTTTATTTTATGCCATAACTTTATCTTTTAACTTAACGCTTTTACTGCATAGTTTGACAACCATGTTTCCATCTAATGTGTTTTTCAGGAACCACAAAATCTATACGAAATACTACTGTTTTGTTAAAACTTAACAAACCCTTGAATGAAGAACACAATAGCAGGCAATAGTATCAGTAATGTGAAACCCAATAACAATACGAAATGTTACAATGTCGACAACGAAGCACGTTGGACGAAGTTCAAGACAGAAAAAAGTATCAAATATATGCAAAATCCTTACCCAGCATTAATTTCAGAGAAGAACCATTCCAAGACCACGGCGTCAAATTTCTCATTAGGGTTGCTGAATAATTTTACAACATCAGAATCTTGGATGAATTGTTTATGTATAGTGTAAGCAGAAAAGAGAACTGCAAAACTATGGCCAGAATTATCGCGGCCTATTAAATTCTTGAGCTTGAATGCCTCAACTGAAAAATAAATGGAAAAGCAAAAATAAATAAATTGATAAAAAGCTACATATATTTACACGAAATTCAAAAAAACTTTTGGTACGAGTTTAAGAAAAATTATAACTTGGTGTACTTAGGTAGGTACATAATAACAAGCTAGTTTTAAAAAAGCGCTTGTGACAACAAATATGCCTAGTAGCCTTAATTTGTAGACAGGTGGTTAGATATATATAAATATAACATTATTTATTGTACCTACATTAAAATTACAAACACTAAAATAAGATTTAAACTGAAAAAGGACAATGGGCGGCCTAAGTGCTGGCGATTATCGCTTCTTCTTCTTATCGTTTCGACGACAAACAGAATTAGAATTTATATTGTTGCAGCTTAAATCAAGTCCTCCTGCATGCAAATTTTAGGGCATATAGGAGATCGTTTGGATACACCGCACAGACAGCCTAGATCCGTACCGCCTGTAAATCCCCACTTAAACATGCTTTTCTTACTTCGGCCGACCTGAGCCCAAAGTCGAGAGTTTCGGATCGGTCATGGTAGTAAGTTAATGAAATGACCAATTTGATTTATAACTTACCTCTGGCTGCATCTTTTTTGAGAAAATCTGCTATATGTGACACGTTGAGCTCTTTTAGATTCGACACTGGCTTTTCCTTTGGGAATGAAGTGATGTGTACCACCTATTTTTTGAAGTAAATAGCAATTTTGACTCCAATTTATATGATACAATTAAGTAAGACAAAACTTTAAAGTTGCATGGTGTACTGACATCTTGCATATTTGACTAATCTCTTTTACTATTGACCGCTCTGACCTAGACTTACATATTTATCTCTTTTTCGGTTTCGATTTCTTCATACATAATAATAATATTAGCTTCTTCTGTAGGTATCTTTGTGTCCGCAGAACTCGAAAAGTAATTGACATATTGATTTATAATTTTTACATTGGGTGCATTTCTATATACCTAATAGTGTTTTTATATATAATATATAATAGTTTTTATATATAGTAAAAGCTATGTCTCCACGGTAATGGGAAAACATGACAAATCACAAATACTTTTCTAATCATAAATATCAGACTCAGATTGAGCCACGGCGAAGATTTTATACATACAGAAAGAAAGAAGAAAACGTTTATTTTTCAGTAAAAAAGACACAGCATTATAGGCAATACAAAAATAGTCATAGATTGAGCACAAAATCAAAAAAGAACATCATTATTTTATTATGGCTCATAATGTTTACCTAGTATTAAATTAAATCTTACCTCATGTCCAGCCTCTAATAAGCGATCGACAATACCATGCCCTAGTATGCTGTGGCTTTTTGACGGCATTGGAAAGCATACTAATATCCTTAGAGCTTCATTTTTTGTAAATAAACTTAGTAGCAGTAAAGCTGCCAGTAATTTGTACCACATCTGAAATTAGATTAGATTAATTAGAAGAAAAAGTATATTGGATGAGTAGTTTCTGTACCCCTTGCGAAAGCGCTGTAAGGGGCATTTAGCGTTTTTTTTTTTAATAATTCTTTTATTACTTAAAACATTCATAGGTAGGCTTGCCATAAAGTTATTCTTAAAATTGTTGATACCAATATTACAAGTTATTAAGACGGAGCGTAATCTAAACTAATATTATAAAGAGGGAAGATTAATTTTTTTGTTCGTTTGTTACGATTTAACTCTAAAAATATTCAACTGATTTTGAAAATTCTTTCACAATTGGAAAGCCACATTATCAGCGAGTAACGTATGCTATATCTTATTTAAAAAATTAAGGGACCTCTTACGGAAACCAAATAAATGTCCACTCGTGCGAACCCGAGGCCTGCCGCTAGTTTTTAATTAACGCAATGCAACATTATTGTTTTATGTAATAATGTTTTACTTTTCTTACTTTTATTTACGAAATCTATCTTATTTTTCCTAATTCGGTTTTTTGAAGGCAACTCCCGCACTAGGGAACAAGACCTGTCTTGTGGGCTCAAACAATTAACGGGCGTAAAGTACACCCAGACTCAAGACAACCATTTATAGATCACACAATTTTTGTACCGTGTGGGGATCGAACCCACACCGCGCAGTGGTAAATGGCGAGGTAACCACTTAAGCCACTGAACCAACCGCTTTTACAGTCCGATAAATAATATTGTCAATAACCTTGTAGGTATTGATGATTATATAGATAAGGTACTTCAGTCAGATATTATATCACCGTATAAACATTAGATTTATATAATTTAAGATATCAAAGCATTACGGACTGGTATAATCATAACTAATCTTCTACAATATGAAATGTATGATAATGCGTATGATATACTTGTATATTTGTTATGTTATATTATTAAACAAGTTTTTTTCATACTACTTGGGTGACAAACAACCATACGGCCCGCCTGATGTTATGTATTTACCGTAGTCTATGGACGCTTGCGACACTAGAGGTATAACTTGTGTGTGGCTGACCCGTTATTTTACATGGAGTATCCCTAGGACAGGAAAACGTTTAGTTTTAGCCAATGTGGATTTTTATGACAAATAATTTACTCTGTTTCGGAAAATTAGTTAATTAATAGAGATCTATGCCTTACCATTGAAATGCTTAGGCAAATTTTCAACTTTTATATTAATTAGTAATTGCAATTTTGTAGCTAATAGAAATGTTAGTTTTATAATATTAATCCATAAAATATTTTAGGCACACTAACTTATAGTGATTAGTTTATGAAGCATTAAACACTAAGGAGCACGTAGCTTTGAAATTCATGCCTCAGCAAGCACATACAGCACTAGGTTTTGAGTCTGATCCCTCTCTCTCCATAAGTGCCACCCCATAGGATAATGAGAATGAAGAATTAGAGAATTCACTTGTATTGGAGCACACCTTTGTGCACTATAATACACATATCTATAGGTATATTATACAACTTGTTTATTTCATCATTCACACCCTTTAAGTGTTACGTCAAATAATAAATAAAAACAACACTTACGATTAATTTATTCCCTTTATCACAATAAGCATAAAAAAGTACCCAGACTTCATAGAATTATTATTTCACAAATGATTATTTACACTAACACGTCCTTTAGTAACATATTATGACTGTATTGAGTTTTGTTTCAAATTATGCGATATATCAAACTACACTAATGCCACTGCGGGACTTCTTAGTGTGACTGAGTTCACGCAAATAAATTCAAGTGCACGCCCATAATATTATTGAATGAACGCAATGATTATTGTTATCTTTTTTACTACCACGGTGACAAGCGGCCGGCCTGATGGTTAGCAGTAACTGCAGCCTATGTAAGCTCGCTATTGTGAGTGAATAATGCTCCTGGTATTCCTGGTACTTATTCTACATCTTCATCTTGTAAAATCAGAGTTGTTGGTATTGTGAGTAACTCTGGGCTAAATAAACTTGTCAGAGCCTAAATTTAAATCAGAGTCTAAGTTCATACAATTTACTAAGAGTAAAGAGTTTTTTTTTATTTTTGCAAACATGGGTACAGTACATGGTGTTACAAAATAAAAAGAGTTCAGCCATATTTTACCACTAGGCATGCAAAAAATTATATAATTATACACTAGTTTAAACATAAATTAACACAAATCAAAACATAACTAAATTTAGAATATAACAATTTTTTATATTATTACTGTATCAGTCAGTCTTTGCTTGGAACTCTTTTTCAGTGAGGAATTCACTGACGCTATAAAAAGCTTTGGTTGCCAAAAATGTTCGCAGCTGCTTTTTAAAAGACGACAACGGTAGTTCTTTCCATGACTTTGGTATTTTGTTATAGATAATTGGGGCCATACAAAAGACACTTTTGCGCATTAACGTTGTTTTAGCGGTCTGCAGACATAGGCGTGTATCGTCGCGTCTATTACGTGGTACTGCGTCGGCTAGACGAGTAAAACGATTTGGGTTTGACTTGACAAACATAGCTACTTCTAAGATGTATAAGGAAGGCAAAGTTAATATTTTATACTGTCTAAAATATGGCAGGCAACTATCGGTAGTATGTAGTTTAAACATAGCTCGTATACAGCTTTTTTGAGACTTAAAAGCTGTTTCCCTTTCGGTTGAGTTTCCCCAAAATATTACACCATATCGTAGACGAGATTCAGCTATACCGTAGTAGGCAGTAAGAAGTGCATCTGTAGATATTGTTGACGATAATGTATGTAAAGCATATGCAGATTTACTAATTTTTTTGCATAAAGTATTAATGTGCGTTTTCCAATTTAGATTTTTGTCGATTTCAAGACCCAGAAATTTTGTAGTTTTTACTTCTTCTACAACATCATTATTGTATTCTATGTTTAGGTTCATGCTAGGTATTCGTTGACTAAATTGCATAATTTAAGTTTTACCCAGGTTAATTTTTAAATTATTTCTATCTAACCAGTTTATGACTAATTTTAAGGAGTTGTTTATGTCACTTTCATAGGCTTCAACATTTTGACAAGGTATCGTCACCGTACTGTCATCGGCAAACAATGTTAATGGTTGTTTGATGTGTGTAGGTAAGTCATTGATATATAGTATGAATAAAAAAGGACCTAACACACTCCCCTGTGGTACACCGAATGTAACTTCACGCTCTGATGATCGATATATCTCTTCCTTCTTATTAGCTATATTAATATGATTAATTTCTGTCATTTGTTTTCTGTCTTTCAGGTAAGATTCAATAAGGTTAAGAACGTTGCCTCTAATACCGTATGCTTCAAGCTTTTTTAATAAAGTTGGATAATGTACATAGTCAAATGCCTGGGTCATGTCGCAAAAAATGCCACAGACTGGTCTACGTTTATCGACATTATTTATAATATTGTAGATAAAATCGTATATGGCCATATTAATTGTCTTATGAGGTCTGAAACCCTTCTGTTCTTCACACAGAATGTTATTTTTGTCTATAAATTTATAGAGCTCCTTATAAATATATTTTTCGAAAATTTTTGATATTACGGGAATTAGAGAGATAGGCCGATAATATTCCATATTTTCTTTATCCTGTTTCTTAAACAATGGTTTTATAATTGATGTTTTTAAGGCATCTGGGTAGATACCTGCACTTATACTTTGATTTATTAAATGGCTTATGTGTCCGCATATTTCCATTGATACATATTTTAATATGTTTGTCGTGATGCCATCATATCCTACGCTACTTGTGTTATTTAATGACATTATTATTTTGTGAATATCTAATGGTATACAGGGGGCCATGAACATTGATATAATGTTGGTGTTTATTTTGCAGAGCTCAGTTGTCCCATTGGTTTCATGAGTGTCATTCTAAGGATATGTATTACCATGTAAATCCGATGCATGCAACAACGTGAAACTCTGTTCAATGTATTACGCGCTTTTTATCATCATCAACTGAACGAAGTCTGGATATAGGCTCCTTATAATAGCACGCCACTTAGCACAATCCTTGACTTTTCACATTCAACTTTGTCTTTTTAGCGCCCTTTACGATTGGCGAAAGACTACTGAACAATTTATGACCGTTAGATATGAAAATAATATGATGAAATATACGATGACTTTTAGAAATATTAACCTGTATTTCATCAGCATCTATTATTATTTTATCAACAGATACAGATATCACACTCTTGATAATAGAATGACTTAGAAATATGTTGTTATAGTACTTGCCTTGGTAGCATAAGTTATCTTAACATGACTATGAACCGACCCAATAAATCTTATTTAAAGCGCCTGCGCGAGATATTATAAAGATTCTTGATAATACTGTGACACAATTAAAATGTATTTTTATACTATGTACTAAAATCAATTACAAGCCCAGAGTAAGCAACTAAAAGAAGCAAAAAGCAGACCAATTTGCCCAGTAGTATTTTTTTTCATAAGCAATTTATTTACTACGATATATTTTTGAATACCTAAAATACGGGCGCATACAGAACTAGCAAAATAAACAGAATAGCAACTCTTTCTCCCCGTCGTATTTTGTTACTTCACACTATATTATTTCAATGCGCTGATATCGAAACATTGGATTTTCACCTGTGCTCACTCATCAATACAAATGTCTGTTACAGCTGGGAGACACACGGTTCGTTTAATCGTATAGCAAATATTATTAGAATACATAGAATTATTCGTCTGTTTAGGAATATTCAAATCTTCAATCTCTTAAACTGATAGTCAAAATTGTATTGCAAACCCTATTATTTAATTATCATCATCTAAGCCAAAAGACGTCTACTGCTGGACATAGGCCTCCTCCAAGGATTTCCACAACTCTCGATCCTGAGCCGACCTTGTCCGTCGGTTGCCCGCAGCTTTTACCAGGTCTTCGGTCCACCTTGTTGAAGGCCTACCCACGTTTCGTCTGGCAGTTCGTGGTCTACTGCTATTCAGCGTGGTTCTACTCTAGAACCTTTCCACCTTTCCTTTGCCCCAACTTTATTAAATATTGACGAATAAATACGCTACAACCTGAGGGGAAGTATGGCAGTAACAAAAAACGTGGTACGAGACAAAATGCTAGTGACACCACGATGAACAGCAAGTGTTAGAGACATAAATGGATTCTTGTATTGCTACATTTAAAAAAAACTTGGCTATTATGTACTACTGCTACATCTGCGAGGACATCATTTTGTTAGGTGTGAGTTGTACTTACATCTGCACGTCCACACGTGTTATTTATTGTTCTTTTTAAATACAACTCTTGCACTTAATAACAAACCCTGTGTTTGGGACATCACAAACAATACACAATTCATAGACTCACGTACTTACATTCAGATTTTTGAATTAAGCCACTTTTACAACGCAATGCAGATATTTGCTTGTATGGCAAATAAATTATGGGTTTGGTATGTATTTACAAATTCTACTTAATATTGTTTGGTAAGTGGTCAATAACTTAGTGACAAAGTTATTTAGGTCGCCCATATTTATGATTCTGTAGTGATAACGCCAAAAAAAAATTATGGCAACTAAATAAACACAGCTCCGCTTGAAAGGTCAATTAATAAAGTAAATTTAGAAATAATTGCAAATTGTAAGCAATGAGAAGAAGCAAGAGATGATCTCCAGGATCTAAAAGAAACGTACGGTCAATAATCAGTCGTTTTAACAACCTGTATGTCGAATTCAAACTCAATACTACAAGACGATGAACCAACATCCGTTTTCAGGGTGAAAGGCACAACGTCTTCAGTGAATAGTTTCAACATTCAATATATTTGCGGACGTTCCTTGCACTTCGCTTTATAATCCCTTGTTTACTTTACTCTCGGTTCACTTTGAGTCCATTTGTTACTTGAATAGCTGTTGAGTAGTATTCTCTGTCAATATCTCTGACTCACATAATTAACTGCGCGGTTTATAGCAACTTAATAATTATACTAGCCATCCATATATGTCCTACTGCTAGCCACAGGTCTCGTAGGGTTTAGGTCTTAATCCACTCATACTGACCTTATGCGGCTTGGTAGATCAGACAAGTCTTTATAATTTCTTCTAAGGTATGTGTGGGTTTCCTTACATCATTAATAATAATAATAAAGAGTAAATCTTTATCAGTTTACTGATTGCCTTCTTCTGAAGAGTAGCCAGGCTATATAGAATTAGGCTGTCCACCCTAATTATATAATAGCCAGCCAGTCGTCGTCAGATAATACGTTCATGAAATCTGACAACTACGGGCATTAAACGGCAAGTGACATCACGGTAGACCTAGATGTACATGGTGGGAGAAGATTGAGAGAGGTAGATCACCATACAAGCGAGCAAGCCCGATTGGTGAAGGATCTTCACCTTACAGAAGACCACAGCCAAAAAACTACACACAGTGGTGTATTTGTGTTCTTGTGTGTGAGTACAGGTCTCCAGCGCTCATTTAGAGATGCATTTTGAAAGAAACGTTATCCTAACCCAGGGATAAACATCTTAAAGCCCTGGTGTAAAAAAAAAGGCGTCCATAGGTTGCGGTAACTGATTTGCAACAGGTGGGAACAGGTATGCTTGTTTATTAATCTAAAAATATGCGTACCGTGCTAAAAGAAGTTTTCACTTCAAAAATACAAACGTGCAAGCCCGACTGGGGAAGGACGTCCACCTTACAAAAGACCCCAGCCAATTCACTATGGGCGACAATTATTATTATCTACTATAAAAGTAGATTCAGATCTAGGTGGAACAATTATTTACAGAATCGCCGTAAGTAATTGTTGCAGCGCTTATGGTAATTTAAAGCGGTACAAATCTTGCTTACAACTAAACAAATTTACAAATGTAAAAAAATAGCGAGCTTCGTTTTGCTAGCGACCATTATAGTCTGTATCATAGGCAGCTATTAAACTTGTTTATCAGTTTATCGCCTGTGGTTATGTACATAATGTGTACTGTAACCCAATAATGGTTATTTCAACATTGGTTAGCAGCTAATTACATTAATTTGGCAAGCTTGTCTATTCAAATTAATTTATTGATTCACTGCACTATGCAATCATTGTTAATATTATTTGTTTAGAGATTATGTTGATGTTTGTAAATAATAATTTCTTCCTAACCTTAATGGAGACTGGCCATCTGGGTAGTCTTTCATTATGTACCTCTATTCCTTTACTCTCATTGTCCAATCCACAGAAATAGATCGAGATAGAACGGCGAAGTAGGCGTGGAACGCGTGCCACTACTTAGTACTAATGTGCACACTTCACATATATTTCACATCGAGCATCCTCATTACGCCGTGTGACTCTTATAGCTGCGTTCGGGACGTACAAAATTATTAAAATCTACAAAAATATGCCGTATTGCTCCGTCGCAAATTGTAAAAATCGAAGTAGTAAAGTAAACACGAAGAAAGGAGGCATTTCATTTCATCGGTAAGTGTTTAAATATAACTAAAAACGAAGTTTTACGAGAATCAAAATTATTATTTCACCTTTACCATGTTTGACAAGGACGATCATAAATTATTTACTTTTCGTTAAGCTTAATATCCATTACTTTCGCTGTACAATGTTCTTACTTATAACCATTAATTGAGCGCGCAACGAACATCGAAACAAATGAGATTTACAATATTTCTAAATCGGTAATGAGACGGCAGTCCTTTGCTGTGATTGGTTGGTCGTTTGGTTAGTCGTCGCATCGAATGCGCTAGATATTGACGCAACGTGTCGTCACAGTCGTTGTATTTATCGATAAACAAATTATTTATACAAAGAACACATGATCTTAGCTCATCTGTTTATTTATTATATTACGTAACATTTTAAATGAAATTGGTTTTAAGCATGCATTACATCGATTTTCAATAATAAAGTTATTTTATGACGAAAAGCTATAAAGTAAATGTTAGACAACTTTAGTTTAAAATTAAAATCCTTTTAATTTTGACAACGTAAATTAAGGTAGGTATATATATATACGTATTATAGATACCTGTTTGCCATAGAAACATAACGTAAAAGCGCCCATATTTTTTTGGCATAGTCATCATATTAAGGAAATTTTAAAAATTGTTATTTAAAAAAATGAATTGGTAATGTAACTTATCTAAAATATGTAGTTATATTTGTTACTTATCTAAAACATTCAGTTATATTTACGTTTTAATTAAAGTAATGAGTTTTACTTTTCTATCATTATACCTTAATAAAATGTAAGTAATAACACGTAATTAATTGTTTTCATTTATGTATGACAAAAAATACAATTTATTACGTAAAAATAAATAGGTACTTCAACACCCCACGTTGCATAGATGGCTGACGATAGTTGGGTAAATGTGTCTCCTCACTACTTCGGGCTCGCTTAAACTAGTTGACCCGCAAAGTGGGTGTGGCTTGTTGAAATAGTGGCACGCACGAAATATATGCAGAAATGTGTTTATCACCATTCTATCTCGATCTATTTCTGTGGTCCAATCGGACGGCAATCTGATACGATCGGAGAAATGGGTGTAGAAGCAATGCTTTTACGTGCTTTTCAAGGCAGGGTGGATGTAAATTTGAGCAATTTACTAAACATTTCATCAATTGTGACTTTCTTGACAAAAAAAGTGATACTCCCTCAAGTGTTGCTAACGTACCTACATAGGCTACGATACCTGGTTTCCATCAGTCATCATCTGTTGGAAACTTGGTATATTACTTGGTATTATATAAAAAAAAAGATCTGATAGAAATTATCTATTTTTGGCTCGACCCAGGAATAAAAAAGGGACCTTGATTTTAGCAGTCACATTCATCAACCATTCATTAACATGCCAGCTAAATATGTACGGTGTTTCAAAAGTATTGTGAGATTAATCGCTACTAAAATTTTATTTAACTACAATTTAGTTATTTTGCCACTAGTTATATTTTGTAACCTGACTATCAGGTGGTCTGTAGGCTTGTTTGCCACCTAAGTAGTATAAATAAGAAATAAAATAGATACCTACTTACTATAAGATAATATCAAGAACAATTTCAACGTCTGAGGTAAGTAAAAGACTAGGTAAAATGGCGGACTCCAGTCGCAAATTGCTATGAATAAAGCTCCAGGCGTTTCAAATTGTACTAACTGTATACCTTAGTAGCAGCTACGATTTCCATCACTTTTAGATTGTTTTGTTTTTTTTTTTTTTGTTTTGTTTTGTTGTTTTAATTTTTTTTACTCCCGTATGCTTGTTTGCTGGATGGCAAACAAGCATACGGCCCGCCTGATGTTATGCAGTTACCGTAGCCTATGGACGCTTGCAATACCAGAGCTATTACTTGCGTGTTGCCGATCCATTTTTTACCAGGGCTTGAAATATAAGTCAAACTGATTTATTACTTAATTTAGATCAAATACATGATACTTATGAACGTCATAAAAACAAATGCCAGCATACTTTTTTCCTACGGTCAATTCGCTGACTAGGGTAGGGTATAGTATGGGATAGGAAATTTTTCGTGATTTCACGTGATTGCCATACACACGCTAAGTAGAAAATTTTATTCCAAGCTGCTTTTTTTTTACAGGATATACTACCGGACGGCCAAAGTATTAGGTATGACCTAATACTTTGGCCGTCCGGTAATTAAACTTTTTTTTTTTCTACGTGGTTTAAATGCATTTACGCATACCACCCACCTGGGCGTCGGTGGGTGGTTATGTCGGACTCCCCGGTCTCCTACAGGAGACCGTCCTACCGACTAAACATTCCACGGTGTTCCCTCAGACGACCTATTGCAGGGGACACGAGTACGCTTGCGCATTCATCCACATCCCCCGCAGGTCATGGCTCGCCGACCCTGGCGAGCCCCATCTGATTTGGAGGGCCTAGCCCTTCCTCACGAGAGGCGCGCGTGGAACACGAGCCGCCTTCCTCTCGGGCCTGCTAAGTGACGACTGCCCAAGGTCGCCACCCGCCGGCCATCGCTCACGGTGGTCGGATGTCTTGCGCCCTCCGACGCCCGTTGCGCCGTCTGCGGGAGGGGAGGATAGCTGTTGCTTCCCTCTCCCTTTCCGCCAGCTCCTTGGCGAGCATCACCTCCTCGCAAAAGGAGGCGACGGAGTCCCAGGCAGTCTCGCCCTCGACCATGGCAAGCACCACAGAAGAGAACGAAAAGCTGCCCGCCACCCTGATAGCAACGCCAAGGTCTCGGCGTTGCCCCGTCCACGCTGGACACTCCACCAGTGTGTGGAGCGCCGTGTCTTCAGGGCAGTTCCCGCAGTGGTGACACTCGGGCGTCTGCTCCCGACCTATACGATGCAGGTACTTTCCGAAACACCCGTGCCCCGTCAGTACCTGCGTCAGCCGGAACGTAAGGGCGCCATGACGCCTCTCCAGCCACTCGTCGAGCACAGGACTTACCGCCGCAATAACGGCGTGCCCAAACCTAGCGTCTAGAGTTATATTGGATATATAGTTTGCACTTTTCCATTTAGAATTCGTTGAATTTAAACATTTAGTATCCAATGCACTATACACATTGGAGTGGGTATTTTTTTAGAAAGCCCGAGAAAAACTTAATTAAGTACAAGTTATTTACGATGCGCGCAAATTACAAAATTCAATTAGAAAAGTTTAATTATGCATGCCAGGAAGTTTTCTCTCGGTCTTTGGGTAAAAAGTAATGAAATATGGAAGTTATATAAGTATACTAGCTGTTGCCCGCGGCTTCGCCCGCGTGGATGTTGGTTATCGCTGTAAAAGCCTATGTATTATTCCAGACCATAATCTATCTCTGTGCCAAATTTCATCTAGATCCGTTCAGTAGTTTTTACGTGAAAGAGTAACAAACATCCATCTATCCATTCTCACAAACTTTCACATTTATAATATTAGTAAGGATAATTGGAAAGTAAATTAAGAAGAAGAACTTGCGCGTTGCAAGTTTCGACCCGATTACACCACGTTGTAGTCATAAACTTACTGGTTAATTGATGACAAGACTCCTGTTTTGTACTACTTAGGTGGCAAACCATATCCGTGTGGTAACGGATAAGGAACACAAATGTCACCACCCCGTTCTATCCCGAAAGTGTCGAATGAGTCGTCTAAGGGAGTAAGTCAATATCTACTGCATGAGAGGGAAAACTCGAAACAAAACCACGCTAGCCAGACGGTTTACTATAGAGTAAACCATCTGGCTAGCGTGCGTGCGCTAATATCCCTTGAAGTATATGGAGAAGACCCGTGCCCAGCAGTGAGACGTTTATGGGCTGTGGTAAGGTGGCAAACAAGCATACTAATAATGGTAAGCCGTTACCGTAAGTTATAGACGCTGCAATACCTGTAGCATTACTCCCACGTTGTCTATCCTACATCTTGTAACACCAGATTTTTTACTTTGAGTAACCTTGGGATACGGAAAAGGTACGCTAGAGACCTATACTCACGTACAGTCCCTCTAGACAAGTGGCAAGTCGAATCGAAAAGTCAAAAAAGCAAATGTATGGGATTTGACGTAAGTTCGATTTTATATCGTAAACTTACGTCAAATCCCATACATTTGCTTTTTTGACTTTTCGATTTTCGATAGACAAGTGGCATAAACTATAGTCGAATTGAAAAGTCAAAAAAGCAAATGTATGGGATTTGACGTAAGTTTAGTAAACTTACGTCAAATCCCATACATTTGCTTTTTTGACTTTTCGACTCGACTATAGTTTATGCCACTTTAGTTTTCGACTATAGTTTATGCCACAGTTTAGTAAACTTACGTCATATCCCATACATTTGCTTTTTTGACTTTTCGATTCGACTATAGTTTATGCCACTTGTCTAGGGGGGCAGGAACTACACCACTGTGAGTAGTTTCTTCCCCAGTCGGCTTTTGATCGTTTGTATGGCGTTTTTAAAATCTGCCCTCATAATATTATAATTATTCTGCGTAGGTACTTTATACATTCATTACTAGACTGCACAAAAATCAAAGCACGGCGATTTTTCATATTATTTCGAAAATGATGATGAATGATGACTACGAGTAGCAATATACCTTCTATTGTAAGTGCTTCCAACTCTTGAAACCCCTATATTCTTAAAGACATTCTAGAAAATGAATGACTTTATTCAATCTTCTGATAGGGTGAATTAACATTTTTTATTAAAATTTGCGTCTTTTATCTGAGTGTTATTGTTCAGTAATCTAATCGAACAGTGCGACATAAATGAAACGGTAAATATTTGTGTGCTGATAGGTAGCAAGCCGTGTTATATGAATTACGTAGGTATTATATACTACTCACGTAAGTGCTAAAGATAGATTTACTATTAAGCAAAGGTACGTTCATATTGATGCCATATTGACTGGCCTGTTGGTCTAGTGGTTAGTGACATAGATTGCTACGCCGGAGGTCGTGGGTGTGATTCCCACCCAGGACAAATCTTTGTGTGATGAGCACGAATGTTTGTTCTGTGTCTGGGTGTAATTTATATTATGTATGTATTTAGAAATACATAAGTATGTTTATCAGTTGTCTGGTTACCATAGTACAGGCTCTGCCTAGTTTGGGATCAGATAGCGATGTGAGTTGTCCCCGAAAATATTATTATAAAATTACTTATATTTTTATACAGTCGTGATATTCAATTAATTTAGTTTTTAGTTAGGGTTAGTTGACTGCATAGATGATCTTGCTTAAGTCACCATTTGCTACTGTGCGGCATGTTGTGGACGGGACAAAAAGTAAGTCGAAAATATTCATTTTCTCAAAGCAATAGTGCATTGATTCATTTTATGCTTCAATTAATATTGTTGATCTGTTGCTAATAAACCAACATACAACTGATACTAACAACTACTTATAAAATCAAGTAATTATGTGTTAAGATGAACAACAGCAAACATTTGCAGCAGTGGAAAATATGAAGGAAACCAACTAAACTTAGCAAAGAAAAGTATGGTAATGAGAATAATTTTATCACAATACAAGAAAATGAAGGTTCTCCCTTTTTTGTGGTTAGTTTAAGAGGCCATCACATACAGTTTTCTGATTCGGTTTCCTAATTCGTTTTCAGAATCAGGCACGCTGAATGTTTCAAACCCATACAATAATTAATCAGGGCTTGTCGCTCACATAGGTCTTTCTTTCCGTACGGAATTATTTCAGTCCATTTGTTTCGAATGGACTTACATTTGAATGTTTTGCGTTTGGAAAAATAAAATTTGTGTGTGTATTGGTTCTGAATTATAGAAAAGGTACGCTTTCCTAACACGCTTTTAGAATCAGAAAATCGTATGTATGTGGTAGCTCTAAAGCAGCACTCTTAAGACAACCTTTCAAAGCAAACAGTATACAGATAATGCAGAAACAAAGTGTGTGCTCACATCTCGTAAACTAGCCTTTCACATTACGACCGGTCACTTAAGTGCAACCGAATGACGGGTATTATCTAGGGAACGAGTTTCTGACACATAGCGCTTCTTTCATTTTGTATCCATTTTATTATCCTTTGTTCTTATTTCTATGCAGGATGGCTGAGTCTAAAAGTAATTGAGTTATATACATAAGGTGTGAGTTCCATCCAGTACGAACTTAAATTACTTTGTGGAATTTATGCGTTCTAATCTGATAATAATTTAGGTTCTGCTAACGGTGAAGAAAAATATTACGAGGAAACCCACATGTCTTAGATGAAATTCTAAAAGCATTTCTGATCCCGTATTAGCGTGTGTGAGTTAAGGCCTAAACTGTCTCAACTTTCTTGATAAAATCCTCCGATTTTGGTCATGGCAGCCAATATCAACAGAGACTAGCCGTTGAAATTGGCCCATGACCAAAAAACCAGAGTATTGTTATGATATCTAAAAAAGTTATTATTAGCCTTATCAATAGAATCAATAATATTAATACCTGATAATGTGACAGCTGATGAAATACAGGCTACTACCTATTGCAGAAGCTCGTAGTATATTTCATCATTCTGATGTGCTGAGGATCATAAATTATTACGTAGGAACGAAAAACTACTTTAGTCATCGATCAATACCGCTTTCATAGAATCTTTCTATTTCAAAATCGATGGTCGTTGGAGCAAAAAAGAACTAGAGTTGCGACCAGGATGCTATATGCTAGTAAAATAGGCAGCCGACGCGCGGGAGGTGATGGCGGCTCAGGACCGAATTCTGAAATCATTGGGCGAGGTCTATAAGCAGAAGTGGATGTTTTCTGCCATGTTTCGGGATTTAGATACAACATTTTTTCCTTTAAAATATATTTTGGTGTTTTACCCATAAAACACCAAAAGATTTCAAACCCAACCATTAATTAATAACTATATTATTCAATTAGTACACATATAATATATTACACCATAACAATAATCATTGCTTGTATGCAATATGGCCGTGTCCTTGTATATATTTGAACGAACTCAGTCACTACTAGAAGTCCCGCTGTGGCATTTGTGTTGTTTGCTATAACGCTAAATTTAAAACATTTTCAGAGCACGTGTTATTAGTGTAAATAATTAGTCGAAAACTTGATTTAATTATTCGAAAATTCGTATTTATTAATACAAGAATATTTGGTGTTATCAAATGATATTTTTGTGTCTGTGATAGAAAAAATAAAATAATCGTAAGTATTTTTTGTTTCTATGATTTACATGAGTAACTCTTAATTAAAACGATGATAATTTTATTATCATAACAGATGTATTTCATAAGATACCATCTAACAATATTTATTTTTATCATAAATAGTCAAAGTCAAGCTATTTATAGTGATAAGTTCATATAATTTGAGCTATTCAATTACACTCAAAGATCTATCTAGAAAACTACTCGTATATCCTATTTAAATTTTTAGGCCGTTGCAACGGCCTAAAGATTTCCACAAAAATAATCAATTTTCATATAATAAAATTAAAGCAACGCGTTGCTTTAATTTTATTATATGAAAATTGATTATTTCTGTGGAAATCTTTAACGAAACCTATATTCAGTAGGTTATCTTTCCACAGCATTCAATGAATTATGTTCATTATTATTCTACTCAAATCAATTAAATTTTGATAATTATAATAGGTATTATTATAAGTTTTATTCCTTGACAACCATTTAAGACATAAGTTGACGATTTTGTTTTATATTTCTATAGGTACTTAATCAGACAACATTTACGAGCTATTTTTATCCTTGTGCGCGTCAACGCCGGCTTATAAACTAAACATAAAGATCATACAGTTATTTATTACTTTGTTTATTATTATTTATTTGTCTGAATCTTATAGTGCTGTTTGTTTAGTGCTTAGCTTATGATTGTTTAGGTTTTCAGGTAATATGTATTTTGCATCAGTATAACTCAAAATTAAATGTCAGAGGTTACCTCAAGGTTACTACTGAATTTTATGTGTTGTTCATTGTTAACAATCGAGAACTGCAATTTTAATAGCGTTAGCATTTTACGTTAGACTGTTTCCAAAAATCTCAAACATTTTTTTCATGAATGTTTAAAAAAATCATTGTAGGTACTATAATATTATTTTTCACGGCTTTGAATGAAGATTTGGTTCCACAGATAAGTCTTAAATTGAGTTTTAGACAGTGTCTACTACATTAAGGACATTCAATTTTGCGTTGCATGCGTAAATTGACCCAATGATCTCAAACAAAAAACGTTCCGCCTCTGCATCATTAAGCCGTCTAGCTCATTGTGACTGATTAAGAAAAAGCTATGTCGAGTTGATACCTACTACAGAGGCTTAAATAACGAATATCTTTATGTGAATCTTTTAGATATATATTTATTTATTTTCTCTTAACGCTTAGTAATTTATTCAACTATATGGGAGAATATGTCGCGCGTTGTTGGCTAGTTCGCGTCAGTGTGTTATGAAGCGGTATTGCTGGGATGGGATGACGTTTCTTTTAAAATGCATATATGTATAAATATAATTTATTTGAAATTAATAATATACTTTTTTGTTTCTTAAATGTCATCTTTAAGATCAAATATCACCAAAAGAATATTATATTGTTTAATAGTTACCTAGTGGCATGCTTTCATTAATATTTTTTTGTTATTCTGTGGATAATGTGTTTGACTGCAATATTGTTAATATTATTTAGTTATTGTCACCCAAGAACACATTATATTGTATTTGTTTGTTGTCCCTAATAAATAAATAAATAATATTATTATAAATGAATACTAGAGACCTGTACACACAGTCAAACATAGCTAAACTACTGTGAATTTTGGCTTATAATAGATAAAATATTGTTTATTATAATTTTCCAAGCAGTCAAAGCTTTAAACAATACATACTGTTATAATATAATTATGCATTGAAATAAAAATCATCTATTTTAACAAAAGTTTTTTTTTCTTGTTTGCAATCGCTAATCTCTAAAAGTACTGGTCATATTTGGGAAATTGTGTTTGCTTTTTTTTTATCTGATTTGAATTTGATCGCTTATTGATACTGAATAAACTTGACCCGGAACGAAATTCAAATTTGACTTAGGTAAAACTATAGGGAAGCTAGTATTATTATATAAGCAGTCCCTATAGTTTTATTGTTTAGGTTAAGGTTCTTTTATATAATAGCAGCGTTATCAGTCTAGACTGTAACCTGTTACTAGGTAAAGATTATGATTATCAGTCTAATACCCAGGTAATAAATCTGAAGTACGAGTATATACAAAATATCTTCAAGGTTGTTGAGAATTATTTTTCAGTCAACAATAAATACATTTACGAGTAAGATAAGATTCCTATGAATAATACTTATAATATTCCCATTTCAATTACCGTCCGAAAAACTTTTTCACGACCTTACGATTTGCCGGATCCTGAAAATGAAATTTGGAAATAACCGACATCCACGCAGGTGGAGCCGCGGGCAACAGCTAGGAACTTCATCATCTAAACTCATAAACGTCCCACTGCTGGGCAGGGGTCTCCTCCATAAATTTGGAGGGATATTAGCCTACTACACCACGCTGGCCAGACGGGTTGGTATAGGGATTTGTTTCGAGTTTTCCCTCTCTTACAGTGGATATTGTCTGCCTGACTTACTCCCTTAGTCGACTCTTACGACACCCATAGGATGGAATACATTTTGACATTTGAGGAAATTGGTGACATTTGTATGCTTAATCCGTGACCACACGCTACTTCTAGTAACATAATAATTTGTAATGGGCTTCACTCAGTGATAACTTTTAAACTATCGCGTTGCATGATATACAATAATATATACTTCGGGTATTAACATTCCATAATAGGGACACTGTGAGTGTAGAGTGTGACGGTTCGTGGAGAAATAATAATGTGAGGGTAGAATTAAATGATTCTACTTCACAAACGGAGTCCTGACATCGCTTCACCAGTCAGCTTGTGACCACAGCCGGTGCAACCTGGTCGAAACGTCAAGCAATCTAAAGGTAAATAAAGCATGATTGTGTTAATACCCGAAGTATATATTATTGTATATTCACTCAGTGAATTTGAATAAATATATTTTTAAAAACCAGATTAAACAAAAGGAAGTTCAATGATCTAATAAATAAATTCACACTCGAAAAATTGCTATATATATAACTGCTCACGTTATATGGGATCGGGGGTGACCCTACCGCCTGTAGTTACGAGTATATGCAGAAATAACGAGAATATTAAGGGGCCCTGTGACACATCAGATGCATGAGTAATATTATAGGTAAATTACCTTTCTTAACATTATTTGCATGTCATATTTATAAAAGGAAAACTATAAGCACTATAACTGTTTTAAAAAGCAATTCGCTGTTGTATGTCGACCAATACAAGGAAAAACACCGACGCCTATAAAATTCATCTAATGCTAATTTCTAGAGTAAGTATCACGCTGTATAAGAATACAGCGTGATATTTAATTTAGAAATTATGACTTTTTGATGTAGGTTACCAATTTGATCTATTTCTGTGGTCTTTTTTAAAAGTAGATTAATAAGAATTAACCTACTTCAAAAAAAAGGTTGGCTTGTTTCATTTAATCGACACCCTAAAATTGGGGAAGATTGTAGGCGCCGGTTTTGACAAATTTTAAAATTTTCAGGTTTCGTACTTGACTTGCTGTTTAAAATTTGAAAATACGGTGTCATGAAAATGGGATAGTTATTATATTGTTGGATTTTTATAGATTGACTATGTTGGAAGCATATAAATAACAAAAAAGACAAAATAGCTAGGATAACGGATTATATTTCATTATTGTTTATTAACCAGTCAGGTTCCGACAATCTGGCCATTGCACTCGGCTACCATCGCTACTATTAATAATTAACATTTCATTTTTATTTGAATTTCAGATGTGGTACAGAATTCCAGTAGCTTTACTGCTACTAAGTTTAATAACAACAAATGAAGCTCTAAGGATACTAGTATGCTTTCCTATGACGTCAAAGAGTCACAGCATTCTGGGACATGGTATTGTTGATCGCTTATTAGATGCTGGACATGAGGTACGTTGAAACTTATTAACTAAAAACGATTTTATCGGTGTCACGAAACTTACTTGACTAAATTGATATGATAGTGCTTAATATTGTTAAGTTATAACACTACAATTTAAAACAATTACAGGTGGTGCACATCACTTCATTCCCAAAAGAAAAGCCGGTGCCGAAATTAAAAGAAATTAATGTTTCACATATAGCAGATTTCCTTTTGAACGAAAAAGACAAAGGTACCTTTTCAATTGAACTTCACGATCCAAATAACCACATAAGTCAATTTTCCAAAAGTATTTTAAATTGTTAACGCATCTTTAATATAAGTAAGGTTCCCAAAAGTAAATTACCTAATTTGGTTGTCACCATGTTACTTGATCGCGCATATCAAGCAGTTGCTAATCAAGCCTCTGTCATGGTTTAACGAATAGTTAACGAACAGTATAGACCGACTTATAACGTACCCTCCAAAGCACGGAAACGCTCAGATGAAATACCACATAGAGAACATTAACTCTCATTGTCTACAATGAGTAATAAAGCACGAATACAATCTTTGAAGTGACGCTTGTTGAACAATTTAATCAATAAATATTTGCATATGTACTGTTTGTATCTACATATTTTATAATAAAACAGTGTTGACATATTTATTTAATAAGCTTCCATTTATCTTTCAGTTGAGGCATTTAAACTTAAGAATATAATAGGTCAAGGTAATTTTGGAGACAGTTTCTTATTCTCCTACTTCACTTTCTATATTCACAAACTATTCGTCGAAGATCCCAGTGTTGTGAAATTATTAAGTGATCCCAATGAGAAATTTGATGTCGTTATCCTGGAATGGTTCTTCTCTGAAATCAATGTTGGGTAAGAATCCATCTATTTTTATATATTGCAGATACTGTTGGCAGCTTTTATGATCTTCATAAATTCTAGTTTTGTAACATTTTCATAATTTTAAACCACTAAACCTACTTCAAATATTATTCGAGCGAGGTAATCCTGAAAAAGGACATGATATCAATATACCATGTGAGGGAAACCGTGGCCATAAGTTTGTAAATTTGGGCAAAATAAATAAAAGAAACCTGTCTCGAAGCGTTTCCTGAGACAGGTACTTTTCTTTATTTTAACATTATCCCAAATTAAGGCTGAACGGATCTAAATGACATTTGGCACACAGATAGAATATAGTCTGAAATAGCACATAAATAAGCTACTTTTAATTATCGTGGGATTATTCGTGCAGGCAAAGCCACCGGTGACTGACTAGCCTGGAAGTGTGTTGCCCTCAAATATGGTTATGAGCATATTATAAAATGGATGAATGGACTTACATTTGAATGTTTTGCGTTTGGAAAAATAAAATTTGTGTGTGTATTGGTTCTGAATTATAGAAAAGGTACGCTTTCCTAACACGCTTTTAGAATCAGAAAATCGTATGTATGTGGTAGCTCTAAAGCAGCACTCTTAAGACAACCTTTCAAAGCAAACAGTATACAGATAATGCAGAAACAAAGTGTGTGCTCACATCTCGTAAACTAGCCTTTCACATTACGACCGGTCACTTAAGTGCAACCGAATGACGGGTATTATCTAGGGAACGAGTTTCTGACACATAGCGCTTCTTTCATTTTGTATCCATTTTATTATCCTTTGTTCTTATTTCTATGCAGGATGGCTGAGTCTAAAAGTAATTGAGTTATATACATAAGGTGTGAGTTCCATCCAGTACGAACTTAAATTACTTTGTGGAATTTATGCGTTCTAATCTGATAATAATTTAGGTTCTGCTAACGGTGAAGAAAAATATTACGAGGAAACCCACATGTCTTAGATGAAATTCTAAAAGCATTTCTGATCCCGTATTAGCGTGTGTGAGTTAAGGCCTAAACTGTCTCAACTTTCTTGATAAAATCCTCCGATTTTGGTCATGGCAGCCAATATCAACAGAGACTAGCCGTTGAAATTGGCCCATGACCAAAAAACCAGAGTATTGTTATGATATCTAAAAAAGTTATTATTAGCCTTATCAATAGAATCAATAATATTAATACCTGATAATGTGACAGCTGATGAAATACAGGCTACTACCTATTGCAGAAGCTCGTAGTATATTTCATCATTCTGATGTGCTGAGGATCATAAATTATTACGTAGGAACGAAAAACTACTTTAGTCATCGATCAATACCGCTTTCATAGAATCTTTCTATTTCAAAATCGATGGTCGTTGGAGCAAAAAAGAACTAGAGTTGCGACCAGGATGCTATATGCTAGTAAAATAGGCAGCCGACGCGCGGGAGGTGATGGCGGCTCAGGACCGAATTCTGAAATCATTGGGCGAGGTCTATAAGCAGAAGTGGATGTTTTCTGCCATGTTTCGGGATTTAGATACAACATTTTTTCCTTTAAAATATATTTTGGTGTTTTACCCATAAAACACCAAAAGATTTCAAACCCAACCATTAATTAATAACTATATTATTCAATTAGTACACATATAATATATTACACCATAACAATAATCATTGCTTGTATGCAATATGGCCGTGTCCTTGTATATATTTGAACGAACTCAGTCACTACTAGAAGTCCCGCTGTGGCATTTGTGTTGTTTGCTATAACGCTAAATTTAAAACATTTTCAGAGCACGTGTTATTAGTGTAAATAATTAGTCGAAAACTTGATTTAATTATTCGAAAATTCGTATTTATTAATACAAGAATCGTATTTATTAATACAAGCATATTATAAAAGTTATCATTAGGACGTCGCTGAATAAAATTTTCGTCTTTTAAAGCAATAATGTAATGTTATTGTATAATATTTCAGGATCCCTCCTCTTTTCGAAGCTCCGCTGATCTGGGTTTGCTCGACGGAGCCGCACTGGCAAGCATTAAGACTCATAGATGGAATACCGAATCCTGCCTACAGCGTTGATGTGTTATCAACAATTAAACCTCCGTTGGATTTCTGGCAAAGAGCAGACCAACTGTGGCGGCTTGCTAAGAAATACATATTCTTAAAGTAAGTAGAAAAAGGCGTGCATATAATCAAAAGATTGATCTTACAAAATTTTTAAGACTATGATCGCTAAGTGGTCGAAAGCAGAATCGGCAAATATGTATAGAAGCTGTTTAAGGAACCATATATATTATTATATGTCATTTGATAGATTTTAAATCACTGTAAGAAAAAAGTTATGGTGATGTATCATGGTGTTTTGTATAAAAAAACGATGAAATTATGTTTTAGTATAATAATTTATTATTACATTTTATGCATTGTCTTCAACAATAACATCTATAAAATTGGCTGCAGATGCCCTAAAATCTTCATGTCTGCCAGATCCTTAATACCACACTTCGGAGATAATTATAATATGTGCACAGCTGCCTACTGAGCACCGCCGAGTTAAACAACTACAATAAATTTTAATTTTGCCAAATTTCACAACCTACCGTATGGGTACAACATTTTTAAAGTATATTTGTTCGTAACTGTGTTACAGATTGATCGTAGCGCCATTAGAAAACTGGCTTTACAACAGTGTTTACACTGAAATTGCTGAAAAGAGAGGAGTCACTTTACCATCTTATACAGACGCCGTGTACAACGGGTCTCTTATGTTCGTGAACTCACATCCATCTATAGGAGGTGCTATGGCGTTGCCACAAAATGCTATAAACATTGCTGGATATCATATTCAAGATAAAGTGAAGCCTCTACCTACGGTAAATACATTATTAATATATTATTTAATAAACATGTTTTATCCTGCTCCCAGAACAAAAAAATGTTTTGTAACAAAAACAACATGTTGTTAAAAAAACGTCACGTTTTGCAACTGGCATGTCTAAACAATCATTATAATTATGTAATATAATGAACCCTTATAATTCAAACATCATTACAATATACTATTTTAAAGGAATTTACGATCAGTATAGAAAATTGTGAATGGAATTCATAATAATAATACCTAATATTTTAAGTTGATTACCTGACTTTATCAACGCACAAGAGTTACTAGAGCTAGAAATATTAGGCAGGTATTAATGAATTAGGACGCTGCGAAGAAAGAAATTTTCGAAATCCTTTTATTTGACTTAGAAAATTCATATTCCAATGAAGTTGTAAAACTGTACAAGCATGTCTAAATATTGCGCGGCACGCGTAAATTAGCACCAACTCACGCAGTATTAAACAATGAAATCATCACCTTCTTACAGGATCTTCAAACGATAATGGATGAAGCCAAACATGGAGTGGTATACTTCAGTTTGGGTTCCAATATGAAGAGTGATGGCATGTCAGAAGAAATGAAGCGATCACTGCTGAATATGTTCAGCAAACTGGACCAGATGGTTATATGGAAGTTTGAGAGTGATTTAGACAATGTCCCTGCTAATGTGCATCTTGTGAAGTGGGCTCCGCAACAAAGTATTTTGGGTAAGAAGTAATCTCTGTCTTAAGTACACTGAATCGGATATTCGAAACCACGTAAGTCAAGTTTCGTATATTGTAAATGGATTTAGACTTATTTTAACGCAAAGTTAAACAATACAATGAGGCTTGTACAAAGAATGCGCATTGACGATAACTAACGAACCTGACTAACAATTTTATTTATTTCAGCGCACCCAAACTTAAAACTCTTCATAACCCACGGTGGTCAACTTTCCACCACAGAAGCTACGTATTATGGAGTACCATTAGTAGGCCTTCCTATTTTGGGAGACCAGCACATCAATATGGGATCCGTCGAAGAGAAAGGTTTTGGTATCAAGGTTACCTTGGCTGAGGGTATGGCTGATGACCTTGAAGCGGCTGTTAGGAAGGTCCTGACAAATGAATCGTAAGTTTGATTTAATTTATAATCGAAATTGAGGTGTTAACCTTATGTCTAGTGATTTGTGGGAAAAGAACAGATATATACCACAGAATATCAAGAGACGCTGTGACTGGCTCAGAAAAATAAGTTTTGATGCGTCTGTGTCCCTGACCTCCCTATCAAAGCAAGAGAGGGATGCCTTTGCCCTGCCGTGGGACAATAATTGGCTGCTTATATATATAATGATATATATTTATGCACTAATAATATAAATATCGAAGAATTGCCTCCATGAAGTGGCAATGGGCCGGGCACATAGCCCGCAGAACTGATGGCCGTTGGGGCAGAAAGGTTCTAGAGTGGCGACCACGAACTGGAAGACGAAGCGTGGGCAGGCCTCCAACAAGGTGGACCGACGACCTGGTAAAGGTTGCGGGCAACCGATGGACAAGGTCGGCTTAGGTCGAGAGTTGTGGAAAACCTTGGGGGAGGCCTATGTCCAGCAGTGGACGTCTTTTGGCTGAGATGATAATGATGATGATGAATATAAATATCATAAGTTTGCAGCTGAGTTATGCGTATAGCTTTACGCATTTAAAGCATTTAGCTTTGGCAACCTTTACCTTAACCTTTTTTGTCAACCGCTTCTTGGTCTATATTAATATTCTAACTGTAGCCAATCATAGGACCTGCGTGATGGATCTTTCTTGTTCCTCTTATCGTTTGATTACTGGCCAACCTGGAATGGTATAATGGATGGATGGATGATATAACCTGGCAATAGTTGCTATATAATCTATACCATGTTGTCCCTAATCTCGGTATTGACTTTTAGTAAAAAAAAAAGTAAAATCTTCAAAATCATTTTCTATAAATTTATTAACGTGTTGTTCAATTTTAATTGCAGGTACAAAACCACTGCAAAGAAGCTCTCCGCAATATACCACGACCGTCCAATGAAACCAGGAGATTCTATCTCCTATTGGGTGGAACATGTAGTGAAGACGCGCGGTGCTAAACACCTTCGATCTCCTGCAGTCTCCGTCTGTCTTTGCCAACGACTGTATCTAGATTTGTTAGCTATAATAGTTGTAGCGGTAGTGTCAATTTATAAGCTTGTAAAATGTGTATTAAAAATGCGGTCGAAAAATACCTGCAATAAATCAAAGAAGAATAAAAAGGATTAAATAAGTAATTTTGTATGTTAGTTAAACCAGTATTTTAATGTGTAATAATATGTATAAAATAATATACAACTTTTGTTACTGTTTATTGTTTATGTATTCTTTATACCAGCCACAATATGAAAGTATTGCATGTAAGAGCTTAATATGCAATTTATATACACGACACGACGCAAGTTTGTGTTATGCATAACATAGGATAGGTTTCAGACATCTCACACACGGGAACGGAAACACAAATACACCGTTGTGTAGTTGTGTTCCCGTGTGTTGATAACATAGAATGAGTTTCTTTCATCCCTAAATTAACACCAAAGACCTACACTCACACACAAGAACACAACTACATCGCTGTGTAGTTGTGTTCCCGTGTATGGGATGGTATGGTATAGCGCGCTATTGTCCGCAATTCCACGCTGATGCGCGTATTTTGCGTGCATAACCTGTGTATGGGATTGATGAAACCTATGTTATCCATAATACCTATCCATAACATAGACGTTTTTCTATCCCGTAGATACTCTATCTAAAAGCTCTAGTATTAATTGTGATACATATGGCAACAGCCATAACTAATATTGTAAAACGTGTGAACGTGTAAATACATTAATATGGCAAAGTGCTGTCACTGCACATTACTCACGTTCATCGTTTAATCCCTTCCAACACATAATTGTATTTTCCTTTGTTATGTTTTAATATAAATAGATTAAGATTAAGAATAAAGCCCAGTCGATTACAAGCAAAAATCATCGTCTTATTTTACTCCTCAAAACGAATATAGCAATACGCTATAATTGGTGACCCCGACTGGCTACCGCTTCTCTAGTGCTGATATAATACCGGGACGACCGGAACCCAAATTGGTTTTCAGCATCAAATCTAGAAAGTGATAGAAAACAAACAAGACACCATGGCTCCACCAGCGACTCCAGCGAAAGGCGACGCCAGCACTGATAGTATTGCAGCGATATCAGTTACCGAGAAACTGCCTCAATTTTGGACTGACTCACCAAGATTGTGGTTCGCGCAGTTCGAAGCAATCATGGCTCCCCAGAAACAAGGAGAGGAATATAAGTACAACATGGTAATTGCCAAATTGCCAAAGGAGGTGATCCATCAAGTAAGCGACATCCTGACACATCCTCCAGACGAGCAAAAATATACGGCTATTAAAGATCGCCTTATAAGCTGTTACGAGGAGAGCGAGCACAGAAAATTTCAAAAGCTATTATCAGAGATGGACCTCGGTGACCAGAAACCTTCCCAGCTATTACGAAAAATGCGGGAAGCAGGCAGCGGGAAGATGAACGACGATACGATACGTCTCCTGTGGTTCCGACAACTCCCAGCCACCATTACATCTATCATTGCAGTATCCGAAGACTTGACATTGGAAAAACTGAGCGAAATAGCCGACAAAATTCACGAGAATCTAACGTATACACGAACGAGCGCCATATCGTCGACAGCTGACATCAGTTTAACAACAAACCTGACGTCACAAATTGCAGCGATGCAAATTGAAATAAACGAGCTTCGCAACAATCGTCTGTCTCGAACGCGACAACGCAGCAGTTTCCGGTCACGTAATGATTCACGCTCACGGTCAATGTCGCACTATCGAAAGCCGCAGAATGGCATTTGTTATTATCATAACAAATTCAAGCAAAATGCAATAAAATGCCGTCAGCCGTGTACATGGAAGAAAAATACGAATGCGATGTCGGAAAACTACTAATAGCACAGAAAGCGACGGATCTCTGTGCTATGCACCCCGCTAACCGTCTAACTATAACCGACTTAAACAGTAGTTATAGATTTTTAGTCGACACCGGTGCAAACATTTCCGTTTTAAATCGCACGGAACATGATAGCGACGCATGCAAATACCAAGTATACGCCGCCAACGGAACCCCAATTAACACATATGGAGAACGCACGCTAACACTGAATTTCGGACTCCGTAGAGAATTCAAATGGTGTTTTACCATCGCCGACGTGAAAATGCCGATTCTAGGAGCCGATTTCCTCGAGCATTTCCAGCTGTTAGTGGATATACACGGACGAAAATTGATCGACAAAGAAACGGGATTAGAAACGCCTGCACGAATAATAGTAGCAAATATTTCATCAATACGAACAATTAACTCGAACTTACCAGATTCGATCAGGTGCTTGTTAGAAAAGTATGAAGATATTACAAAGCCTGGATCGATGAAGAACCCTCCGAAACACAATGTTAAGCATGAGATTATAACAAAAGGGTTCCCAGTTGCTACACGGGCACGTCCTCTTCCTCCAGACAAATACAAAATCGCAAAGCAAGAGTTCAAGGAGATGATGCATATGGGAATTTGCAGACCCTCAAGCAGTGAGTGGGCATCCCCACTTCATATGGTCAAGAAGAAAAATGGCGAATGGAGAGCATGCGGTGACTACCGCGCACTCAACAAAATTACCGTACCGGATAGATACCCATTGCCACGACTGTTAGATTTTACGTATATCGCAAGCGGAAAAACCATTTTCAGTAAAATCGATATAAAGAAAGCATTCTATTCGATTGCTGTCGCTGAACCAGAGAAAACAGCGATAATAACGCCGTTCGGACTTTTCGAATTTACAAGACTTCCGTTCGGTTTAAAGAACGCCGGACAGTCATTTCAAAAGTGGATGGACTCTATATTTAGAGATTTAGACTACGTATATGTTTTCGTTGATGACATTTTAATTGCTGACTCAGAAACCGACGTCCACTACAAACACTTAGAAGAAATATTCAAACGCCTGCAAGAAAACGGCATTACAATTAACACAAACAAGTGTGAATTTGCAAAATCGGAGATTGATTTTCTTGGTTATCATATAACGAGCCAAGGATTGACGCCTACAACGGAAAAAGTTCAAGCAATTAACGAATATCCGAAACCAAATACAGTGAAAGAACTACGTCGTTTCTTAGGCATGTTAAACTTCTACCGAAGCAGCATACCGTACGCAGCGAAGCATCAAGCGCCTCTAAATAGATACTTGAGAAATTCGAAGAAAAATGATAAAACAATCATTCAGTGGAATAAAGAAGCGGACCACGCTTTCGAGCGCTGCAAACAGGATATACGACAAATAACGTCAATAGCCTGCCCAGACAGCCAAACCCAACTAGCAATGATGACTGACGCAAGCTTAAAATGCGTAGGCGCCGTCCTACAGCAACGACAAAAAGGAAAGTGGGAACCGATAGCTTTCTTTTCAAAAGTACTAAGCGAAGCTCAAACGAAATACTCTACTTACGACAGAGAGTTACTGGGAATTTACATGGCAATTAAACATTTTAGAAGACTCATCGAGGGCCGAGAATTCACCGTCTACACGGATCATAAGCCATTGATTCAGGCATTCGATAAGAAGCCATCATTGAATGACACACCGAGGCGGATTCGATACCTGGACTACATATCGCAATTCAGCACTAATATAACACATATTAGCGGCAAGGAAAACACAGTTGCAGACGCCTTGTCTCGAGTTGTTGAAACGATATCATTACCATCCAATATAGACTGGAAGGAGGTAGCAAATTGTCAACAAAACAATGACGAACTCGAACGATTGAAATCAAATAAATCATTACGGTTCGAAACGGTACATTTTCACGAGAAAGGAATCAAGATATTCTGCGACGTATCAACCAGGAAACAACGACCATTTCTTCCCCTTAAATTCAGAAGAGACATTTTCGAGAGTTTCCACAATATAAGCCATCCCGGAAAAAACACTACGAGGAAGTTAATTGCAGCGAACTACATTTGGGAAAACATGAACACGGACATCAACAAGATGACTGAAGCATGTTTACAGTGTCAACGTTCAAAAATACATCGGCACACCAAATCACCACTTGGAAAATTCATGCCAGCAGAAAGATTCTCTCATCTACACGTCGACATTGTCGGACCCCTCACAACATCCCAGAATAAACGATACATCATAACAATGATTGACCGATGTACGTCATGGCCAGAAGCTTTCGCAGCGTCAGACATCACTGCAGAGTCAATTGCAAGAGTGATATACGAAGGGTGGATAACCCGATTCGGATGTCCTGAATACATAACTTCAGATCAGGGAGCTCAATTCGAATCAAGAATATTCAGAAGTTTGGCAAAACTCATGGGAATAAATAAAATACGGACAACTCCGTATCACCCACAGTCAAACTCGAAAGTCGAACGATTACACAGAACTATGAAAGCAGCGTTAATGGCAAGAGGGAACACTACAAACTGGACAAAGGAACTAGCCACAATATTACTCGGTATCCGTACCAGCTTACGGCAGGATACTGGATTTTCGGCAGCCGAACTAGTATATGGAACAACAATAACGTTACCTGGAGCATTTTTCGAGACAAGAAGCCTAACAACCTACACTGAAATGGTAGAAGAGTTGAAGAAAAACATCGAACGAATAACTTCCGTGCCACAGAGAGAGCGCACAAATGACAAAATATTTGTACATCCAAAATTAGCAGAATGCACGCACGTATTCTTACGATGCGATAGATTGCGGCCGAGCTTGACGCCGCCATACGACGGACCTTATCTCGTAATTAGACGGAGCGATAAATTATTCACGATATTGATAAACGGAAGACACAGTACCGTATCTATCGACAGGATAAAACCCGCCTTCGTAATAAACGATAAGGAGATAAGAAATCGCACATCAGTAGATAAGAAGATAGTTGTAGAAACGCAAGATAATCTAGCAAATAAAAAAACACGTGCAGGGCGAATCTCACGCCCAACGGTTCGATTCCAGCTATGATATATAAAGCTATACAAACGATCTACAATCACCACTCACGACAAGAAGTTTTCACACGCAACATGGGATCCAACACAAGTACTCATGAGAAAGAACAAGTCAACATGGTGCAAAACAACGCGCCAGCCATTCCGGAAGAGTTACTGCAGATACACTCTAGGCTCGCTGAGGACCTACAGAGCATACGAGGTTGGATCACAATAACGATTATCGCAGTGATAATAATAATATGCATCATCAGTGTCTACATGTTGTTCCGAGCGATCGGAACAAAAATCGAGAAGAGATTTATGCGTGTGATACGAGAAACCAACGTGGTGTAGGGTAATAAGTTTAATCGTAAATATTTTTTTTTAAGGAGGGAGTATCTATGGCAACAGCCATAACTAATATTGTAAAACGTGTGAACGTGTAAATACATTAATATGGCAAAGTGCTGTCACTGCACATTACTCACGTTCATCGTTTAATCCCTTCCAACACATAATTGTATTTTCCTTTGTTATGTTTTAATATAAATAGATTAAGATTAAGAATAAAGCCCAGTCGATTACAAGCAAAAATCATCGTCTTATTTTACTCCTCAAAACGAATATAGCAATACGCTATAATACACCTGTGAAATGCAAGCGTCCATAGGCTATGGTAACTGCTTACCATCAGGCGGCCCGTATGCTTGTTTGCCACTTAAGTAGTGTAAGAAAACTATTGACATTAACTTAATTAAACTACCAAGAGCGCGGTTACTTTATAAATTGGTAACTGTATAATGGTATGTCATCTGAGCGACTGCGTGCTTCAGAGACCATAACTTCGACCATGTTTTCTAGTAATCGCTTAATACGAAGACAAATAAACAGTCTTTTTCTTATATTGAGATCACGCAAAGTCGATACGTTGCACTGTACCAACGTGCAACAGCAGCTAGCTGTCTATAGGATATGCATTTTCCTGCACCATCACATCTTAAAAATCATATTCTACTAGCTGATCCGCGCCCATTTCGTTAGGCGATGAACATTTTTACTTGTGGTGAAATTATGAGTAAGTATGTAAAATAAATTAATGTTTGAGCCCGTCTAACTTTTAACAGATGTGCACTTCACAAGCGTACAGCCAGGACAGTAGTAAAGGATTTATCGTAGAACGTTAGGGAATGTCATCAGTTTTTTAAGCTTTAAATAAACGTAAGAATTTCGTATGCGTGTCATGAAGGAACTCAAAATGTCCTTTAAGCTAGGAATGTGTTATTATCGCAGGCATCATCAATTATTATCTTTATTTGTTCAGGTTAACAACAGCCACAGTTACAAAAATTATTACACGATTATATATAAAGAATATCTTGGCAAAATACAGCGTGGTAGATCTACGGCTAATTAACACACTTAAGATAAAAACGATACGAGATATTCAAGAAGCAGCAAGGTCAAAACAATAATATGTATAGTTTAACGGACTGATAACCATTTAGTTATGTAACTTATAATCGGACTATTTGAATTCAAGTTGACAACAACTAATGCATTTCATATCCTCTTGAATTTTGATAAAATGAACAGACTTTCAGTAAATATTATAAATATGACTCTGACTCTGATGGTCTGTTGGTCAGTGATCCTGACTGCTAAGCCAGAGGTCGCGGGTTCGATTTCTGCTCAGGCCAAATCTTTTTGGAATGAGCACAATTTTTTTTTGTGTCTTGGTTTAAGTTTTCTATAATATGGATAGGACATACAGTAAGTACAGGCTGTGTCTAATTTGGAATCAGATGTCCGTGTGAAAGTTAAGGATTAAAATGTTTGCAAACACTGCCAACTTTGTCTCAATACCGCCATAGAAACGCCAGCAAATATTCTGCCGTTTACAAATGATCAGTAACATCTTAGTCTAATAACATTCACTGTTAAACGTAGGCCTGCCGTATATCTTTCAATAATGGCGGTTTTTAAGCTCTTTGCATCCAGTGCTTCTGGTTTCATCTCTTCTCGTCTTTTTACATAAATTACTAAATATTTACTATCATTATTATCATACGATACTTTCTTATCCATGCCTACTGTATACAGTATGCTCCGTTATTCGGTATCACTTTTATCTTCTCTATATTTTAATTGAGTTGAAAAACGTGTCAATGCTTGTGTTGCGTGGCATATCTAATTTAACTTAATAGATAACGCAATTCATGTAACCTCTGCCTGACCTGCAATGCCTAACCCATTGAAATTATATTCACAACACAGAATAAATTGGGTTCCGTATTGTATAATTGATAATAATAAAATACTTTTGTTTTTATGTCAGACAATAAATGGCTTAAAGTCACATGGAGCGACATCGCAACTAATTTAACGAATAAATTGGTTTTCAGCGATTTTAGAAGGAGAATGATAATGGAGAAATGTAAAATAAAGACTTTAAATAATAATGAATTGAGTATATTATGATTCTTTTTCAAAATCCAACTGAACTTAAGCTAGTGCTGTAGCAGTTAAGGTACAGCATCAGCTGCGATATGCCTAATTTGATCACACACTACTTAAGGCCTCGTTTTGACGAGCGCTAAAAAACGTCCGTAAAAAAGCGTCGAATTGAAACAAATGGTCTTTTCTGGATTTATTCGCACGTCACTCGCGTCAGCGCTTTTAAACGCGACATTTATTTATTGAGCTATGTTAAATTTTAAGCGCTGTGCAGTACCACCTAGAGCTTATTATTTAATAAACGTAAAATTCAACGCTTTTAAACGCTCGTATGAACGAGGCCTAAGAGGAATTGCCACTCGCAAGTCTTTTAAAAATTAATTATACACATAAATAGTTTATTGTATTAACATCAGGGTTTCCTCACGGTGTTTTTCTTCACCGATAGCAGATGGCGAATCATTTGATGTCACATGTCTTAGAATAAATTCTTATCACTTGTTTTATTTTTAACTTTAATTTCTTATGATCTATACTAATATTATAAAGCTGAAGAGTTTGTTTGTTTGTTTGTTTGTTTGGTTGAACGCGCTAATCTCAGAAGGTACTGGTTCGATTAGAAAAAATCTTTTTGTGTTGAATAGTGCATTTATCCAGGAAGGCTATAGGCTATATAACATCACGCTATGATCAATAGGAGCGGAGCAGTAGTGAAATATGTTGCAAAATCGGGGAAAATATTATTCTTTTCTGAGTTTCCGTCGCGTACGCTGCTTAAACGGTTAAAGTTATGAAAAAAATATGTACTGAAGAATTATTCCTCTTTAAAAGATCTATAAAAAAGTCCGCGACAGCATATGTCTACCTCTTAGGGTTAACTCACTACACCGTGATTTATGGAAATAAAAAATGATTTAAAATAATTCATTATCTGCAAACCTTTTTTTATAAACACGATATTAATCCTTATCCAAACAAATACGCTATTCGTCATAAGGATTTAATTTTGAACAAATTTGTCCTTTACATCATTTGATTTCAACGAGTACCCTAGGAGATATAATAGATTTAGTAAAGTACCATATTTGTAAGGCGGAAAGCAGGCGGCGATGTGAGAGTGCGCATGCGCGAGCCAAAGGCCGGCCGCCAGGATATAATATAAGAAGCTCTAACAAAATAATGTTTGCTGGTGATTTTCGGCAAACGCTGCCGGTGTTAGTTAGGGGAACAAGAGCTTATATTGTGAAGTCTTGCTTAAAAACTTCCCAGTTATGGAAGTTCGTTACGTACATTGTATCTATGTTACTGTTTATGGCCGCGTTTCAGAAATACAATTTTAACAGTTTTGTCTCTGTTTTTTGCCGCTAAAATTGTCTTTGAAAATACTTAAACTATATAAATATACTATAAGTACAATTGAAAAGCGTTAATCATGCCAAGATCTAAGACAATCACAGACTAAATTAGTAACGCCTAATAAAACTTAAACACAATCTATATATTACTATTTTTTTATAGACACTAACATTTAACAATACCTTAGTTTAGGTAATCAGGAAAGTAGCACAGAAAAGAAAACACTCCACCGAATCTGTCTGGTCACGATAAACTCAATAATTACCAAAGATAATTTCATTTTCACCAGTAGACGGCGTGATTCTTTCATTATAGACATAGCTCGCACAATTGCCTCAATTAAGTGGCAATGGGCAGGACATATACCTCGCAGAACCGATAGCCGTTGGGGCAGAAAGGTTCTAGGGTGACGACTACCGACTGGAAGATACAGCGTGGGCAGGCCTCCAACAAGGTGGACCGACGACTTGGTAAAGGTCGCGGGCAACCGATGGACAAGGTCAGGACCGAATGATGTGGCAAACCTTCCGGGATGTCTTATGGCTGAGATGGAACTACTTTAGTAGCAAACAAGCATATGGCCCACCTGATGTTAAGCAGTTACCGTAGCCTATGGACGCTTGCAATACCAAAGGTATCACTTGCGTGTTATCAACCTTTTTTTTTCACCAGAGCTTTAACATGGGAGTATCACTGGGATAAGAATACGTTTCTTTCAAAACGGATCCCTAAGTTAGCGTTGGAGACCGTTAATCGCACACAGGAACACAACTACACCGCTGTGTGTAGTTATTTGGCTGTGCTCTTGTGTAAGGTGGAAGTCCTTCCCTCTCTTAAAAAAAGCACTACGGCGAACCTTTATGCCCTTTAGTAGTTTTTATTTTAGCCCAACCAAACTGTGTAAGAGTACGTATCAGGTTAGAAGTGACCAATTTAAAACGAAATGTAATAAATGCAGAGATTTCAGATCAGGGTACAGGGTATGGCACAGACATAATAATATATTTATTCAAACTATTCGCTAGGCAATTAAGGTTGTTCACGTTTGCGCTAAAACAATTTGAAGAGCAGAACAATCGTACAAACAAGGAATATTTCTTCATGAAATTTATTAATTGCAGAATCTAAATGTTTAAAAGAAAAACGTGACTGACTTATCAACAAACGCACAGTTTGAATCACTAGACACTCAGATAGCTATTATGATATAGGCATCCGCTAAGAAAGGTTTTTTAAAATGTAACTGCTAAAGATGAAAATCTGCCGATGAAAGTTTGTATGGGGATAACTGTTGTTTTCAGATTTACGGTAAAAAACTGAACACGCGAACGAAGTCGCGGGTACAGCTAGTAGTTAATAAAGGTTAATACAAAAACAATTACTGATCCCTAAATTTTGTCAACCGGCAAATGTTCTACAATCACAAAACTAAAACTCATGCCACATGCTACTCTATTTATGATTACGGGTATGTAAACTATTTGTTGTTAACTCCTGATAACATTAGATTATTTTAATAACAAACCACGTAATATATAATATAATGATGGTAATGTAAATAACTGTATCTAGTATGTGCTCGTTAGATACAAACGCGAGACAAATATTTTGACTCCAAATTTTGTTTTATTTTAGTCACAAGGTAAAACATGAAGTCAATATTGATATGGTTTTTATTTTGTCTGCTGTACTTCACTGAATCATACAAAATTCTGGTTGTTATTCCCATTCCTGTGAAGAGTTTAAATATTTTGGGGCGTGGGGTGGCGAGGCATCTTCTTAATGATGGACATGAGGTAAATTTATTAATTAATTATTTTACATAATAATATTAAATTAATTTACAAAATGAAAATAAAGCCCGTTTTAAGGCCAAAATGTGGTAGGAAAAGGTTTTATTTACCAAACAATAAATGATTCTCGCTACAAATTCATGAAAGTACAAAAAGTGATCATAAATTTAAAATTAAAACCCTAGGAATGCATTTGGTAAATATTTTTTTAATACTATGCAGGTAACATTAGTAACAACCCATCCAATGGAAAAGCCTCCGACTAAAAATTTCCGCCAAATTGACATCAGTAACGAGGGTGTTGCTGTAGAAAGTGAGTAACTTAGTCTATTCCTAAATTTCGTTCTGTTCTACTTTAATCACAATACAATCATATATTTAGATTACCCCAAAAGATTTAAGGCAAATAATAAATGGAAACTAGATTTTGTAAAAAAAAAATGTTTTCAATATTTCAGGTGATGACACTCACTCTATCAGCTACATTCTTGAAAATGGAATTACACGAATTGATGGATCACAATTTCAAGAATTGGCTCGTGAAACCGCCAGAATAACCTTTCAGAATGAAAACTTTACTAAGTTAATAGAAAATACCAACGAACACTTTGATGCTGTTATAGTTGACTATATGGAAACTGAAGTATATGCAGGGTATGTATTTCTTTTCAACCTTACTAAAACTTCCTAAACATTTTTCTGTAGCGGATTGATACGTGCATATTGAAATTGCTGGTTAAAAATAAATAAATACGTGAAACTTATTTTATATCAATACATTTTATTGTTACGCTTTATACTTTTGGAATTCTGCAATACTTTAGTAACATTATATTGTCAAATAATAAAACACCTAAACTTCATTTTTTTTAATTTGTTAATTCTTGTTCCTCAATTTCAGGTTATCCGTTCTATACAATTGCCCAATGATGTGGTTATGCTCTATGGGTGCCATTTGGCAATCTGTAAACCTGATTGCCGACCCAGCAAATCCAGCGTACAACGCCGATCGCATGGGTTCTAACATTCCACCATTCAGCTTCGTGCAGAGAATCGAAGAACTTTGGACAAGAGTGAAATGGCATTACTTTAAAACGTGAGAATAATGATGATGATACCTACTTATATTATATTAAAATGATTATCATATATCTGTGATAATCCACAACTGGATACCAAAAGGCCCGCCTCAAATGAAGATTGAATGATAGACTGAGGCAAACTTTTCCAAATTGAAATCACTATCATAATTTCAGGGAAAAATCAAAACTGAAAAAGGCCACTGCTGTAGGCCATTCCAAGTTAAGATAACTGCACTGAAATTATAATAGGCTATTTTTTCAGATTTGTTACAAAGCCAGTAGAACGAGAATTATATAAACAAACCTTTGGACCACTTGTATCTAAAAGAGGCCGTGAATTACCAGATTATGAAGATATTGTCTATAATTCATCAATTGTTTTTGGAAACGAACATAATGCCATCACTTTTAGACCAAGTACGCCACAAAATTTTAAGTTCATTGGTGGATTTCATGTAGAAGAACCTGTAAAGCCTTTGCCTAAGGTAAAATTATTATATCAGTTATTAAAATATTTCCTCATCATTTGCCGAGTCTTTTTATTACTAAATCTGCAGTCAGCTTTCAGTCTAACTAATTGATATGGAATATTAGTTTTATACATGGAGCATCTGTCTCCTAATTGTCACAAGCCAATGAAAAGATAAAACCAATGTTGAAGATTAGGTTAGTTTGTACTTAATATCCGTACCATGAAAGTCGTCTTCTTCAAGCTATGCGGTCTTCCGCAGTATGCCTCACACGGTACATACTTCCTCCTACCGATTTCTTAAAGGCGTTTGACCATTTTTGAGTCTGGACACGCGTCGTACTACTATTTACATATTGTACTTATTCTAATTCCTCTATATTTCTAGGATCTGCAAGATTTAATGGACAACTCACCGCATGGAGTAATTTACTTCAGCATGGGATCATTCTGGCAGAGCAAAGAGATACCAATGAAATTGACTCGCGAATTGTTAAAAGTATTCGGAGAGCTAAAACAGACTGTCATTTGGAAATATGAAGATGACTTGAAAGATTTGCCAAAAAATGTTCATACTGTTCGATGGGCACCACAGCAAAGTATATTAGGTAAAAGTATACACATTAAACAATGAAAGCATCATAAAAATATGGCGTTTCTTATTCTATAGGTATAAAACCAATACCAAATACGTACATGACAACTTTTGCCTGTCGACGTTTTATATTAGATGAATACTATAAACTTATGATTGGATATAAATTACTTTCCAGCTCATCCGAACTGCAAACTTTTCATCACACACGGAGGTCTTCTGTCATCGATTGAATCTGTCTACTTTGGATTACCAGTCGTAGCGATACCGGTTCTTTACGATCAATTCACCAACGCCAACAGAGCGGTAGCCAATAAATACGCCATAAAAGTGGACCTCAACTACGACCTACCTAAAAACTTGAAGGCAGCGATAAATCGTATGCTGAGCGATGAAACGTGAGTTTCTAATTCTACTCCTATTTTACAAAACGTTATAGTTTACTGTTGACCAAGGCCCAGTATCAACTTATGGTAAAGAATGTATGATAGCATCATAGCACTATCTTAGACTTTGACTACACGATAGCTAAATTAGAGGACTAATGCCATTTGACTCTCACACCAGCTGTAGATCCACCGAAAAAAAAAGTAAGACAACACTTTTTCTTTTCTGTGGCTGTTTCACCACAGCCTAAAAGCACCTATGCTTTTAGGGCTGTGGTGGTTCAAAAAGTCTGCTGTGTGTAGGGCCAATTGCCATTGCGGCTGCTGGGTATACTCCATTTTTAATGAGCTATTAAAAGAATGGCCTGATTTTCTTACTAATTCTACAACCCTTGTCAGCGAATCGTCTGTAGGCAAGAAAATGCTGACTTTGACTAAAGTACCTCTGCTATTCAGTTTCAGAAAAAATGTTCAAGAGTTGTCATCAATCTACCATGATACTCTAACAAAGCCTGGTGAAGAACTTACTCACTGGGTGCGTCACGTGGTGTGGACTCGGGGAGCCGTACACTTGCGCTCTCCTGCGGTCGACGTGCCTTTATACCAACTACTATATCTAGATCTAGCAGCCTTAATAATCGGAGTATTACTTATTATAAACTTGTCAATAAAAAAGTTACTTAGAAAAACCAATAAGAATGTCGATAAGAAGAAGAAACGTTAATAGTTTATGTAGGTAATGGTGACAAATTGTAAATATGTAATTACATATTAATTATAATATTATTACTAAAGAAACAAGAGTTTTAGTTTTGTTTGTAATAAATAAAGTTGGACCGACGAAATGGTAAAGGCAACCGATGGACAAGGTCGGCTCAGGATCAAGATTTGTAGGAAACCTATCTCTAACAGTGGATGTGTTTTGGCTGAGAGATGGTGATGATAAATAAACTCAAAAAATACAAATACCAGTTTAAAAATAATCACTAGTAGAATGTTATAATATAACTGTGTAACTTATGCTAAAAATAAAATAGCGTTTTAATTTCTAAAAATAAAATAAGAAAGAAAAAAAAATCTCCACCCATGCAATTTTGGAATGGACTAGTTGTAAATATAAAGGCACTGCAAGTTGTGAAATGTGAAAAGAGTACAGAGATTATGATTGCGATAAAATTATTTGTAAATAGATTAAATTGATATATTATTTATCATTTTTAACATCCTTGTCCTTACAATTACTGATATCATTAGATTATCTTATTTATCATTCGTAATGATCCCAATTATCTGCAGTGAACTCATAACAACAGACGTGTGGTAGACTACTTTATAAAATATATTTTATTTTATTTTTGTTATATGTAATGCAAAAATGAAATCAATAGTGCTAGTACTTCTGTTGTGTCTGACGTGTTATGTTAAGTCGTATAAAATTCTGGTCGTTTATCCTTTGTATGTAAGAAGCTTGAATATATTAGGACAAGGAGTAGTAAGACATCTCATCAATGATGGACATGAGGTAAAGTATCAAAAGTATAATAAAATTTCACTGGTTTCATTTACCTAAAACTATCCATAAGCGACAATTTATCTCTAAATATCACCCTTTTACATTTTATTTTAAGATTATCAACAATATGACAATAGATTGCATTATAGGGTTTAACATTGCATGGAGGAGACCAGTGCCCAGCAGTGTGATGTTTATGGGTTGAGATGATAATGATGATGATGTTTAACATTGTAAAGATCATTAAAGCTGCACAGCAGTTTTAATTGATCTGATCATGAGATTCTTAGCTCGTCACATGATCAAGTCCCAAACTGTTGATTGACCGAACCATTCTAAATGTGAAAACAGTAATTGATGCAGAACTGGACTTATACTAACACATTGTTGCTACTATAATGAGACTAGTATAAAACTTTTGGGTCGGCAATACAAGTAATACCTCTAGTATTGCAACCATTCATAGGCTATGGTAACTGCTTCCCATCAGGCTGACCGTATGCTTGTTTGCCACCTTATTAGTATAAAAAGAAAATTAAAACAAATAACATTGCAGAGTTTTCAAGAAATTATAGTGCTTGGACCCTTTTTTATGTCCTGACTAACTTCATGATCTTATACTTCAAGTCATACAATAATATTACATAACTGATCCAAACACTCTAAATCATAATCATGATACATATATATTGGAATCACTCACACGCCACCATCTGACTTAAAATTAAACAGATCCTACTCTACTATGACATAGTAGACTAGACAAGACTAGTAAACATATATGATTCTAGCCGAACACACAATTTTTAGCTTACAAATCAGAGTAACTGATCATTAGACCACCAGGCCACTCAAATAAGAATACAATGCAGGTATATTTTATTCCCAAACCAAGTTATGGATTAACAAGGTTTATATTCTGCAGGTAACATTCATAACAACATTTCCAATGGACAAGCCGCCGAAGAAAAATTACCGTCAAATTGACATCAGTAGCAACAAAGTTATTTTTGAAGGCAAGTATTCTATTTCCCTAATTTCAAATGACTTTGTATATTAACTACTTCTTATATTAATAATATAAAATAACAGCGGTAGTTTGCGTTTTCAGTTAGCAACGTCCAAAACCACGGCCTGTTTTGCAATAAAAATTACACTTTCAATAACTGAAAAATATCTAATGCTTACATTTTCAGGTGCGGAAGAAACAATGAATATCCGTTACATTCTCGAAAATGGAATTGCAAAAAATGATTTACTCCAAGTTCAAGAAATGACACGTGAAAATGCAAAACTAACCTTTCAGAACGAGGAAGTCATTAAGCTGCTGGAAAATACCAACGAACACTTTGATGCTGTTTTGGTTGATTTGTTTGAGTCTGAATTATATGCAAGGTACAAATTTTGTCCTTGTTTTTACTGAAATGTGTCCTGTACATTGGAATTGCCGATTCATTTTACACTACATGGAGTATAGCATTTATTTGACAGAACTTCTTAATTATGCAAACATATCCATTTATTACACCATTCACAAAAATAGCCATGCTACAAGCGAATCCATTAAACTGTCTTGACTACTCTTACCTGACCACCTTCATTGTGTAATGTTCATCTTCTTTTTTCCCTTTTTAGCTTAGCAGTTCTGTACAATTGCCCAATGATTTGGGTATACTCTATGGGCGCTCATTGGCAAGTGGTTAGACTGCTAGCCGATACTGGAAATCCATCATACGATTCCGACTATTTGGATACTAATATTCCACCTTTCACGTTTGTGCAGAGAATTGAAGGACTGTGGGGGAGAATCAAATGGAGCTTTTTCAAAACGTAAGGGCGAATATAAATTATAATATATCTATATTAATATTATAAAGCTGAAGAGTTTGTTTGTTTTTTTGGTTAAACGCGCTAATCTCAGAAAGTACTGGTTAGATTAGAAAAAAACTTTTTTTGTTGAACAGTGCATTTATCCAGGATCAATAGGAGCAGAGCAGTAGTGAGATATGTTGTCGGGGAAAGTATTCCAAATTACCACGCGGACGAAGCCGTGGACAACCCCTAGTATTTCATAAGTTAAATTATTCAAATTGTGATATTTATAGTAACATTTCTTTTCTTTTCAGATTTGTTTCAATGCCACTGGAACGAGAAATATACCAACAGACCTTTGGGCCACTTTTAGCAAAACGAGGTAGAGAATTACCAGATTATGAAAAAGTTATCTTCAATACATCGATGATATTTTCGAACGAACATAATGCCATTACTTTAAGACCGAGCACACCACAAAATTTTAAGTACATTGGTGGATTTCATATAGAAGAACCTGTAAAACCGTTGCCTAAGGTAAATTTAAACTCTTATTCAGAATAGCACCAAGTCATTATTTTACCTGTTGACTCTAATATCAACACAAATAAATATGGAATTGGTATTAGAAAGGTCTTGTGCAATAACAAAAAAAAATTAACACAAAACAATATTTTCTTCAAGTATAACATTAGAAATTATTAAATATTTTTAGCATTTTTGCTATGCAATTAGCTCAAATATACCTAAATATTAAAGCAATGTGGAAAAAGACGAGCCCGGAGCAGGACTCGAACCTGCGCCTCTCGGGTTCCAGCCCAGCGCACTACCAACTGTGCCATCCGATTGGTATCCAGTTGTATTGATCCAGTTGGTAGTGCGCTGGGCCGGAACCCGAGAGGCGCAGATTCGAGTCATGCTCCGGGCTCGTCTTTTTCCACATTGCTTTAATATTTAAACATTAGAAATCTCCACCTGTGTACACAAGTGGAAATAAACCTGAGTATTCAATGATAAAATTGTCCTGGTTATTATTAGGTCGAGCGCCATACCAATATCACTTGTCAGTATTTCGTAAGTAACAGTTTGATTTATTTAATCAGTTACAATATTTACACAAGAACAAAAAAGCCCTACATTAACACAAATAAGACTGCTTTATTCGGCATATTAAAATTCCTCCGCATCTCTATCTATAATATTTATCTGAAGACTGGCAGCATTGCCATGATGGGCGGCAATGCTGAGTATTGAGTCAAAATTAAGCCAGCGTTATTGTCAAAGTTACAAATTAATTTTAAATTACTCAAAATTTTCAGCACCTGCAAGATTTGATGGACAATGCGCCACATGGAGTTATATATTTCAGCATGGGATCAGTCTGGAAAAGCAAAGACATTCCAATAGAATTGACACGAGAACTGTTGCAAGTGTTTGGAGACCTGAAGCAGACTGTCATTTGGAAGTATGAAGATGATTTGAAAGATTTGCCGAAAAATGTTTATACTGTCAAATGGGCACCACAACAAAGTATATTAGGTAAATGTTTTTTAGAAATAAATATTTTCCAGAAAAATGTATTCCTTTTTCAGCGTTATTTGTGTAATACATTAACATTATGTTCTAGCTCATCCAAACTGCAAGTTCTTCATAACACACGGAGGTCTTCTGTCATCAATTGAATCTGTCTACTTCGGAGTACCGGTCATTGCGATACCAGTCCTCTATGATCAATTCATTAACGCTAAAAGAGCAGTCTACAACAAATATGCCATAAAAGTGGACCTCAACTACGATCTGCCCAAAAATTTAAAGACAGCTATTAATCAGATGCTGAGTGATGAAAGGTGAGGTTATTTAATTTCAAATCTGTAGATGTGAGTTATTGCTGACCCACGACCCAGAATCAAAATAAACTGTACAACAACAGAAACAATGCTGAGTGCTCAGCTAGGCTAGCTGACCACTTTTTCAATATTTACTCACAAACATGGTACTCGTCCTAACATAGAATTTTCTTAAAATTATTTGCTGGTACCGAAAGGAAAGGAATGTTGTTGATCCATGATTGTAATACTAATATAGTTCATCCTCTTAAAGTACGTTTTATCTTTTAGTTTCAGGAAAAACGTCAAAGAGCTATCATCAATCTACCATGATACTCTTGCGAAGCCTGGTGTAGAACTTGCTCACTGGGTGCGTCACGTGGTCCGCACACGAGGAGCCCTACATCTTCGTTCTCCAGCGCTTGACGTGCCACTGTACCAACGGCTTTACTTAGATCTAGCAACTTTAATTATAGTCAAATTACTTATATTATACTTGTCATTCAAGACTCTACTAAGAAAGAGCAACAAAAATGTTAAGAATGTTACCAAGAAGAAGAAGAATCAGTAGTCATAAATATATATTGAAAAAAAAAAACAAATTCAATTGATTTTATCATCCTTCGTTCTAAGCCCTTAATTTATTTGATCAAAGTCAAAGTCAAACTCATTTATTCATTTTGATCAAATACATGATACTTATGAACGTCATAAAAACAAATGCCAGCATACTTTTTTTCCTACGGCCAATTCGCTGACTAGGGTTGGGCCTCGAGAAGAATTGGCAAGAAACTCGGGCCACTCTTTTTAATTGTCAGAGTATAACATTGTATTTGTAATAATGATATACCTAACTGCTGATAGCAAAAATAGAAATCTACTAAGTAGCAAGATCAACGTACAATACCGTGTGCTGTAACTGATTGCCAGCCGTACATTCTGTGGACGTACTAGTCTCAAGTAGATGTCAAATTTTTATTCATAACTATTTGGGATGAGATGATTCGGATACAGGCAATAATAGTAATAAATACTAATTAATACTAAACAATAACACTAATTAAGTATAACAGATTTATCTAAGTCTACTAAATACTGAATTATGTATTTATTACTATATACATTTTTTACACTTTATACATAAAACTAAATTTTAAGCTTACAAGTTATAATCTTATAACTTGTAAATTTAGTTTTATGTATAAATTGTAAAAAATGTATATTGCTTCTGTAAATAAATGTAAATATAGTTATATTGTATTTTAAAGATGTATAAATATAATCAATACCTCTTATGACATTGACAGTTAACAGATTTAATGGTAGAATTATTTTTCTTATAGGTATGACAATGACATGTTTATAACATTACTTTGCGGGCGTTTGTAGGGTACATCAGTATAAAATGACAACGTTTATACTTTGATTTTAATATTACTATTTGGTACGTTACACGCAGCGTGGGACAGTTTCAAGGCGTCCAAACTCGACGACTGTTGCAACCGTTGCAGGTGGAGTCAGCTTCAGAGTGTTGTTCGCATTGACGTTGACTCTGCCGAGTGCCGCCAGATGGCACTTGCGCTTCGGTTTAGTCAATTGAGTGTCTTAATCCGAAAAGTATTTACGTAGTGTTTTTTATGTTAATAAATAAAATGTACTTGTGTTTGTACATTTATTTATTCATAAAAAGACACTGTCCAAAATTACCGTAATAAAGCCATAAAAGCTGTAACATCAAAAATACTAATACTAATACATTCTAAAAGTACAAAATCTCTAATAAAGTCAATATCTAAGTAACGTTCTTTTAAATAAGTCGCATTCACTAGTCATGAATTCATAATACTTTCATATAGTTTAAATAAATCAGATCACAGAACAGAGTAAAGCTTATTATTTTTTATTCTTAACCATCAACTTCATGATTTCACATATTTTCAATTTATTCAACAATAACAACATATCCATTCGATAAGCTACCGACTACAAATTTCCGGAAAATCAACATCAACAGAATTACCTTGGTAGCCAAGTATTCGACTTATTGCATTTTAAATAGTTTTTTTAATATTTAACTGATACAATACTATTATAAAAAGTACCTAATTCACATGTTTTTAAAAAAAAAAACATACTAAAATAACTTTAACCACAGTACATATACTATGACTACCTTGAAATTTAATTAAAAACACGTTTTAAAACATTGTAAAATAGGTAGCTAAAATTTAAAATATTACTTATATTAGGTATAAACCTCAGACTAATAGAATAAGATAGACGGAGCGTGTAGAACTCGCGCGTGAAGCCGCCAAAAGTCATACTAAATAGCAATGTCATACGTTTTCGTTTTCGCGCGCAGTCGATTTGAGCCTTATTCTATTAGTCTGAGGTATAAACTTTATTTTTAGGTACGAAAGAAACAATGACCATTACATTCTTGAAAATGGAATTGCAAAGAATTACCTACTCCAAGTTCAAAAAATGACAAGTGAAAATGCCAGATTAACATTTCAGCACAATTAAGAATGAAGTTATTAAGCATAATTATGGAGAATAGGTACTATGAACACTTTGATGCTGTTTTAGTTGACTTGTTTTAATCTTAATTATACCACAGTAACTATACGAAGGGTCAGAATTTGTCACACATTTTATTGTAACCTCTGCATAGTAAACAATCTGACAATTCATTGAATAAAGGAGGCAGACTTTATCTTTTGAAGCCTTTGTCTTTTCATATGGATATCATAAATAAAATAAAAGTCAGAGTCAAAGCTATTTAAAATTGACTGGCGTGTTTATCTACTAGTAAGAGACCTGGAAGCGAAGCTGGATTCGCTTCCCGCCCGGCCGGCTGATTCTGTAAGAAACAGCGATGGCAAACTGACAGTTGTGATCGCAAACTGACAGTTGTGATTGCTCAGTGACGGCACAATCTATTGACTAAACGTCAAAAAGGCTCGGTTTTTGCTATTACGGGATACCGATTTTCAATCTGACAGCCACATTTTGCTCGGTTTTCGCGGTGGCTCGGTTTTTGCTCTTACGGAATACCCCTGCCGGCCATAAATAGTAAAATTCGCGTGATAAACACGATCCCATGTTCAGGGTCTAGGTGTGATTGTGATTGGTATGACATGTTTTTATTTATTTTAAGCCATTCACACAAATAAAAAGAGTGGATTGACTCCGGACCACACTAATTTTGTAGGTTTTCCCCCTGTGTTTTACCTTTTTTCCGTTTTATCTTAGCTGTTTTGTACAATTGCCCAATAATATGGGTATACTCTATGGGTGCTCATTGGCAAGTGATTAGACTGTTAACTGACACTGGAAATCCATCATACAATTCTGCCGTCCTATAACTAGAAAGCCGTTAAGCCCAAAAAGTAGTTTTGGAGAAAACAGCAAAAAAGGCGGCAACCGTTATTTCTTAAAAAGTACAATACTTAGCTTGACGGGTGTAAGGCAGATTATTGAATATTATTTCCGTGGATCATTTTAAGGTTTTAGTTATTAAAAAAAACTACACCTCGTTAAAAAAAACGTTCTTTTTCGATTTAGCTAAGCATTTTAGATGTTTTTTGGCTCTAAATCCTGTACTAAAAGGTCGCTAACGTTACCGTAACGGCTTTTTAGTGAAGTAATTTTAATAAATTTATAGGATTCTAAATCTTAGTTAAATTTATTATGCAATCATTAACTAGAAAGTCGCTAAGTCGTCTAACGGCTTTATTGTCGAAACTTTTCATCAATCTGAAACTTAATATATTTTCTAATAAGCGGCTTAGACTCTTTTAAGCTAAGTAGCGTTTATAGAATATGAAACTGAATACAAAATTATTCTAATAATACTTAACTAAAAGGCGGCAATACTTACTTCGCTTGAGTTTAACTTCCTTATTGCTAAGCATTTGACAGGATTATGTGAGAAATAATAAATTTTTAAAGTATTTAATCAAAGTTTAATAAAACAATTTAAAACACAATTAAAAATGCCTCCCTTTAAAATTCCAGACAAAAACGAAAATTTTCAATACATACAATACAATACATGCGTGAGTCGAGCAAACTTGGCGATTAAACAACCATATATATATAATGGATTTAAGTAAAAACATACATACATACATAAAGACTTGCGTTAAAAATGTTAACAAATTGTAACGGGAAGACAAAGTAGCTAGCTAGGTCCTTCTTACTTTTGTAGGTGCGGGATATTTATAACGAAATGCATAAAGATGTTATATTGTATTGATTTTTGTACCTGTTGGTAAACAAATCGAGCAAAGCTTCTAAGAGTAGCTATACACATAAGCGGGCCGGGATTAATCGGCACAGTCGGGCAGTAAAATCGAATTTATGTATGTAGATGATGTTCAAGGAAAAAGTATAAGCTTTGAGTTGGCTTTGTTGCCGCACAGATTATGCCGGGCCGCTTATGTGTGTAGTAACCCTTATGTTCTCAAAACTTTGAGACGCAGTTTACAGAAACGCCCCACGTCCGCACAAACCATGCGATTCTGAAAGCGCACGTTGAAATATAAGCGTTCGGCAAGCTTTTGGTATTGCGCATTGCGAGCATACGCTACCCGCGCCGATACCGCATCGACTAATGCGAAAAGAACTTAACCAAATATTACAACTCGAACCGTAAGCTACTCGTAGGTGTGTGCGAAATTTCAGACATCAGTATAAGAATTAATACCGAGCATCCAATATTTCATATTTATAAAATTAATGATGATGATGTCCTCCTAGACGTATCCGTCGACGGCGACCCCTACTAACTCACGGCCATACGTCTCCGCTCATGTGCTCGGACGGGGCTCGCGAAGCCGAATTACGTCTTAAAAAGACGGTCACACAAAGCGCAGTGAAGCCCTCCTTGCGCATTAGGTATACTCATAAGAGGGCCTGAGTTGAGTTTTACGGTGCTGGCGTTTGGCGTCAAGGTCTTTAAGACGACAGTTTTCAAACTCTTCTATACCTCTGTGAACAGCCTTATGCCAGTCTAACCTGTGGGTAGCAAGCTCCTCCCATGAGTTTGGAGACACAGCGGTTACAGATAAGTGTCGCTTAAGAACATCCTTGTACAAAGATACTGTCTGAGCTGATCTCAGAGTAAAAGACAGCTTTTGGTAACCTTGAGGGCTCCATGCGTACAAGATGTTCACACCAGCGAAGCTGCCTTTTAATAAGGAGGCTCTCCATGACCACCATATCTGTCCGACGAAGTACTTCCGTGTTGGGAATCCGATCCTGCCAGCGTATGTGAAGTATACTGCCTTGGTGGTCCAGTGGCCGCAGTATGCGCCTGCTGTGCACGAGGTTTGTGGGTTCGATTCCCACACAGGGCAAAACTTTGTATGACCCACAAAGAGTTGTTCTGAGTCTGGTTGTAATTTGTGTCCGTTAATTGTATGTGCATTCCTTTTTCTTCTCAACTAATCTATCTTTCAAGCTGGTATCATATTTCTTTCTCTTTGTGGATGATGGTGGTGCTAAATTTACTAAATTCATAGAAATAGAGCAATCAATAAAAGATAAAGATGCACGTCTTTTCTTAGGTAACCGATGTCCAATAATCTCTTCTGTTCTTGTAAATTCTTGAGTATGTCGTCGCGTTATTAATTTTTCAGGAAACGTTTTAGTTATTGATGTTCTCCTTTTCAATATTGGATTACTTTTAGGGTTGTTAAACTGTATTTTGCCTTTGCATGTCATAACCATATTCAGTATCATCACTTAAAACTTTGTCACATGGCTGGCCTTAGTCCTTATCCTTAACGGAGTCATCACTATCATAATCTTATATTTCTGGTATAATGCAGTGAGAAGAAGATGGCATCGGAGAAGGAGGGGGTATCGATTCGTGGCAGTATAAAGAATGTGTTTCAAGCTGTTGCTGAGTTAATGTTTCTATCGTAAGCTTCAGAGTTTCTTCTGGTTGGCTGTTTTTATATGTTATTTGTGTTTCATTAAATTTTTGAAACTCTTGTAATGTCATCGAGTAAGGTTCTTGGTTAAGAAGATTAACTAAATCGTTACTGTTCACGTGGGCGTACTTTGATTCTTGGCTAATATTAGAGCAAGTGGAATTGCGTGTAGATGGCATACTTTTAGTTTCAAGGCGTTGTGCAGTTAGAAATTCCTGGTCCACCAACACACTATTCATCATAGTTTGAATCCTTTGGATCCTTTTCTTCCTGAGCTCGTCAAACGCAAACAAAAATCACAAGCGTTTAACTGCATTTTAGTCTAGTATTGTCGTTTGACTGCTCTCTAGCGATTGATATTTAGCTAATACTAATTTCAATACATAACTTAAAAGCCGCTATAGGCGTATAACTGCTTTCTAGTGTAGTTTTTCTTTATAACTGCTTTATAGTTAAGGTACGATGTTCAGGTGGTTACTTATATGACACAATACATGAAGGTAGTTAAAGACGCTTAACTGCTTTTTAGTCAAGCATGACTAGATAACGTACTTTTAGTTAAGTAAAATTAGAAAAAATGATACATCAGTTTGCCGTTGAAGTATGTTAACGTCTTTCTAGAGAAGTATTGTGGCTTAGCCGCTTTTTAATTAAGGAAGTAACGAAATTTATGTGGTTTAACTGCTCAGCAATGTTTTGTATCTCTAAAACTAAGCTAGCTAGCAAAATGAATCTTAGACCAAAAGATAGAGCATCGAAAGTTGTATAAGACTACATTAAAAAGTGAAAATCGGCTAACTGTGGCGTAACGGCCTTTTAGTTAGTGGACGGCAGAATTATGTACGTACAAAGGATCGAAGCACTATGAGGAGACTCAAAAGGAGCTTCTTAAAAACGTGAGGATCATAATAAATTTAATTATGATATTATTATATTTTTCATAAGTTTAAATATTTTTGCTAAGATTTTATGATATGTAAGTTACAAGTAAGCTCACCTTAGTACATAATAATGTTTTTATGTTTTGATATTGTCCTGTACAAATTAAGAATCAAAGTAAGAAAGTTTCATCGTTGTGGTTTACAGGTTTGTCTCATTACCACTAGAACGATACATATACGAACGAAACTTTTAGCCTCTTTTAGCAAAAAGAGGTAGAGAATTACCAGATTATGAAAAAGTTTTATTCAACACATCGATGATATTAGCAAACGAACATAATGCCATAACTTTAAGACCGAGCACACCACAAAACTTGACGTACATTGGTGGATTTCATATAGAAGAGCCTGTAAAACCATTGCCTACGGTAAATATATTTCTTAATTTCGTTCAATATTGCAGCCAGCAGAATGTATGTCGACAGAAAATAAATATTAAATTGTTTTTAAAATTTGTGTTGTGCAATAACAAAATTTAAAAAAGGCAAAATGATATTATTTTGACGTAGGTCATTACAAACTTACAGAATCAGAAATCTAATTTGCAAGAAATGTAGATTACAAAATAGAGGTGTTATGGAAGATGCAATTGAGTCCAGTACATTCTGCCAATATGGCGTGCAAACTTATATAAACTGTGTCTTTTGTACTTACTGTAGTCGACAATTTATTGATGGTAAAACGAATTTCGAATAGGTACTAATTTCTCCATCTGTTTAGCTTAATGACAATAAAATGTGCTTGATTACTTCGTCTCCATAGTTTTAAAATTAAAATGGTAAACAATTTTCAATACCTTTTACTGACCTTTCCCATCAGACCTGTATTTTAAACAAAAGTACCAATCAATTATACAAATGTATGTTATGAAGATGTAGAGTATGTTAGTTCGGATGTAGGGGGTTATCTATGAAACTACTGATCCGTTTCTGAAAATTATTTTATAATAAGAAGTAACTTTACGCTAAGAGACATACCATGCGAGCAAACCCGTGGACGGAAGTTAAGTATAAAATAATTTTGATAGTAAGTATCTTGACATTCACGAGTTTGTTATTATTTTAGTTCATGTAATCAACATTCAAAAATAATATATTTAGATACCCGTTATCATTCAAATACTCGGCAAAGTTGAGTATTCAAGTTTCATGGAGTTGACAAAAAATATTTTTGTCTTGACAAATACTGGTGACATCTTGATCCTGTAATTAGAATTTTATATTGAAACAGTTTTAATTTGTTTTTCTTATTCCATGATTGCGTATTCATGGAATAAGAAAAACAAATTAAAATTATTTTATGTTGTTTTTCTTTTTATATTTCTGCTTCAAAGTTAAGTGTTATCATCATTGCACTTAACTTTGGAGCATAAGCTTGCGTTTATGTATGTGGATGATCATCTAGTCCTGTATTCGATTTTTTATGTTTTTATTCAATTAAGCTGCCAACACACAAAAACTTAATTGGAGTTATTGCCGTAGGCATTTCTACCAGTCCACCTTAGGTGGTGCAGTAATAAATCAAACTACATACAATAATGAACTAAACAAATTTCCTCTCTGCTGAAGATCGCGACCACATAAGACGCGTCTCAAAGCTCGCATGCACGTGCATGCACGCACGGTACATGCTACCTCCTTACAGCCCTATTGATGGCGTCAGATCGTCTCGCCAGCTCAGTATCGTGAGCTTACAAAATTACACCAAGACACAGAACAAAGAATATTACTCATTGTACAAAACGTCCTGGCTGAGAATCACACTAGTGACCTCAAGAGTAAAGACACTAGTTACAGTATCGCACCACTAGACCAACATTCCAGTCAATAATAATTTTGCCTAACATAAAATTGTAACTGCAACTTAAAGAAAAATATTATGTCTCATTGATCCCTGATAACACTAGACTGTCCTATAAAAACATTTATATTGACCGTGATCATCTCCAGAGCATTCAAAATATACGGTCGTGTGTCAATTATTTTTGTTTTATTTATTATAATTATGTTATATATTACTTAATGTAAATATGAAGTTAGTAATCCTGGTGTTTTTGTTTTGTCTGTCACAATATACAGAATCGTATAGAATTCTGGTTGTTTATCCGCTGCCTGTGAAGAGTTTAAATATTTTAGGACAGGGAGTTGTACGGCATCTCCTTAATGATGGACACGAGGTATAGTATCAAATAATTTTAAATTATTTTTATTAATTTACTTATATTATTATTTGTGCGGATCATGTTGGTAGGACGGTTCTAGAGTGGCGACCACAACGGCGAGTGGTAGACCAACAACCTGGTAAAGATTGCGGGCATCCGATGGACAAGGTCGGCTGAGGATCGAGAGCTGTGGAAATCCGTGGGGGATGCCGATGTCCAGCAGTGAACATCTATTGGCTGAGATGATTATGATGATATTATTATTTCGTAACGTGGTTGTTGAACCAAGTTAAATTAGCATTCGTTTCACGTTTATTGTTACTTCTGTGCTACCATTTAGCTAGCGTGATGTTAAATAACCTTCCTTAATAATGAAGCTGTTGAACGCAAAAAGGTTTCTCAAAATAAATAGTTTTTATTTACTTATTAAAACTTCTTGCACAACATAATGGTACAATGGCGGACTTAATGCCTAAGGCATTCTCTACCAGTCAACCTTTCGGTCATGCAGAGACACCTCCACCTTGTTGGAGGCCTGCCCACGCTGCGTCTGCCAGCATATGTATACATAAATATAATTTTACCATAAATATACTATGTATAAACAATAGATAAGTAAATAATACCAAATAATAAAAATAGTTCTAGAGTTTCTTTTTTCTGAACAAACTTCAATTTAATTAGCTAAGTGAATTTCTATTAAATCAATGCGTGTTGATTTACTAATTAAGCAATGATGTTTACGTCAGTGGAACATGTTTGCCTATAAAGGATAATAATGCATGTAGTCTAGTTGTTTACATAAAGCAACTAGAACACATCCATATTATCCTTATATACCTAATGGGAGAATACCCGCGATGAATCAGATGTAATAACAAGTCTTTCTAATTATTGTTTTCCCAACCGAATATCGGCCATAACGCGGCTAGTCTCGATGGAGACTAGCCATCTATTATAGTACACGAATGTGTGTGCAAACACAGATGCACTATTTTTCTCTCTGTATGATAGTCCGATAGGACGTTAATCCAACACGACTGCAGATAGATCAGGCGTAGGACTAACAGCCCGGTATTACGTGTTTTTAAAGCACGAAGATGTAAACCTCGTAATGTCCAAACTTCAGGCATTTATTGTGAATTTCTTGCCACAAAACCTCTTTTAGCCCAAACTGAGAATATAATGTAAAGCTCGTAATATCGAACATACTTAGCGACGATTAGACCACCACCGGGGCAAATAAATTGCGCTTTGCGCTGTTTTTTTTTAAAGACAACTCCCGCACCAGAGAACAAGCTCTGTGTCGCGGGGGACTTTACAAACATACAATTAACGGACACAAATTACACCCAGACTCAGAACAACTCTTTGTGGGTCACACAAAGTTTTGTCGTGTGTGGGAATCGAACCCACAACCTCGTGCACAGCAGGCGCATACTGCGACCACTGGACCACCAAGGCAGTCCGATATTATACTAATCATATGCATCTCATTGTCTTAGATCACATTGGTAATGACCGCAACAGTATCCTTCATTCGCGTTGAACGAACAAGCATTTATAAAATAAAATATATTATTATTATATTATTAAATGTTAATTGCGTGTTAGTTGCAAAAATGAAGTCGACGGTGGTAGTGTTGTTAAGTTTATTTTTTTACATTGATGCATATAAAATTTTAGTTGTTTACCCGTTGTATGTGAAGAGTTTAACTATATTAGGACAGGGAGTAGTAAGGCATCTTCTTAATGATGGACATGAGGTAAAAGTATTTTACAGTACCTATTATACGTTATTTCAATTATGTTACATTTAGACAGATATTTTTTTTGTTTCTTTTGCACTAATTAAATGAATAATATTAAATGAAATGAGCGGTGGTGGCCGAGTGGGAAAGTAACCGACTTGCACGCAAGAGGTGCGGGTTCGATACCAATGTGAATTTCACTTTGTGGAGTTTATATGTACTAATCAAATGATTCGCCATCTGCTAACGGTGAAGGAAAACATCGTGAGGAAACCCACATGTCTTAGAAGAAATTCTAAAGACATGTCTGATTCACCAACCCGCATTAGGCCAGCGTGTGTGAATTAAGGCCTAAATCCATCTCTCTCTCTCTCTTGATAGAGGAGAAGAGACCCGTGCCCAGCAGTGGGACATATATGGGTTTCTATTATTATTATCTATATAAATGAATAATGCATAATTTCATTCGGATGATCTTAATAAATATTTTATTTTTAAAATTGCCTAGTTTTTTTATACTACTAAGAAGTCAAACAAGTATGGCCCACCTATTTGGAAGCAGTTGGTCCCACAGCATAAGCCTGCCGTTATATTAGCAGCCCATCGTTAGGTCTTGGGTGCAAATTTCTAGGTTTTGAATTTATCTATTGGAAAATTGTCGATAATATCACGGTTATCGTCAATTAACTTTATTTTCCAAACCTTTATTTTAACTAAAAATTAATAAAATCACTAACAATAATCATCAACTTAAAAAAAAGTGTAAATATAGTTTTCTTGTAAGGTGCTTTATTAACTTTTTTGCCAATCGTGACAGACGAGTTAGTTAGCTCATGAACTTAGGCCAGGGACACTACCAATCCACTGCCTATAATGAAGGTAGTGCTCTCTTCTAACCTTGATTAAAGAAGGAGATGACATAGTGCTCGCGGGCAACACCGCAGCAGGTAGTTCATTCTAGAGCTTACCCGTACTCGAAAGAGATGACACTGGCAGTGGCTTGTGCTGGGTGAAATCATTTCCAGGAGAACTCTGCTGCTGAATAGAGAGTAGCGTTGGTAAAAATATGACTAAGGTCAATCTGCCTGCCTTGGTGATCCAGTGGCCGCAGTATGCGCCTGCTGTGCACGAGGTTGTGGGTTCGATTCCCACACACGACAAAACTTTGTGTGACCCACAAAGAGTTGTTCTGAGTCTGGGTGTAATTTGTGTCCGTTAATTGTATGTTTGTAAAGTCCCCCGCGACACAGAGCTTGTTCTCTAGTGCAAAAAAAAAACTTTCTCAGGGCACAAATATTCCCACACGAAGGTACAAGTCCTGTGTCGCGCGAATGGACGGACACAAAGTACACCAAGACTCGGGACAACTTTTTTTGGATCACACAAATTTTATCCCGTGCGGGGATCGAACCCACAACACGCCGCAATAGCGAGGTAACCACTTAAGCCACTGAACCAACCGTGCAGTCAAACCGCATTATATAATTATAACATCTAAATATTCCAACTGAACAATAGTACAGATTGTTTTTTTCTAATTCATCACCAAAATTATGATTACATAAGATATATATTATACCTACAGGTAACATACATAACAACGCATCCAATGGAAAAACCACCAACGAAAAATTTTCGTCAAATTGATATTAGCAGCAACAGTGATTTATTTAAAGGCGAGTATTATACTTCATCATCATCATCATCATCTCAACCCATAAACGTCCCACTGCTGGGCACGGGTCTCCTCCATAAATCTGGAGGGATATTAGCCTACTATACCACGCTGGCCAGACGGGTTGGTATAGGGTTTTGTTTCGAGTTTTCCCTCTCTTGCAGCGGTTATTGTCTGCCTGGCTTATCTTATTATACTTAATTAACTTTATTATATTTAATTTAAACATAATTTATACTTAATTTTAAAGAGCCGAGTAATTTTATTTGTATAATAATAATGATATTTCTTTTAATAATTTCAAAAAATTTGAACCAGTACTTACTCAAATTTTAATTCATCTTACCTTGGAATAAAACATTTTCATTTTAACACAAGTCTTCATTTTTATTTAATATCTATGTATTTATTAAATAAAAATGAAACCCCCCAAATGTATTTACGCACATCACTTCCAATCGACTGCACCAAATTAGTTTTTTTTTTGGGTTTATTATTGTCAGGACAAGGTTTATATAGAAAGAAATGAAAAGAAAATATTTAAGAAAAAAAATATATATATGTACGAAGTTCGCTGGGTCAGCTAGTAATCGATATTCTCATTTTCAGGTGATGAAACATTGACTATCCGTTACATCCTTGAACATGGAATCCAACTAAATGAATTTTACCAAATGCAGGAAATGACGCGTGAAAATGCTAGACTGACTTTTCAGCACAAGGAAGTTATTAAGTTAGTGGAGAACAACAATGAACACTTTGATGCAGTATTAGTTGACTTGTTTGAATCTGAAGCATATGCAGGGTAAGAATTTTTGTCTGACTTAATTTAAACTAATTTTACTGTAAATTCTACATAATTATTTAGCGAATAAAAGGTCCTTTATTAAAAAGTTATACAATAAACATAAACTTATTATTATTAATTATAATTTTATACTTTTTGGAACTGCAAGGCCAAAAACTTCAATTTCTATATGCTCAACATCTACCTTAAATGGTAATTACTAGGAATTATAAAGCATTTTACTCTTTTTAGATTGGCTGTTCTGTACAATTGCCCAATGATATGGGTATACTCTTTGGGTGCTCACTGGCAAGTAGTCAGACTGATTGCCGACCCTGGAAATCCATCATATGACCCCGACTATTTGGGAAGCAATATCCAACCACTTAACTTTGCACAGAGAATTGAAGAACTGTGGGCGAGAGTCAAATGGAGCCTCCTGAAAACGTAAGATTTTATTTTTTGATTTTTAATATAATTTTCATAATTGATATGCTATTTACTACCTCGGGGCGTGTACCTATTAGGGTATCGTATTTCCCAAAGAGGACCAAACTTTGTGTTATCCATAAATGTCTGTTCTGAGACTGGATCTTTTGTTTCCACAAAATGTATGTTTGTAAAACTGCGTCCTAAAAAATAAAAACTATCGTAAAATCCGTTTCTTTTTAACAGATTTGTTACAATGCCAATAGAACGAGACTTATACGAGCAAACCTTTGGGCCACTTCTAGCAAAAAGGGGTCAAGAATTACCAGATTATGAAAAAGTTATCTTCAATTCGTCTTTGATATTTGGGAACGAGCACAATGCCATTGCTATGAGACCAAGCACTCCGCAAAATTTCAAGTATATTGGCGGATTTCATATAGAGCAACCTACAAAACCTTTACCTAAGGTAAATTAATTTTAAACTAGTACTCAGGATCTTTATCTACAAAAAAAAGCTTTGTAATAAAACAAATGCGTCTTCATTATTAAACGACGATTAAAGTAAGCCATTCACATTCACTACTCATTAGTAACTAAGTACCTAACATGTGAAAAACATTAGCATTCGTTTGCAAGTATTGTTTGCAAGTATTGTTTGCAAAATTCTGGCATGACATGTAATAAGATTATTATAATAATATATTATGTGAATATTAGTGTGAAAACAGATTAAGAATACATATGTCGCCACACCGTTCCATTCCGAGGGTGTTGTAAGAATCGACTAAAGAATACTCAGGCAGACAATATTCACTGCAAGAGAGGGAAAACTTGCAACAAAACCCTATACCGGATTGGTAAACCCGTCTGGCCAGCGTAGTATAGAAGCTAATTTTCCTCCAAGTGGAGGAGACCCGTGCCCAGCAGAGGAACGTTTATGGGTTAAGGTGATGATGATGATAATGTCATAAGCTCAAATTTTAACTAACATTCAGTACACTACGTGATCTATATTTCGACATCAATATTATCAGATTAGCAGCAGTATTTAATATATTACGTTTCCAGGACCTGCAAGATTTGATGGACAGCTCGCCTCATGGAGTCATATACTTTAGTATGGGAAGCTTTTGGAAGAGCAAAGAAATACCAATAAAAATAACAAGAGCATTGTTAAATGTGTTCGGGGAACTGAAACAAACAGTTATTTGGAAATATGAAGAAGATTTAAAAGACCTGCCCAAGAATGTTCATACTGTTCAATGGGCACCACAACCAAGTATATTAGGTATGTTTTTAAATATATAATATGATGTCGTTACAGAAGAAAACTATTCAGCTCCATCAATTTGGTATAACAAATTGTAAGTAAGAATTCTTGGGCCATGGGGTGCAAGTGCTCGTAGTCTTTATAATATGTATAATATTTATCGGCGCTCGTATGAGACCATAAAACTGGCATACATTGCTATCTATCGTGGCATTGCTGCCAATCGTCTGGGCACGTTTTCAGTAGACAGCGTCAGTACACAGTCAGTAAACTTTCTTAGTTTATTTTTGTGTAAGTATAGTTTTATTTTAGTTATTAAAGTTAAATGATATACTATATATTTTTAAACATAATTATTTTCAGCTCACCCAAACTGCAAGATTTTTATAACACACGGAGGGCTTCTGTCATCAATTGAATCTGTTCACTTTGGAATACCAATTATAGGAATACCAATATTCCTTGATCAATTTACCAACATTAACAAAGCAGTAGCCAACAATTACGCTATAAAAGTGGACCTCAACTATGACCTACCTATAGGTTTGAAGGCAGCAATAAATCGAATGCTGAGTGATGAAACGTAAGTTTTACTCCAAAAATACTAAAGATATCATTCAACCTTTGTAAGGCCAGCGTGTGTGGATTATTGCCTAAATCACAGCTCTCTTGATGGGGGAGAGGAAACCCGTCCCGGCACTGGGACATAATATACTTTATATAGTTTATTATTATTATTATGTTTGTCTTATTATTTCTTATCATCTCATCATCATATCAACCCATAAACGGCCCACTGCTGGGTACGGGTCTGCTCCTATCATTTGGAGGAGTTTTAGCCTACTATCATGCGGGCCAGGCGGTATGGTGGTATCGGGTTTTGTTTCGAGTTTTCCCTCTTTTGCAGTGGATAATGTATAAATGGGCTGTGTTCTGAGGAATTGTTCGAGATGATGCCCACGGCTACATTTTATCAACGCACCTCTCGCCACCGACAGGGAGTTCATCCTCACATCCTTGCACCTCAAACTTGCCGTACCGTAAGATTCCAGAGGAATTTCTTACCATGTACGATTAGGCTGTGGAATGAGCTCCCCCTGCCGAGGTTCTCCCAAGAGACTATAGCATGGGGTTCTTCAAGAAAGGAGTTATAAGGTTTATAAAAGGTCGGCAACGCTTGAGTGACTCCCCTGGTGTTGCAAACGTCCATAGGCTACGGTAACTGCTTACCATCAGGCAGGCCGTATGCTTGTTTGCCACCTTGGTAGTATAAAAAAAAATGTTTCTTATTTCTGCCTGGTTTACTTTAGACCAGAGCTAGCAGTGATGGCACTCAGTCTATTGCAGATACTTCTCAAACCATATTATTATGTACCATAAGAACGGCTGACCGGTAAAAGGAAAAAGGCAAATGCTTCCAGCCAGTATTCTCTAACTAACACGTTGAACGCAACACCAGCAGACATTATAAAAAATCCATTTTGTTTGTGGTCACTGGTGACCCGCGTAGCGTACAAATACATAGGTTTTTCTTTTTCTTTTCATAAATACATACCTACATTCGCGCCAGACTGGTACCTAATATAGGTAGCATAATTATACCTGTTTTAAAGTTCACCGAGCTCTCAGGTTAACAAGATAATCTTTTTACAGTGCTAATAACCGAAACAACCAAAATTTATTTTTGTAAGAAAAATAAGAATAAAAATAAGTACCTACACTTAAAATAAAACAATTAAATCTCACGATGTTGTTGGCTGATTATTATTGTGTGGTTGTTACCTGCACTGGCGAAAAGTTCCGCTAACCAAACCATTTCGGTGTATTGTGCATTTGTAAAATTAAAAAATAGCCAGTTAAAATATGGATAATAACCAATTTGCATACAATATGGTCACAAAATATAATATAGTTAAAAAAAACTCTAATCTATTACTGATTCTAAACTACTTTCAGGTTTCGCCTATAGCAAACACAGCATTATATATAATTATAAGACTTTAACTAAAGAGAATATTTTATATAAAATCATATTTGAGTGTGTACGAGTATAAAATGTGTCATATTTTGTTATTGAAAGATTTCCTTTTATTAGTTTCAGCAAGAACATCAAAGAGCTATCATCGATCTACCACGACACTCTTGCGAAGCCTGGTGAAGAACTTGCTCACTGGGTGCGTCACGTGGTGCGCACACGAGGAGCCCCACACCTTCGCTCACCTGCGTTCAACGTGCCACTGTATCAAAGGCTTTATTTAGATCTAGCAGATTTTTTTTTTTTTTTTTTTTTTTTTATACTACTTGGGTGGCAAACAAGCATACGGCCCACCTGATGTTAAGCAGTATCCGTAGCCTATAGACGCTTGCATTACCAGAGGTATCACTTGCGTGTTGCCAACCCATTTTTTTACACCAGGGCTTTAAGATGGAAGTAACCCTGGGATAGGAATACGTATGTTTTAAAACGCATTCCTAAATGAGCGCTGGAGACCTGTACTCACACACAGGAACACAACTACACCGCTGTGTGTAGTCATTTGGCTGTGGTCTTCTGTAAGGTGGAGGTCCTTCCCCAGTCGGGCTTGCTCGCTAGTATGGTGCCCTACCTCTCTTACTCATAGGGATATTAATAATTTCATACATATCTCTAAAGAAGATATTACTTAAAAAGAGCCAAAAAAATATTGACAAGAAGAAGAAACATTAAATTTTAATTTGGTTAATAATTAGAATTTAAAATCAATGACATGTCTTACTTAGTATCACATGCAACTAAACTTAATTGGGTATTGGATAAAAAAATTAACTAAATTAAATCATACAACAATTTTATTATTATTTTCCTCCATGTCGTCTGGCGGATTAAGAATACGTCACCACACCATTCCATCCCGAGGGTGTCCTAAGAGTCGACTAAGGTAGTAAGTTATGGAGACAATATCCACTGCAAGAGAGGGAAAACTCGAAATAAAATCCTGTACCAATCCGTCTGGTCAGCGTGGTATAGTAGGCTAATATCCCTCCAAGTATATGGAGGAGACCTGTGCCCAGCAGTGGGACGTTTTTGGGCTGTCATGATGAATTGAAGGTTTTTAAAGGGTCGGCAACGCGTGAGTGACACCCCTGGTGTTGCAAACGTCCATAGTGTACGGTTTATCGATTTTTCACGCGCGTTTGATACGCTGGAGCATAAGCAACTAATATTGAAATTAAACGACTGTGGTATACGTGGACCGCTACTTAAGTGGTGCAGCAGTTACCTCCAAAATAGGAAATTTCAGGTAAAAATCAATAACACTTATAGTGAACCAGTGAATAGCACAGAAGGCACGGCCCAGGGATCGGTTTTAGGACCTCTGCACTTCTTATCATACGTCAATCAAATGAATAAATACATTCAATATAGTACATGTTATCAGTTTGCTGATGATACCTGTTTGGTGGCTGCTGACAAGGACCCGAATAAAGCTTGTGACATGCTGCAATCAGACTTTAATACTCTCCTTAAATGGTGTCATGATGTAGGGCTAGTTGTTAACGCTACAAAAACGAAGCTGTTGCCTATTAAATCGCCCTATATTCAAAATGTTCCACTAAAAGGCATTGTAGCACATTATCACAAATGTTTACACTCATCTTCTCTAACTAATTGCAGCTGTTCTCCAGTCGACGTAGTAGATTGTCAAACGTATTTGGGTCTTCAAATTGATAATAAATTCAACTGGTATAACCATATTGAATATGTTTGTAATAAGCTGAGACAGTTTTTGGCAAATATCATAATTCTAAAAAACCGGATCCCATTTAAGGTTAAAATAATGTTATACTATTCCCTAGCCGAATCATATATTCAGTACGGGTTGTGTAGTTATGGTCGCACCTACAAAACTTATCTAAATAAAATTTATAATCTTCAGGTAAGAATATTAAAAAATATAGTGTCAAATAAAATTCGACATCAATTTGGCGACAATCATACTGGCTTATTCAAACATTGTAAAGTATTACCCGTCCATACGCAGGTAAAATATATTCTATTAAAAAAACTATTTTTTATTACTACAAATAATCAGCCATTCTTGGAACATCCTATACACACACGGTCGGTAGCTCGACGCCAGCTGTGTTGCTCGATTCGCGTGAACAATGACTACGGTAGGCGAACGTCTGATTATGTTATTCCGCGACTCATAAACAAACTACCTCCAGAATTACGGGATAAATTAACTTTAAAAAATATTAAATATAAGCTAAAAGCGCATTTCCTTACTTGTCCTTATAATGTTTGTGAATGATAAAACAATAGGTATGTATTTGTCCAATACTTGTATGCTTTTGTTTGTTCAAATTGCAAATACCTACCATGTTAAACTTAACTTTTATTATTTTAAACTCAGTTATTGTTATTATTGTGATATTGATCGACGTTGACTTACATAAATACTTAGCATAAATTATAAACCTTAGTGGCTTCTATATGTTAAGTTATACCTACAAGATGTTTTATACGATTTTTTTAAAATGTTAATAAATGGAAAAAAAAAAAAACTGCTTACCATCAGGCGGGCCGTATGCTTGTTTGCCACCTTGGTAGTATAAAAAAAATTAAAAAAATTGAGCGGCCAAATGTGAAAACGCCCTGTCAAATTAATTATGTCATCAGTCAATGTGGTCACTGCGCCACTGACATTGCAGCGGGTGTGGTGGATTCGATTCCCACAAGGGATCAAAACCATGTACCTATTTCTCAGTACCGAAATTGTGTTTTAAATAAAAAAAATGAAATGTATCGCTAAATATATTTGCCCTCATTCACATCTGCAAGCATCCACTCAATAAATGTGAGCTCTCTTGATTGGTCAATTGTATACCCCCCTAGTCAACAAGAAATATGCTTCGTCATCTTTATTAATGTACGTTGTTACAAGATTGTTATTTTGGAATTCCGTACTCAATGGATAAGACGGATTACTAGTAATACTATTGTCAATATTTAGGTACAATAAAACATTATTTTAAATCTTTTTTCTCATATATTTTATGAGAGGTAGGGCATCATACTAGTAAGCAAGCCTGACTGGGGAAGTACCTCCACCTCACAGAAGACCACAACCAAATAATGGTGTAGTTGTGTTCCTGTGTGTGAGTACAGGTCTCCAGCTCATTAAGGGATGCGTTTTGAAATAAACGTATACCTGTCCCAGGGATACTCCCATCTTAAAGCCTTGGTGTCAAAAAATGGGTTGGCAACACGCAAGTGATACCTCTGGTATTGCAAGCGTCCATAGGCTACGGTAACTGCTTAACATCAGGCGGGTTAAAGTGTTAGTATTTAAAAATGACTTACTTAATAACTGCGTTAATGTTCCCGAATTTGGTTTACAGAGCCGTTAAGTCCGTTTAAGATATGGGTGGGTCTTGGGTCTCAAGATGTTTTCATTTACCGTCACGAGATTGTAAATTAGCACGAATAAATTCCACAAAGTGAAATTCATGTTATAGTACCGCTGTTAATCCTGGAATCGAACTCACACTACACGTGTACAAGTCAGTTAGTTTCCAACTAGTCTTACCGGTCTTATGTACATAATAGTATGGACTTATTATATAAATATTTGTTGAAAAATATTCAATTGTTTGTTACCAATATTGGCAATGACCGTGAACATAATATATTATAACGAGTAGATAGTAGCGAATCTTCTTAATAAAAGCCGACGAAGTTAGAGCGCATCTTACACAGCGAGCTCCCTCGCAACACATACAGCCTAACAACTCAGGCTAAGAGAATCCTAACAAATAAACGTGGTATAACAGTTACCCGGATTACTTTCTATTCTACAATTATTGATGATTGCTTCGAGAAAATCTTTGGGAGATTTTTTTTTTGATGAAAACTATTTGGATATTCACACGTCATGTAACTAAATCTGTTCTATCAGTTTCACAAATTTAACTACCTACTCGTTTCTTGTTCTTTCAAGTGTAAAAAGATGCTGCAGACATTTACGGTTTGACTCAGCAGTCTATATTAGTGAAAAAATTCGATTACATTTACATGCCACATACTATAAACAAACAGCTTCATTTTATGGAAAATTTAGAAGCATTTGCGAGATTTAAAAATTAAAAACTGTCAAAAAAAGTTTTGTTGACAAATAGATTCAGTTGTCATAGACAAAATACGTTTTTTATTAAGTTTCTCATTCTTATACTAGGTATAGTTAACTGTACCTAACTATACCTAGTATAAAAATGAGATAAATGTGATATAACAATTTTTTATTTTTAAGGATGATTATAGTATATCACAGCGCAATTATATAATTATCGTTATGAAAGGTAATTTAATTGTTAATATGATAGGTACCTCTATCATATCATATTACTATTATTGTGAGTATAATAAATTATATCGAAATGAAATACAAGTTGTGATACCGACTGTTCACACACACACCCTGCCAGCAACGTTGCGTGCTTATAAGCCGGCGCTGAACGGTAAAAAGGTATTTAATTCGACATTTTAGCTATATTTCTTTACTATTTACTTATTTATATTACGCCATGACTGTATTGTCACTCGCACCGACTAATGGTCACTCGTCTTATACGGACGTGTAACCAAACTTTTTTATTTACTTTTATTAATTCGTTTTATCAAAAATGAAATCATTAGTGCCAGTATTATTGTTTTGTCTGTTCTATTACGCTGAGTCGTATAAAATTTTGGTTGTTTATCCCCTGTACTTTAAAAGTTTAAATATTTTAGGACAAGGTGTAGTGCGGCATCTTCTCAATGATGGACATGAGGTAATGTTTCTTTTTATCATTTTAATAATACTTACAACGCTTATTAATTAATGATTTGATATTTATACGGAAAAGTTCGTAAACTAATAAAATGACTATCAATATTTTCTCCGTAACATTAATGTAGGTTATTTATCTATACTAGTCTACTAATATTATAAGAGAAAAGATTTGTATTTTTATTTATTTTTGTATCTTTGTAATGAATAAATCCAAAAACTACTGGACCAATTTTAAAAATTCTTTCACCATTAGAGAGTTATATTATAGGTTCTTTATGAAAAATTAAAAAAAGACCTTAATACGTGAATACAAGTATTAACTAAAATGGTCCACTTTTCCTTTTAAATAGGAGAAGAATTGGATATATAAGATAGATCTTTTCCATAACTATATATACTAAAATAATAATAAATCGGTGTAATTCATAGTTGCTAAGTTCATTACGGCAATGTACGTTACTGCGAAAGTTTAGTATCGTGACGTTCGTTGAAATATTAGGTACAAGTTATGGGGTACAAAATAATAAATTGATTAAATAATAGCTGATTTTACGAATGGGAACTTTTCCAAATGGGACATTCCGCGAATAGGGCGAGCGCTGACAAACCGATTTTACTTGCAGTAAGCCTTTCGAATATAATAGCTCAGGGGGGGCTACCATAATGTGTAAGTCATTTTATCAAGAAAGAGCGACGGAGCTATACATGCTATATATATATAGCTAATTCCCTGTTTCTCGGTCGAACAACTCAAGTTTTAATACGTCATAATGGTAGCCCCTCAGTAAGGTTTTGTCACTGTTAATAGCAGCTTAAAGGATTATATGCTGGATTGTATAACATATTTACCATTAGTTAATCACACTTATGTGTTATTATCGATATCGATCAATATCTAATATATAGCTTAAATATCATAATAGTTTATATTTAGATCACACTTAAATACCTATCTTTAGGCAATTTACAATAGTTGTTTTTTATTGTCATGCTTTGTCATCATGATAACATTATAATAGTATCAGATATCAAGGAACGCGAACGGTTTAATAAACTAATAACAACAAATTAGTTAATGTGCCACTGCGAACGATAAGATTGTAGAAGGAACTTACTTAATATTAAAGTTTTCCTTAAAGATAATAACAATAATAATAATATTTTCGGGACAACTCACACATCGCTATCTGATCCCAAACTAGGCAGAGCCTGTACTATGGTAACCAGCCAACTGATAAACATACTTATATATTTCTCAATACATACATATTATAGATAAATTAAAGATGCTACAGATTCTTCAAAAAAGTTAAACTTCTATGAGTAGGCAGCTAGTCAGTGGTACACTTAATGCTGCATGATGCTTAAAACAGCCCTTATCCTTGTTGAAACCCTTGTGCATTTGTTATTTAAGAAACATATTCTTAGGCCAAATTTACTTTACTTTCAATACAATCTTTCAGAACTTTTATTTAATAGTTAGTTAGCTATTCCGACTCTGAAGGAGTGGGTTTTTTTGACACAAACCACCAACATTTCTAACAGAGAAAATACAAAAAATTGCTTCATAAATATATTAATCACACGAAGCAAATTTTTTACCGACTTTAAAAATATGAGGTTATCAATTCGTGTGGTTTTTTTAAATGTTTGTTACCTCAGAACTCTGTCGTTTATGAACGAATTAGGAAAAATATTTTTTTACTTAATAGATATCTCATAGAGATCTAAGTACATACTTCCAAATTGGTCCTATATTTTTGAAATCCAGTTGTAATGATGGTATCTATGAGGAACTAAGAGAACTCTTCAAACAATATAGGCCTACACGCTTTTGGTATTTTTTGCAACAAACATATTTGTTCAGAAAGCATCATTTGGTAAAGTGACTTTGGTGATGAAGACCACAGATGGCCACTGGAACTTACAGATACCGATTAGAAAACAAACGTAATAATAATAATATTGTATTTATTTATCAAGACAAAGTAACATGATTCAGTGTAAAAGTGACAATATTTATTCCTCATATGTTATTGTACCTATTGCACTAACCTAATAACAAATGATGATTTTGTAAGTGAATCACTGCAACTTGCTCAGCACCTAGGTGGTAAAGTTCCAGCAGTGACTCATATACAGACAGTCGAATCTGCTCGCTATACAGCTCAGGATAATGTTGGGGCTGGCCCGCGCCTGACGCACCGGGAAAGCGCATCGTTTTCAATCTGTTATGTAGCAAAATAAAATGCTACCGTTAAACCGACCTGAGCCTCTAGACAAGTGGCATAAACGGTAGTTGAATCTAAAAGTCATAACATAAAATGTATGGGATTTGACTTAAGTCTACGATATAATGTCGTAAACTTACGTCAAATCCCATACATTTGCTTTTTTGACTTTTCGATTCGACTATCGCTTATGCCAATTGTGTAGAGGGGCTGATGATGAAGATATATAAAGCCAATTTTTCAAAATTCCGTCCTTATTGGTCTAGAAAGATTAAAATTTGTATGAAAGCTTATAATGTTTCAAAATTTAATTAAAAATGTGTGTGACATATATTTAATTTTCATTTCTAATTCTTCATCACCAAATTTAACAAGTTTTCTTTTTATATTATTTTGATAATATAATGCAGGTAACATTCATGACAACCCATCCTGTGGACAAGCCGCCGAAAAATTTGCGTCAAATAGACATCAGCGGCAACAGCGTTTTATTTAACAGTGAGTTGATTTATTCTTTACAATCATCTAATGATTAAGATTGTCATTTCACTAATACCGCGCTGAAATTTATAGGTTCGATTCCCAGACATCACATGAGACCACATTTTTGTAAGTCTTAACGAGCAACACAAACTGGTCAATCAGTTTGTGTTGATAAACCAAAAGATATTTTAAAATCAAATCACATTCTACTCGTATAATTTCACCGAGAGGCAATGGTTTCCTGTTTTTGTTTTCCTTGGAATTCATCTCAACCCATAAACGTCCCACTGCTGGGCACGGTTCTCCTCCATACATTTTAAGGGATATTAGCTTACTAAATATACCACGCTGGCCAAGCAGGTTGGTATAGGGTTTTGTTTCGAGTTTTCCCTCTCTCGCAGTGGTTATTGTCGGCCAGGCATACTCCTCTACTCTTACGACACCTCGGACCCTTCTTCGTGTGGTGACGGATTAAGAATACAAATTTCACCACCTCATTACTTTGAATTGTAAACCTAAAAATAAAATTATATTTTTGAAACATTTTTTCAGTGGAAACATTGAACATTGAATACCGTCTTGAAAATGGAATAACAGAGAATGATCATAAGGTAATTCAAACATTTGCACGCGAAAATGCCAGACTTACCTTCCAGAACGAGAATGTTACTAAGTTTATGGAAAATACCAATGAACACTTTGATGCTGTTTTAGTTGACTATTGCGAGTCTGAAGCATATTAGGGGTAAGCATTTATAATACTAACTTAGGTAAAAGTTCCTTGCCGTTATTTATTTATAAATACCTACTTAACACTCTTCTTGAATTAATTAAACAAAATATATAAGAACATGTCTGAGAAGAAATTCTTAAGCTAGGCTTAAAGCCTCTCAACTCTCAGGATAGAGAAGGAGATGGACAGCAGTGGGACATGTATGGATAGCTATTTTAAATTTGTTTACCAGATTGATTGAAACTGGCGTGCAGCAAGGTTGGTGCTAACAATTTATTTATTAACGTTGGTTTCTTCTTACATGTTTTAGCCTAGCAGTTCTATTTAATTGTCCAATGATGTGGGTATACCCATTGGGCGCACATTGGCAAGTGTTAAGACTGATAGCGGACCCTGGAAATCCAGCATACGACTCCGATTATTTGGGTTATAATATTCCACCGTTCTCCTTCACACAGAGGCTTGAAGAATTATGGACTAGAATAGATTACAGCTATTACAAAACGTAAGAATGACTATTATTTTTCTCTGTATCGTGCTACTAGTCTGTATGGATGGTTCATGGTGTAGGTTTGAAATACGAAAAGTTTTAAATGATCGAATATCCTTGGGATAGAAAAATGTTTATTTAAAAATAAGCACATCCATAAATGACCAATGACCAGATGGTAAAAAAAACAGCTCATACTAACATATCATAACATCAGGTCGACACCTCCTACGTATAAGTGTGTAACTGAAAAAAGCAAATTTTACAGGAGAGCGTTTTAAAGATTTCGATAAATTCAAATCGCAATTACTACGTAATTATAAGTACTAGATTTATGAAATTTCGCACAGGGCTTAGAATTAGGGTAACATTTGTTAGGAATTTTAAAAAAATCTAAAATATCTTTTATTTATTGATTTATTGTAGATACATACTTTTACGTTGTTTTGATCAGAACTTTACATGTAATATGTGGCAGATACATACTTATACTAGGAATTTGATAAACACAACATATTCGTAACTGTATACTTACACAGTTTTACTCGGTTTTATAGCGATTTGTTCAGTTCGGTATCTGAATATTGATAGAGAGTACCTATTATGATTTATTAGAAAAAATAGCGGATATTATTTTGTTCTAAATCTTATGAGGTCTTGAATGATAAAATGAAATAATGAAATAAATAATTGAATGTTATATTAAAAATCTCATGATGGCACGTCCAAAGAATCACAAAAATAACATAAATGCAGTTTGGAAAAAAATTAAACATAATTCTCAAAAAAATCCCACGTTCATGGAATTACAAAAATAATTATCATTTAAAGTTTTTAGAATAAAAAAATTAAAAGTACGTCACGTTAATATTAAAATTTGTTAATAAAATCAAACACACGTCCAAAGAATTACAAACATTATCTAAAATTCAATTCTAAACACGCCGTACCGTAAGATTTCAGAGAAATTCTTACCATTGACAATTAGGCTGTGGAATGAACTGCCGAGGTTTTCCCAAGAGACTATAGCAGGGTTCTTCAAGAAAGGAGTTATAAGGTTTTTAAAGGGTCGGCAACGCGTGAGTGACACCCTTGGGGTTACAAACGTCCATAGGCTACGGTAACTGCTTACCATCAGGCGGGCCGTATGCTTGTTTACCACCTTGGTAGTATTAAAAAAAAAGATAATAAAGAAGTAAGTAATTCACCATATCTTCTCGTCCCAAATACCGCAGTGTCTCAAGACGAAAGTCTTTGACCAGTGTGTGTTGCCAGTGATGATCTATGGATCCGAGACGTGGTCGTTCACTATGGGCCTCATGCGAAGGCTCAAAGTCACCCAAAGAGCAATGGAGAGAGCTATCCTTGGAGATTCCCTGCGAGACCAAATCAGAAACGAGGAGATCCGTAGGAGAACTAAAGTAACCGACATAGCTTGAAGAATTGCCTCAATTAAGTGGCAATGGCCAGGGCATATAGCTCGCAGAACCGATGGCCGTTGGGGTAGAAAGGTTCTAGAGTGGCGACCACAAACTGGCAGACGCAGCGTGGCCAGGCCTCCAACAAGGTGAACCGATGTATGGTAAAGGTCGCAGGCAACCGATGCCAGGACCGAACGATGTGGAAAACCTTGGGGGAGGCCTATTTCCAGCAGTGGACGTCTTATGCCTGAGATAAGAAGTAATTCACGTTTTCTAAAATTAAACAATCTCTTAAAAATACCAAGTAGTAAGTATTTTGGCATGCTTAATAATAGTCTTTGTAAAATTTGTATGTAGTTATTGTATTAAAAAGTTCGGGTAGAGGTAATTTGCCCGTATACGCTTTATTTAATTGTTTAGTAAATAATGTTGGACGCGGAGATGGAAGTAAACTATTGCTGAGTCTGTTGCGGTATCTTGTTCTTGGTGTAGGATTGTTTTATTTATTATTAATTTATATACACAAACTGGTATAAAGGCGGACTTAATGCCAGAGGCATTCTCTACCAGTCAACCTCTAGGGTGATGCAGAGATAAAACAATGTAGGGGCACGAGTCTGAAATTGAAATATTAAAATAAAATCAAACAATAATATTGTAATACATACAACATACATATTTAGAAGGACATACATACATATAATAAATTACATATTAATAAATTAAAGAAATAACAATTAGCAATTTGTTGAGCAATATATAATGAAAAGCTAGGTGAAGGTCATGATTATTACCTCCAGTACCTTCAGAAGAAACGCATGCAGTTTCGTAGTTATTTTCTTGGGACTGGTCTTTATGAGTATATTTTTCAAGACCATAAGATTCTTCGTCGCTACTGGCATCTGTTACGATTTGACATGCGGTGGAGGTCCTCTTCCGTGAAGTCCTTAGAAAAAGGTATTGGCGATTCACCTAAAAAATGGATTATTTTAAATAAAAGTAGTACCTAAGTAGAAAAATATACCCAAATATCGTTATTGAATACCTACCTACTTTCTTAATTAATTATGATGTCCTACTGATTTGTTAGTTTGCAACATAATTTTATTGTAAGTAGTTGGATTAAAATAAGTTCAAGGAGAGAAGTAAATTAGTAATAATTATAATAATATTAGATAGGTTATATGTAGTTACATGTTGACAATTAAATTACATGACAGGGAATAATTATGTATCTGACTAGATACATAACTTTAAATTAACTATTTCCCAGTGTATAAGTATGTAAGTGCATAGATACAACTCACGAACAAACTATATCCCATCGAATAAATATGTAACTGCGTAGATACACATTTATACATTGCAAGTGAAGAAATTTTTAATTATTTATTAAAATATCGTTATTATTATGCAAATCATTTCAAATTAATAATAATTGAAATACTAATGGCTTTATTAGCAGTTTTAAAATAATTCTAATAAAGTTATTTAGCTTTTAACGTTTAAAATATGATTAGAATTACTTACTTCTGTTTGGTGTTGGCGGCATTTGTTTTTCTATTTCAATAGTTCCACTACTTAAAGCCACTTATTTTAAGTGTGTTAAAAATTTAAATCTATTCGACATCATAAATAAATGTACACAAGATTAAAAGTGCGTGCGCGCATGACAGTCGCCGAGCGTCGAATAACGAAACAAGTGGCAGTTGCCCTCATCCCGCGCGGGGTGTGACCCGCGTAGATATGTGTAAATGGCAAATACATTTTTATACGTCGTTCATTTTTGAAATGAATTGCAGATATAAACTTATACGCTTGATAAAAAACTATGTTCTGATAATATTTTGTAATTTTTTTTTTAACTCATTTATAGAGTCGAGGGCGTAGATTTCAAAAATGCAATAATCGTATAACTGTGTATCTGGCAGATACACACATATACGTAGCTGGTGTCGAGGTGTGATTTTCTAATAATAATTCACTAATAATGTTCTAGGTTTGTTACAATGCCAGTAGAACGAAATATCTACGAACAAACATTTGAACCACTTTTAGCTAAAAGAGGTCGAGAATTGCCCGATTATGAAGAGGTCGTGTATAATGCATCGATGATATTTGGAAATGAACATGACGCAAATGCTTATAGACCGAGCACGCCGCAAAACTTTAAGTACATCGGTGGATTCCATGTAGATGATCCTGTTAAGCCGTTGCCAAAGGTAAATTAGTTACGATGATGTGCATCATTATCATAATCATACTCAAAATCTTCTTCTTTTTTCAAGTGGATTAAACATTTTTAACTGTCGCATTGGCTGTTGAGTGCTAACGTTGATCCGGGTTTGAATTCAAGTGACCGTCAAAAAAAGGTAATTGAGTTTTTCTGCCACAAAATTTACAATACATGTCAAGTTCGGAAATTAGCGGTGCTTACGTTCCCGTGCCTTAGGAAGGATGTAAAGACGTTGACTTTATTTCTGATTTGCACGGGCACTTGTGCTAGCACAAACACTTGTACACTATAATATATTTCGGGCAAATGGCTAGTTCCCGTCCTGTCGAGATTACCTGCCTTGACCAATTGTTTTTACTTGACCAGATTTTCATTAGTGTTAAGAGAGAGAGAGAGAGAAATATTTATTTTTTGTTTAGGTACAATATATACTTACAATAGGTACAATTCTCAGACTAATAATAATATTAGTCTGAGGTACAATTTTGTAGTATACAAACAAAAAAATAAATGATCCATCCCATTCAGCTATTTGCTGTTTTTAAAGTAATCTTCAGCCTTATTATATTGGCTGGCACTATCGTAAATATAATAGCAAAGTTTGTTCGGGATCTCACTCACATTACATGACATTGTGCATCAGACGAGTCAAATTGTTCTCCACTTTGCCAAATTGTATCTAGAGCGGGGACCAAAATGGGTTCGTAATTGGTTAAGCGACTTCCATATGGTCCACTGCAGATTGGGACCACGACGTAGTAGGTGCTCCCAAATTAGAAATACAATTTTGTTACAGAAATTGAACTTACAAATAACGCAAAGTACAACATTAAATTAATTTAATTGATTAATTATTCATCATCATTATCTATACTATACTAATATTATAAAGCTGAAGAGTTTGTTTGTTTGGTCGAACGCGCTAATCTCAGAAAGTACTGGTTCGATTAGAAAAAATATTTTTTTGTTGAATAGTTCATTCATCCAGGAAGGTTTTAGGCTATATAAAATCATGCTATGATCGATAGGAGCGGAGCAGTAGTGAGATATGTTGCTAAATCGGGGAAAATATTCCAAATTACTACGCGGACGAAGTCGCGGGCGATCCCTAGTAACTGATAAATGTTACACTGCTTGGTACGGGTCTCCTCCATACATTGATTATTATTAAGGTTAAAATGTATTCGTTTAAGCGAAATAACTAAAGAACTGCCTGACTAATTCAAACTTAGCATAGTATGGTTACGCAAGAGATCTAGCGGCTTAGATGGTCATCTCGTCGCTAACACTAGACTAAGTATATTTTCAGGAATTGTCTGAGGCCAAACCTCTAATCTTCTTGCAGGACATCGTTTAGGTTACACCATTTATACATCCCATCGGTATTGTCTGCAAATCCCTATCCCGACGATGTTTTCATTGCTCCAACCGTGCTGAATCTGAAGTATGTTTATAGACTTCCAGACCCGCCATGGTATTTTATGTCTATGACTCTAAATGTGCTTTCATTTAACCAGCGTTGTGGCCCAGGCCATACCATTAGAGCTGACGCAGGGACCTTATTTGCTTTTTTGTATTAAGTATAACTAAATATAGTAATTATACTAAATTTATATAATTATTATTCAAGAACAAATAAAAAACAATCTTTCTTTCTTTCTATTAATGTAAAAAAATTTTTGCTCCATTTCCAGGATTTACAAGACTTGATGGACAACTCACCGCAAGGCGTTATATACTTTAGTATGGGATCATTCTGGGAGAGCAAAAAAATACCAATGAAATTGACAAAAGGAATCTTGAACGTCTTTGGAGAGCTAAAACAGACTGTCATTTGGAAATACGAAGATGACTTAAAAGACGCACCGAAGAATGTTCATACTGTCCGATGGGCACCACAGCAAAGTATATTAGGTAAGTTTTCATTCCAGGTCTGGTGGTCACCAACATTCACATTTATTAACAGTTTTAATGCATGTTTGAATATTAAAAGTGCACTAACGATTAGTGAACAAAATAATGGGTTCTGACACAAATTTTATTGACCGACAAACAAGTATCTAACAAATCTTCTAAGCTCATTGTACATCTAAAATCTTCATAAATTTTGTTAGGAAACTATTAGTTCTGCTATGTGTTACTAGATGTCGCTGTACTAATTTCTTGTATATGTTGGTTTCTTGGTATCCGCTATATATACCTGCTACTCTTATGGCTGAAGAACCACAACCGCATACCACCCAGTGCCTAGCACCTTCCCCACCTGAAAACGCAGGTGTGCTGTGACGTCAAAAATAGGAGTAGCTGGTATAGGTACATAGCGGATACTCGCTAATGTAAACAAAATTGACGAGAGGATTACCTTTTCCATAAATAAATGAGTATTTGTAAATAAAAATTTGTGAGTGCTTATTCTTTAATTTGCCGTTGATCCTACGCTTGATTTCTCTCCGATTGTATTTCGATATAAATCCGGATTGCCGTTCCATTAGACTACAAGAGTGGGAAATTAAAGAGTAATAGTATGTTTGCGTACACACCTGTACACTATAAATATATACCTTGCAGAATGACCAGTCTCTGCCGAGATTAGCCACCGTCACCGAAATTCGGTTAGAATATTATTTCTTTACTTTACTTGAAATTGGAAGATTCTCTAAACTGACTTTGTATTACAGCTCACCCAAACTGCAAGTTCTTTATAACCCACGGAGGTCTTCTGTCATCGATTGAATCCATTCACTTTGGAATACCAATAATAGGGTTGCCGGTTTACTTCGATCAATTCATAAACATGCAGAGAGCCGTAGCTCATAACTACGGTATAAAAGTTGATTTAGACTATGATCTGCCGAAGAATTTAAAGAAAGCTATAAATGTTATGCTGAGTGACGATAGGTAAGTTGTTATGTTTCAAGAAGATTAATTTTGAGTAGTTACCTTAGAAGGTACTCGGACTTAGGTTGATCTATTTAATGAAACTAATAACACAGTATATGAAACTTTTTCATAAGAATAGAATAAGAAGGAATAAGGAGTTCTTTACACTGTATTAATAACAAGAGACACTTAACTACAGTCGTGACAAAATAAGAAGCCCGTTTTGACGTTTGGTCAAAATTTAAATCTCGTATACTTTTTAATGCTTTGCTAAACTCTTGTTTTCTAATAACGTTAAATAAATGTAATTAAATAAATACATGGTTTAGTATTTTCATGAATTGCCATGGAAGTGAATATAAATCTCTTGTAATGACAAATGTCAAACGGGTTTCTTATTTTGTGACGATAGATACCTACAGATATTGCAAGCATCCATAGGCAAGCAGTTACCGTAGTAACTGCTAACCATCTGGCAAGGCTTATGCTTGTTTGCCATCTAGATAGTACAAAAATGTAGATACACCTGAAAACAGCCATCCATCCATTTCAACCACAAGACGTCCACTGTTGGACATAGGCCTCCCCCAAGGTCTTCCACATCATTCGGTCCTGAGCTGACCTTGTAATGTGGAAGATCTTCAGAAAACAGCCGCATTAGCCAAATTAATCAAAACTGTTAAATATTATTACAGCACAAAGTCATGGCACTATTGAAAGTCCCTTCTACTTATCAGTTTCAGGAAGAACGTGAAAGAGCTATCATCGATATATCACGATGCTCCCATGAAGCCTGGTGCAGCACTCGCTCACTGGGTACGACACGTGGTGCGCACACGCGGGGCCCCACACCTTCGTTCCCCTGCGCACAAAGTACCACTGTATCAAAGGCTTTACTTAGATCTACTAGCTGTATTAATAGGAATACTATTTATTTTGTACATATCTTTAAAGATAATTTGTAACAAAGTAATCAATTGCAACACAAATGTTGAGAAAAAGAAGAAGCTTTAAAAATTAATTGAACTGTATTAACCGATGAGTTTCGTCATGTTTAGACAATTCTATATTATAAATAAATTATAGTAATGTAAGTTTACATTTTTATTTAAAAAACAGTTGCAAGAACTTTTTTATACTTTAACTCTGATGTATTTACAACAAGTACTGCCCTTGTTAATCCTTGATTTCTTGTCTAATCTATACTAATATTATATAGCTGAAGAGTTTGTTTGTTTGTTTGGTTGAACGCGCTAATCTCAGAAAGTACTGGTTCGATTAGAAAAAATATTTTTTGTTGAATAGTGCATTTATCCAGGAAGGCTATAGGCTATATAACATTACGCTATGATCAATAGGAGTGGAGCAGTAGTGAGCTACGTTTCAAAATCGGGGAAAATATTCGAAATTACCACGCGGACGAAGTCTCGGGCGACTTCGTCCGCGTGTCCTTCAATAAAATAAAATTAATAAAACTTATTTTAAGAGATGCAGCATATAAAGAAGCATGCTTGTCTGGGAAAGGAATTCCACCATACAGAAGACACCTAACTACGCACAGTGATTTAAAGTTAAATGATAAAAATATCAATGGATTTATGATCTATTACATTCATGATTGAATTCCACTGTACACCAATAAGTTATTAAAATTACATGTAATAAAATAAATACATTTATTTACAAATTACTTAAGTTGCTTTTATTTTAAGAGTTTAGGATTTTTATAATTAGTTTATGTATTTCGAAATATATAAAGTATGTTTATCCGTAGTCTGGTTGCCATAGCACAGGCTCTGCCTAGTTTGGGATCAAATGGCGGTGAGTGAGTTGTCCCGAAAAATATTATTTTTAAATAATATTTTTATATTATTATTAATGTTAAGCTAAACTATTTACAAAAAACAGATATCGAATTCAAAAGAATTCACCTATAAACAAAATATCGGATTGAGGTCGCTGCTCTGAGAAAAGATGCCTTAAAGACTGGCCACAGTGCCACGCTGGATCGTAAGGCTAATTTTGACGTGGTTAAACGCTTAGATATTTCACGATATACTGTGTGGGCACTAAGTCTCCATGGTCCTACAGTTTCAGCCCGCCAAACGGCTCAAAAATATAAGTCTCACCGCGACCTTCATATTATTATTTGTTTTGCAGAAGTGGCAGCCGAACACACTTTAAAGCCAGTCAGTGGCGACTGCTTCGGTAGTCCAGTAGCCGCAGTATGCGCCTGCTATGCACGAGGTTGTGGGTTCGATTCCCACATAGGGCAAAACTTTGTGTGACCCACAAAGAGTTGTTCTGAGTCTGGGTGTAATTTGTGTCCGTTAATTGTATGTTTGTAAAGTCCCCCGCGACACAGAGCTTGTTCTCTAGTGCGGGAGTTGTCTTTTTAAAAAAGAAAAGAAAGATGGCGCCAAAGTATCTACACAGGTATCATCTCACATTAAGGGCTTGCCCATCCTCTAAAGCCCGATAGTCATAATATAACGCTGCTCAGTAAGCTTATCATTGCCAGCGATAAACTTGCGATAAAACACAGAAGTTCACGGCAATATGTAGGTGTTTTAACCGCATCAATCAATTCGCTTCTTGTCTGTTTATTTATCAAGCTATTATCGTCAGCATGCAACACAAACAATCGTCTTAAACATTTCACTTTTGTTACTAAGTATTTTTGATTTCAAACACATGGAAAAACAACTAATAACATAATTGACTGGCCTGTTGGTCTAGTGGTTAGTGACTCTGACTGCTACGCCGGAGGTCGTGGGTTCGATTCCCACCCAGGACAAATCTTTGTGTGTTAATCACGAATTTTTGTTCTGTGTCTGGGTGTAATTTATCTATAATATGTATGTATTTAGAAATATATATGTAAGTTTATCAGTTGTCTGGTTACCATAGTACTGCCTAGTTTGGGTTCAGATAGCGATGTGTGAGTTGTCCCGAAAATATTTAAAAAAATTTAATTATTATTTCAGTTTTTTTTATACCACTTAGGTGGCAAACGAGCAGACGGTCCACCTAATGTAAAACAGTTACCGTAGCCTATGGACGCTTGCAATACTAGAGATATCATTTGCGTGTTGCCTACCATTTTTTTTCACTAGGGCTTTAAGCTGGAGTATCCCTGGGATAGGAATACGTTTCTTTCAAAACGCACTCCTACATGAGCGCTGGAGCTGGAACCTGTACCTACTCACACACAGGAACACAACTACACCTCTGTGTGTCAGTTGATTTTTTCAATGCAATTGAGAATACCTACACAAAGAATAAGATATTATTGTATCACGGTTTTTTTCCCTAAGGGATAGGTAGTGGTGAATAGCACCCACGTTTCGATGGCTGTATTTTTATACTACTACTTACTTACCTACTATAATATCATTGACAGTTTCAGTTCCAGCTAAAAAAATAAACTGTTGACGTTAACAGTAGCTAAGGAGCTTCATTTAATCTATCACTATCCCTTTCTATATCATTACATTACGTATTATCTATCGCATTCATACTTAAACTCTATAAGCGTGAAATGCACGAAAACAATAATTTAATGTGAGGGTAGATTTAGATAATTCTACCTCACCAACGTTGTTCTGACATCACTTCAACAGTCAGCTTGTGGCCGGGGCCGGTATAACCTGGTCAAAACGTCAAGCAATCTAAAGGCAAATAATTCATAATTATTAATTAATAAATAGTAAATTTGAAAATATCCGAAATATAAATAATATTAGATACTGTGCGTGAGTGCCTTCAGTGACAATATAAGGTAAACTTTTTTTTAAATTTGTTACCCCATACTTATAGGCTACGGTAACTGCTTACTATAGGAAGGTCGTACAGGCCTCTTTGCCACGTTAATCGATTAAAAAAACAATATACGACTTTTTGTGTTAGTTCTTGTAGTTACAAATATAGTCAGCACCATGATTAGTTCAGTGGCAAGTTAATGGTCATTTACCAATGTACAGCGAGTTCCAAGTATGGGTGTGTTGTGTGTCTGTGAATTGGGTGTTTGTTAAGTCCAGCCACAGAAAGCTTGTTCCCAGTGCAGTTCTCTTTAAAAAAATAGTGTACCATTTATGTTTTCAAAAAGCTTGATTTAACTAAGCTTTATTATATTGTATTTGTTTGTATACATAGAATTAAACTCCAAGCACAATCTGCTTCTAGATATTGTCACTAATGTTTCTCCTGTTTTATTTTAAGTCTCATGATAGTTTGTGCTTTGATTATTAAGTAAAGAATTAAGTCGTTACTTGTTATGTACCTAAACATATTTTATTCCATTTATGTTATGTACAGAATTATTATCTTTACAAAGTTTAACATATGTACCTACCAACAACTTATATGTGGTGTATGCTGTTAATGTAAGTTGGTAATAAATAAAGTATACTATAAGTATATAATCATGATAAGGTCCACCTACATCTTTATATAATACTAGTGGCATGTCCCGCCTTCGCACCGGTGGACATTTATTAAGATTTCGTTGCTATCGATAATGTAGCTTTCTAATAGTAGAAAAAAATCGGTTGAGTAGTTTTTGAGTTAACTCGCAACAAACAAACAAAAAATCAAATCTTTCCTCTTTACAATACTATTATTTTCGATAAAAATAAAACACAATCGCTGCTAAAATAGGCTTAAATCGTCTAAACCACGCAACGGATTATGAAGCAGTTTTTACTATCATTCAGATGATTTCTTACGTATCACATATATATCTATCTATATCGATACTACAGTTAACATAAAAAAGTTTTTTTTTTTATAATAATATATATTGCACCCGTGCGAACCCGGGACAGGTCGCTAGCAGCATGTATCTTATCACAAAAGTCATTAATTAAATTATAATATTGAATTCATCATGACGTACTCGTACTATTTATATTTACTATGCAATTGACTTTGAACTGTCAAGAACGATATTTATTTTGCTTTTATCTAACTGTTGTGGTACTTAAAGGATAAACATTAATTTTTAAAAACGACTCTGTATTTCTTTTGTGTACATTAAATAATTTAAGACTCTCGCTCAGGAACGACTATTTTAGCCTCAGATCGGGTCGAGTAGAAATAGGAAAGTAACACACACATGTAAGACCCCAACCAGTAAAATTCACTATCTGCACTCCATCTCAGCCATAAAACGTCCACTGCTGGACATAGGCCTCCTCCAAGGTTTTCCACATCGTTCGGTCCTGAGCTGACCTTATCTGCACTAATCAAATTATTTACCATCTGCTAACGGTGAACAAAAGCGCAGAAGCCTTAGAAAGTAGAAGAAAAAAGTTTGCAATGTTAAAAAGTAAAACCGATAGCAATAATGTCTTGGGACAACTTACACACGACCATCTAATCCCAAACTAGGTAGAAACTGTACAACAGCTGCGAAACAACTGATAAACATACTTATATATTTCTAAATATATCATTATAGATAAATAATAAGGTACAGAGCAGAATTATCGTGCTCATCACACAACGACTTGTCCTGGGTGGCAATCAAAGGAACCGACGACCTCCGGCTAAGCTGTCAGGGTTATCAACAACTACCTACACCAACAAGCCATCAAAGTAATCAAATGAAAATTTAGACCACACTTTAAAATGATAAAACTAAAATAACCACAGTACCTAGCAGCCATTGTGTTTTCCATTGTTAAAATTTACTTTAAATAAATTTTGAGATTATAAAAATATTAGGTAAATACCGACGTAACCTACGTCTTATAAATCGTCGAGATAAAACTGTATAATATTAATTACCTATTTAATAAAGTTATGGTTCCGTATAAAAAATAAACATATTAACATATTATATCCAAATCATAAAAATATTAATGCAGGCACAAAGTAAAATGCTGTCTTAATTACTGTCTTCTTAATTCTTGTTGACGCAGTGTCAACTCTTCAAGGTAGGTATACATTTCTTTGTGTAATCATGAATAATTCTTAAAAAACATATATAGCTACGGTATAAATTTACGATATAATGTTGTAAACTTACGTCAAATCCCATACACTTGTCTAAAGGAGCTGGTGAGCCGTATGCTTGTCACTATACTTCAGGTTCTACCTTGTTCAATATCAGGTGGGCCTGTTTGAGTTGACCCAAGATATTGTTAATATATTATTTTAGTGCAACGACAGCGGAACCCTAATAATATTAACGAGATACGAGTACAAACGTTTCTGTTTGAGACTCTGTCACTTTTGATCGAATTGTTGTTTGGACACTAGTCTCACCTTATAACTTGATAGTGTGTGACGGAGATTGAAGGGGTTAATAAAGTTAAATAACTAAGTAGGTATGTGTATTTAGTGATACTGAAACCTACTGCGGTTTTTTTTAAATTATAGTAAGTTGCTTTTATTATTTTATTAAGTTTTCGTAGGGTTCCCGTATTTAAAAAAAAGTTAATATAGCTTATGTTGTTACCCGCTGATATTGTAACTAATAAAAAAATAAATCTTTCCTCTTTATAATTTGAGTTTAGATACAATACTAATTTCCTTTTTTCTACCACGTACAATTAGGCAGTGACATGAGCTCGATCTCGTGCCGAGATTTTCCCGAGAGATTATAGCATGGGGATTTTAAGAAAGGAGTTATAAGGGTTATCGTGGGCTAGCAACGCGCGAGTGATACCCCTGGTGTTGCAAGTGTCCATACGCTATGGTAACTGCTTATCATCGGTCCGTTTGTCAGTAATAATAATAAAACAAAAAGCAATGTTACGCGGTTTTTAGTGAAATGACTATTTAACCACTAAACCTTACGTGAAGTTTATTACATCTAAAGGTATACTAGGACATACCAAGCTATAAGCTAATAATCAAATAAAGTTAATCAAACTAAATGTTTGCTCGCACTTATCTCTGAAACTGCATGAGTATTCCGCTAATCTTAAGTGTTCGTAAATATTAAAGTATGCTTTTACTTTTAATTATTACGTCCTTGTTTGTTAGAAAATATCTGTATATTCATCTTCTCAACCCATAAACGTAAACGCTGGACACGGGTCTCCTCCATACATTTGGAGGGATATTATTTCACTGTACCTCGCTGGCCAGACGGGTTATAGAAAGAAAGAAAGAAAAAATATTTATTTCGCTCTCAAACAAGAAGTAGTTTAACAAAGGTGGGTAATTATTCAAACAACTAGCCTAGTTGCGGCGAAAATGGTCTTAGCTCAGCTAAAGGATTTTTTTTCGAGTTTTCCCTCTCTTGCAGTGGATATTGTCTGCCTGACTTATGTCTATCGTCTAGGTGGTAATTATATTATTACCCTACATTGTGTACACAATATAAAATATTTAATAAAATATTATTTTTGCAGACAATGATAAATTTAAAATGGTTTTTGCTCGGAGTGATCCTCAACATCTACGTTTGTGAGGGATACAGAATATTGATAGCAATTCCTTTACCAAGTAAAAGCCATGGTATACTTGGAGATAAAATGGTCAAACATCTGATCAGTGCAGGACATGACGTAAGATTTTACCATTCTATTATTATGTTTCAAAATCTTGCCACAGCTTTCTCAACGACTTCTACTAAAACGATTCTTATGAAACTTTGCACGCATATTGAAATAATAATGTTATGATAGGTTCACGAGAGTCTAATGATGGATCCAGGGGGTGAACAGTAGAAGAGTAAAATAAAACCGTTTAATTCAAAAATATCAAATACCCACATTTTTGTTGTAACTTAATGTTTATAATAAAAACTTCACCATTCCTGCGACTCTAGACCTTGTTCTTGATGCTTAAGGCTTGGGATACCGACAACGACCTTGAGCATTTGGGCGAAGCAAACATGACTCACCACACACTAATTCTCTAGGCGGGCGCGGACAAATAGATGTACTCTTTAAATTGAAATTCAAACTTTTTTTATATATAACATTGCCAAGTTATAGGTGTATGTTTACTTGAAATATTGTTTTTTTTTTTCGTATTATTTGATAAAAATTGAAGTCATAAAGTTGTTACATCTCAATAATTTGGTGCTGATTCGATGATTATTTTACGAACTATTTATGACAAAAGCATATCATGAAACACATCTTGTGGATTAATACTATAGTTTTTGGCAGTTATTTGTCTATAAATGCCAACAAAAAATGGTTTCATTTTCTTTTTCATAATTTTTTGAGAGAGGGTCCTTAAATTGGTATAAATTGTAAAAACTTGCGGCACGTCCAGGCTTTGAACGGGTGGACATTTATCTAAATTTCCTAAAGGTACTTGTATTTAAAAATAAAGTATAGCCATGGTAATGTAGCTTTCTAATGGTGCAAGAATGTTTAAAATCAGTCAATGCGGTCCTAGTTATGTCGGATTGTTGTACCATTGGACTTGATTAAAAAGTAAGGAAGAGTGCACCTTTATGTACGCAAATCATAAAAACAATGTTTGTACCATCTAACTAACAATTAATAAAATATATCTGAACTTATAAGATTTGCACACATTATATTTTTGTAAACTGTCAATATGCGACAATCGGCGACAGATAAACTTTATACGGTTTTCGCTCGCTGTATTAAACATAATTGTACCAAGTCATACGTTTATCTTGAATAAATGATATAAAAAGTGTATTGTTTGCAGGTCACATATATTACTCCATTCCCGAAGAAAGTTGCCCACCCAAACCTACACCAAGTTGACGTCTCCGACAACCAAAAGTTTTTCAATGGTAAGTTATTGCTTAGCACCAACACAAGTAACAGTAACTCTAAAAAGACTGATAAAATTTGTTTTTCATTGCCCAGTGCAATAGTAGGTACTTTTGTCGATGTGTAGCTGACAAAAACTAGTCTTGATAATCTTGTTTACATTATCAACAAAAAGAAGTATAAATAGCGACCGTAATTTAAAATTCATCGTGTATTCGTTTGTAGAAAAAGGGTATAAAAATACTACATAGGTATAACATTTATAGACTTATTGTTCTCATGATTCCCACAGCCAAAATCTTCAAGTTGGCCTTGGTCGATAAATTTTCAAAGACCCTAATTCTCTCACATGATGTACTTAATACAAATAATTTAAAATATTAAACTAAATTCTAACATTTTAACACATTATTACTCTGTAAATAATCACCTGAATATAAAATAACGAAGCACACAGTTAAAACGTATGACAAGTTTTGAAGGAAAATGCCATTAGAGTAAACTTATAAAGTAGTAAACATAGGCTAAACTGCTGATAACAGAAACATCAGCTGGAATAAATATAAAAAATAGTTACAAGGTACACTAAGAAAATATAAGCAAAAATTTCCCGAAACAAAATCGACAAAGAGGCATATATTTTCCACCCTTCACTTACATGCTGAGGTTTGGGAAGTTTCCGGACTGAGGCATTATACTAAATAGCTAATAATTTTGCACACTAAGTACTACAGTGTTGTTACCAGTTTAGGCTTGGAACAAAATAACGTAAAATGATAAGTTTGGAATTACCGTAGAAAAAAAAAAATATCTTGCAACTGTAAAAACGAATGAATGAGTGTAACAATTATAAATATTCAACAGAGAACTCAATTGATATAAAGCTGATCATGGAGAAATTGGTTGACTTCCAAGATTTAGATGTGCTGTGTAACTTAATGATAGGTATAGCGCAACAGACATTCGAGAACCCAAACATGCAAAAGTTCCTACAAGACCCGCAGCAAAAGTTTGACTTAATTGTTTCTGAATGGATGTTTACTGAGATTTATTCCGCGTAAGTATATTTAAAATATGCAGCGAAATTAAGACATTTCGCTACGTTTTATTTATTTTCCGACACATAATTTACAGTTTGGATATTTCATATAATTGTGAGACCTAATATTATGCTTTATCTATACTACTAATTCGCATGCCTATGAAAGCTTAGTATGCTTGACTGCGTTCTATATTATACTATCATCTATTAAACTGCATATGTCCTAATTGCTGTTACATAATATTATCTTTGCCTCTATCTTTTACCTGATTTCATAATGAAAGCAATTAATTAAATATTAGATTAAGTTCTAGTACCTAACTATAATGCTATTCAGATTTCACTACCATGATTTCTAGCTTGGCAGTTGTGTACGAATGCCCATTTATCTGGTTGTCAACGATGGAGCCACATTGGCAAATACTCAACTTTATCGATGGACCCTTAAACCCAGCTTATACCAATTACTACCAAACATGCAATGTCGCTCCACTAACGTTCACCGAGAGATTACAGGAGCTATGGATACAAATAGCTGGTTTGACAAAGAAGAATTTGTAAGTTGTTACTCAAATAAGATTATTATTTTAAAATATTTATTTTAAGACTACAAACCCTAGCGTACAATTGTTTCGATATACCGAAACACTGTCTCCCTCTTAAATGATATGCTAAGATAACAAAAGTCACAAAAAATATCTGCCACTCATGACTCTCTACTAAGTCAATCTACCAAAAACCTAACTAAAAACTAATATAATATCTTAAAATATTTTAATATATTAAAATAAGGACTCGTTTTCTGTGATCCTCTCAATACATGCGTACCCAATAATTTTTCTAGCTATAGTCAAGTTCAACAGAAATATAATACACCCATTGCAGATATTAGTACTTCGTCTTACAGATCCTTGCAACAAAAAGATCATCAATAGATGAGTACATTGTCTCTAATTTTCATTTTAGTAAATATTATTACCAAGAAGAAGAACTCTATCAACGTTATATAGCACCACTCATCCAAGAGAAAGGCAGAACAGTGCCATGGTACCAAGATGTAATTTATAATATCTCTCTCGTGCTGGGCAACAGTCAGGCTGCTCTTGGTAATGCAGTCAGCTTACCTCAGAGCTATCAGCATGTTGGTGGTTACCACATTGATGAAGAAGTTATACCATTACCGGAGGTAAAAAGTACAAATTCCATTAAAATTTACAATAATAAAAAACTCAAAGACCTATTTTTATGAACCCACCTACTATTTTTCATATAATAATATTATAATGGCTTTATGTAAATGAGGGGCGAAACATTTTCTTTATACAAACCTTGTCCTAATAATTACAAACACAATGAAAAAAAACAACCAAACCACTTTTTTTTTGGCCTCATGTTCCATTATGTGTTTTAGAACTTGAAATCAATTTTTGACCATGCGGAACACGGTGTCATATACTTCAGCATGGGATCAAATATTAAAAGCAAAGATTTACCAATAGAACTCAAAAGAGGTATTCTAAAAACATTCGCTGGATTAAAACAGACTGTACTTTGGAAATTTGAAGAGGCACTACCTGATTTGCCAAAAAATGTACATATTGTCCAATGGGCACCACAACAAAGTATTTTAGGTAAGTTAACTATTCTACCTATGTCAATACGAACCATTTTGAAAAGATTGTCGATTACAGAAATCGACAATCTTTTCAAAATGGTAGGTTAAATTACTTAGCCTTTGTAAGTTATATTTTTCAGTAAATATGTGTTAGATTTAAATCATCAATTTTCCCACGTTGCGATAATCATTTGACCACAATTAAAATGAATAGTGATTTTCAAACTATTGTATGTATATGCTGCTGGGGCCTTGACTTTGTCCTTGCGCCTCGGTATCTGTGGTCATACATACGACTGATGTGGGTACAGAGGTTGATCCCCAGATCAGCTGGCATTTGTTTTTGTGACGTTCATTAGTATCATGTATTTGATCGAAATGAATAAATAAGTTTGATTTTGACTTAGATCAGATGGTATTGGGTATTTTTGACGAGAAATGCTCAGTATTAGACCGGAGTCTGGAATTGTGTCTGGTGTAAGGCAATTAACTCGTCTTCTATTACTATTATTGACTGGACTGCTACGCCGCAGGCCGTGGGTTCGATTCTCACCCAGGACAAATCTTTGTGTGATGAGCACGAATGTTTGTTCTGTGTCTGGATGTAATTTATATATAATATGTATGTATTTAGACATATATATGTATGTTTATCAGTCTGCCTAGTTTGGGATCAGATAGCGATGTGTGAGTTGTCCCGAAAATATTATTATTATATTAAAATTTTGTAACACTAAGATTTTTTGATGAGATGTCCACCTGTAGGGCAATACCGAATACCTGTACTTACGAGTACGCACAAGAAAAAAACTACACCACCGTGTATATTTATTTGGATGTGTTCTTCTGTAAAGGTGATGTTCCTTCCCCAGTTGGGCTTGCTTGCTTGAATAGTTCCCTCTCTTAAGATTCGCTTTATCAAATACAGAACGGCAAGGCATTTAGCTATTATATATATGACATTAATTAAATAAATACATAGTTTATGTTCATTTTTCTTTTGTGAGATAAGAATAATCTTTATTGGTAATTAAGAAAATTATAAATGCATTTTTTTAAAGTTTAAGATTATATAATTGCAGTTTCTGTTTATCATTTTAAATAGTTATGCAAAACCAATTATCATACTTATTTTAAATAATTATGGACATAACTTACAATCCAAAATATAAATATAATAATAAGCTATTACTATCATAGAGCTCCCCTAAAGATTTACCAACACTTGTAAAGAATTGCGTTAATAAATAATTTATTCTAAAAAAGAAATAAGAAGACCTACAAAATCCCAATAATACGCAATAACAAAAGATCAAAATCATTATAATAACTTCTAATATAAAATTGTAACAATTTTTTCAGCTCATCCAAATACAAGACTTTTTATTACCCACGGTGGTCTTCTATCACTAACAGAAACCGCAAACTTCGGAGTGCCTGCGATTGTCATACCTGCATTTGCCGACCAGTTTGTTAATGCTAAGAGAGCAGAAATGAAAGGTTATGCCAAAAAAGTAGACTTAACTTACACATTATATGACGATTTGAAGGAGGCCATTAATGAAGTGCTTAATGATCCAAAGTAAGTAGAAGTCAAGATACCTATTATTACCCTTTATCTTATTCAGCACCTCAGACAAAAAGCTTTTATTTTACAAAATAGGCAATCGACATTTATCAAATGAAGCTATAAACTATGTCAATTTTAATACGCTTTGGATAATAAGCTTTATAGTACTTGTGTGATTTGTATCCAATCTGTGATGACATAGATATATATTATTATTGTTTAGTATGTTTGTATAAAAATATATATAATTAGGTAAGACAGTGGCAGCGTAGATTGACCGATCTCAAGAATGGTCGACGACATCTTGTCGGAGGAACCTAATCATAAAACGGGCTTATTCTTACAGTGTCGAAATAGAACTGCAAGTCTTTAATAATTTTAGGTTTAAGTCATAGAGGCCAGCAGTATTTATAAAACTTTAAAACCTATTTGGAACTGTCTATGGCTTCTAACATACATGCCAAAAATAGTTCAAAGTAGGTTTTAATAAATGAGGTGTTTGTTTTAAGGCGAGTATAGACTAGAGCATTTACTTGTAACAGATCAACGAGCCGCTCTATGACATGTTCTAGTGTATCACCCTTCATGAACCAGACGTCGAGCACGTTTTGTTACAACAATATTTGTAAAAACTAACGAACGTATAATGGTGTAACATTTCGTCGAGCCTTGTAGGTCCGACATTTCAAGGAAGAATGAACGCGGTACAACGAAATAAATGCACACTCGCTATGAGCATTACGCCGAGCATTCGCGTACGCGAACGTTACGTTACATGGAAATGCTTCGTCTATATTCACTTTTATACTAATAAGGATTTGGTTTCGTTTCAAACAGCTATGGCTGCTTGCAGTACTTCCAAATATATTATGTTGGCAGATTTATAAATTCGTGATTTGAAATGTTATTGCAAAAAGTAGTATTTATTTCTAGATATGCTTCTATTTTCAGATATGCCGATAAAGCGAAAAGCCTGGCTGGGACATTACACGATCTTCCTATAAAACCTAAAGATGCACTGTTGTATTGGATAGCCCACGTGGTGCGTACACAAGGTGCTCCACACCTTCGTTCTCCAGCTCTTCCATTACCTCTTTATCAACGACTTTACTTAGATCTAGTAGCAATTGTTCTAGTTTTAATTTTGGCACTTAAAGCTACTGTGAAGCGGTTTTCACAAAATAGTCTTAAGTTATGGAGTAAGAAAGAAAAAAAACTGTGAAGAAAATTCATATAAGGTATTTTTTGTCGAATCTGTTTCTGCAGTTTGTACTCGTAATTACCTGGCGTTCAAAACTTCATAAAATTTATAAGCCAAGCAATTCAGTCTTATAAACTAAAATTAACTGAAAAACGTCATGAGTTTATGTTGTATCAATTCGTTTAACCATAGACAATCATTATTATGTTGTTATGTTATACTTAATTTAATGAATAAATACTTTTTTAATTAAAACTTTTGTTTCTTTGATTTTGTATAATTTGGTATATTCTATGTTTATTGATATTTTTTATATAGTCATGTTTGAAATTTTATTGTTAGAAATGTTATATACTTTTAACAAGTGTTTTGTCGGAATAATCTGATTCTATGTTTAGTGATACTTATTTTAGATTGTTATTTTAAAAGTTATGTTTTAATGACTTACTTATTCGAATCAATGAAAAAGATCTTAAATTGATCACGACTTGCTCATTAATATGTTCTTAATAATAATTTAAAAAAAACATGTCGAAGTGAGTTCATATAACTCACAGGGTTGCCAGCGCAGCGTGTGGATTATATATATGAGTATATTTTTGTAAGTGATAATAGTGACGCAATCACATTGGACTCTTAGTAGAAACGAAAATAATACCTTACTTTTAAATAATAAAAATAAAAAAAAATATTAAGTATTTAAAAGTAAGCCATGCCAAGACTAACCAGCCAGCCTTAACAGCACTAGTTCAGGATCATGAAGCATTCGAAATTTGATTTAAAGTGCAGTTAAGTGTACATACATCAGTATTCTGATAACATTTCATTAAATTTATAAAACAGCTTCGGTGGCCATAGACGCTTGCATATAATGCCAAGAGCATATTTATTGTGTATAGGCAATACACAATAAATATGCTCTTGTCATTATATGCTACAGTCTATAGTCAACTGAAGCTGTTTTATCAGTTGAATACTGTATGGTAGCTAATGTAGCGCTGTATAATCCAAATTTTCTAACAGTGCAGTTGTCATTGTCAAAATTTTGTCATGTTGGTTGTATTGGAACAAAATTTCAATGATAATTATAATCATTTCGATTGATAGGTATGTACAGTAATGTGATCATTTTTATTATATCAATGGATATGGATACTCAAATACCGCAGACGAGACGAAAGTGCAGACCAGACTTATAGGGTCAGGCCTGCCCGCTTCCCTTCCTACCTTCACGCAGGCGTAGAAGGTAGGAAGGTAGGAAGGGAAGCGGGCAGGTGAATTCAATAATCCCAACCTAACGATTTTGACTGTTATACAGTTACAAAAATTGGGTTATAAGTACGATAGTTGATCCAAATATTTGAAAAATCATATTATAATCAATCAGGGTTTTTTAATTTGCTAATTATTTTTTAAACTCACGACGTAATGCATTAGAAATCCTAGGGGGAGGCCTATGTCCAGCAGTAAATGACTTTTGGCTGATATGTTGATGATGAAATGTCTTATTCAGTTAATGTTGGGAGACCCACCGGCTGATTCTCTTAGAAACAGCGATGGCAAACTGACAGTTGTGATTGCTCGATGACGGCACAATCTATTGATTAAACGTCAAAAAGGCTCGGTTTTTGCTCTTACGGAATACCGATTTTCAAATTGACAGCCAGATTTTGCTCGGTTTTTGCGGTGGCTCGGTTTTTGCTCTTACGGAATACCCCTGCTGGTCTCTGAAACTAATAGTCTATATATAAGTCTATCTATAACTAAATATATGCCATTTTAATTGAAACGAAGTTAGGTAACAGTTTCTAAAACAATTTATTAAGATAAGGTAAATACTAATTTTTATTTCTTTTTCTTCTTATTATCTATTTTTTTACTACTCTCTAATTTCTTTTTCGGACGTATAACGCTAAAGATGACCTTTAAAAATTTGAAGCTAATAATAAGAACTAGCAACACAATGGCTGCTAGATCTAGATACAGCTGCTGGCAGAACGGCAACTGTAAGGCAGGTGACTTTAAATGTGGAGCTCCACGCGTTTGTACTACGTGACGCACCCAAAATGATAATTCTTCAATCGGTTTCACAGGACGGTCGTGATATACAAACGACATTTCTTTTGCTTTCTTGCGGTACCTGTTAATACAAAAATAATTATGATTACGTAATGAACTAATGTATGCATGGTTAGATCTGTGGCTTAAGTGGTTCACCGTTTACTACTGAGGAACAAAAGATTGTGTGATCCACAAATAAGGTTTAATTTATGTATGGTTTTTTTATACTTATTATTTTATAAATCTTAAATCTACAACAAAGCCATATATGTATATATATGTTACTGTAAAAGCCCGAACTACGGTAAATCCTAAGATTTACCAACTCTTAATAGTAAAAGTCCGAACAGTTCTATGATCATCGTTTATTTCGGACTTTTACTACCATTCACTTGGTAAATCTTAGGATTTACCTAAAAGACACGATAAATGTTGACATTAACATGTCAATACGTTACGAGTTATTAAAACTTAATCAATAAAAATACCGAAAGATATAGGTAACGATTTGACTAATTAGTAGTAAAAATGATTAATAATTACTCATAGGTATGTAAGGATTTGAATATTTATTAATTAAAATAATTGATTAAGAACTATGCATTGTTTTATTTCCAAAATCAACATTTACCAACCGTCAGTGGTAAAACCTAGCATGTACTAAATTCTAATGGCAAAAGCCCGATAAAATCGTTTCTTTTTTACATATTCTTACATTTACCGACTCGTCTTGGTAAACCCTAAGATTTACTGGTAAAACCTAAGATTTACCGTAGTTCGGGCTTTTACAGTAACATATACAATGTACACTTATTAAAAAGAAAAAATGGCTTTCCCAACGGGTTATATTTGTAAAGTATCCCACGATATAAGATTTGTTCCCTAGGGCGGTTGTTTTAAAAATATAAACTATTGTAAAAGATAAAAGATTCACCATTATTTTCTGAATCGACTGGTTTTCCTGCATAGGTATTTCAATTTTAACAGACAAAGTAAAATGTTCCAACTTACGAAGGATTAGACGTCATTTCTTCTATAGCTATTTTCAAATCTTCTACTACGTTGTAAGTCATATCCACTTTTAAACCGAAACCTTTGTGTGCAGCTCTGTTAATGTTGACGAACTGGTCACCAAAAGCTGGTATTCCGATGATTGGAACACCCACATGTAAAGCCTCAGCAGTGGAAAGTAGACCCCCATGAGTTATAAATAGGGCACAATTTGGGTGAGCTGAAAATCAAATAAAATTAATTTAAATATATTTTTTAATAATAGACCATGCCAAAATATGTCTAGAAACTACATATATCAACAACTACATTCGTAGACTTAGTGAACGTAAAACGAGCTAAAAAGAACTTGTAGGGAACTCGGGCTAATCTTTTTAATTGGCGCTTACTATTTGAAATGTATTATAATTTTGAGTGGCATGTAAAGACACAACTATAACACTAAATAAATTCATATAGCCATCTAATGCTATTTTACTTACATAAAATACTTAGTTGTGGAAACCAATTAGATATATGGACATTTTTAGGAGCATTCGGTAGCTGTTCTTCAAATTTCCACAGAACAGTTTGCTTCAATCCTCCCAACATCTTCAATAACTTCTGCTTTATCTCCGTCGGCCATTCTGAACTCTTCAAGTTTGAGCCCATACTAAAGTATATGACACCGTTTTTAGCACTATCCATTATTTTTTTCAAATTCTGTAAGCAGAAGATAATATTAGAAAAGGTTCTAGAACACGGTTCAAATAACTGGATCGAGCTAGAACCGCAAGTTATTTGCGCATATTGAAAGTCACTAAATCAGCAAATATAATCTTTTATTAGAATTGTACTGCACTCATAAGTTGACTATAACAAAACAAAGTATTTGTATTTTTATAAAACTATAACTTGCAACATAGTTAAAATAGTAAGCAAGTTAAAATGGCAATAGGCAGAGCACATTGTTCAATCCGGAGATTGCGGAGATCTGATCACCGACAAATAACAAATATTTTCGAGTGGTGACCACGTTCAAGAAATCGCAGTGAATGACATACCACTAGATTGACATATACCTGGTCAGAGTTGCAGACCGCTCAAGAACAGCCAACACATGCTAATAAAGCATATGCTCACAATTAATATTGTTCTGTAAATTGATGCTAACTAATATGTTTAAAAAAGACTTTTATCATCAATTAGTACCTCAGGTAATGGTTTAATATCTTCATCAATGTGATACCCTCCCACAGACTTGTAATTTTGCGGTAAACTATAAGCTTCTCCCATCGATACATGTGAGTAGCCCAATACCAAGGAGACGTTCTGTTTAACTTCGTGGAATGAAGGTGGTACTCGTCCTCTCTTCTTTATTAAGGGTGCTACCAGTCTGTTGTATGCTTCAGTTTGTATATCATCGAAATACCTGAAAATAAAAATAAAATAACTTTAGAAATTAGCCTTCATTTGAATTGGAAGTGGATTAGTGATAGATGTTAGATGACTATGTTTAGATTTGAAGAATACTGAAGCAAGTGAAATGAGAACTATAAACAAATGAGTCGATAGCTAATAAGTTCATGATAACTTTGGTATCTAATGTAAGCTATTGTAACCACTAACCATCAGGTGGTCTGTATGTTTAATAGGAACCCATTTATTGCCTGGCAAGGATCTTCTTCTATCTATGAAAAGAGCTGATAAGATTGGTCATGTTTGCTTAACGCAACGTGACGGGACAGACATGCCGTAAGAATTTCTTCTTGGTTACCCACTTGTTTGCTGTCTATGTTGGTATAAAAAAAAAAGGAAAATGCACCTACCAATAATGTAAAAAGAATGTTTTTATCTGAGCCCACAACTCATCTAAACGTTGTTGAAATGAAAGTGGTGTAACGTTCGGAGATAATGCATCAACAACGTAAGCAGGGTTTGGTAATCCGTCGATTCTACCCAAAATATTAGAGTTAACGTCTATGGGTGACATCCATATCAATGGACAGTCAAATACTGCTGCAAAACTGAAATAAAAGAAAAATTACATTTACATACATTCAGAAATTGACTGCCAGCAACATATTTTGAATACAATTACCATGGCAACACGTAAATGCAAAAAATATTTAAAGAGGGTACGACAATTTTGCATCTCATGAATGTTCGCAAAACTTATTATTAAATAACTCACAGAAAACTAGCAAAATATTTATGTATTATTTATTGGCACCGGAGAAAAATCAAGCACAAGGCCTTACGTTCTTTCCAAGGCCCATCTGTAACCTACACAGTCGGGTCTTAGATGGTAGTAAAAATGTAGAAAGTACGGGCTTGCTCAACTTCCTTATTAAATTAGAGCCTCGAAATAAAAAAATATATATTTTCAGTTCAAATTAGCGACTTACCTAGCCAGCATATCAGTGTCCATGAATTCGACTATCACCACGTCGAAATTTTCTTTAGGATCGCTCAGCAATTTCTGTACATTTTTATTCTCTAAAGTCTTGATCGCCACATGAGTCATTATTTGAAACGCGAATTCATGACTATTTCCTTGTATATCGCTGTCCATTAAAGACTTTATATTAATAGCCGCCGCTAAAATAAAACAAAATTAAGTTTCTGGAACAAAATTAACAGAAACTGTAGTATTTTTACCTTCTAGATCACTATGAAACAAAATAATATCAGAATAAGCTATGGCAGCCGAGCGGAAGGGAAACTTGTATAAATAAGTACGAGTTTGTCCCACACGGCAGAAGTAATGTGAATTTATAGCTACTAATCAATTAATTACCATCTGCTAATAGTGAAGAATGAAACCTAGGTAAGGAATCTCACCTGTTAAAAAAATCTAAAGGTGATCTGATCCATAAACCCGCGTTACGCTAGCGTATGTAGATTGAGGCCTAAACATTTTCCTCTATCAAGTGCTTTCTCGATAGAGAAGAGAAGACTAATGTCCAGCCGATGGACATTATATTTCAATTTATTTAAATAAAGATAAAATACACGTTTCTCAATACTGAGTTTTCCTATGGCCTGAAACTAAGCTAATGCTTGTGTCTTGGGCGCCACGCAGTTAGGATTGCTCAGTAAAGAAAATTACATAGAACATTATTATTATATGAACTAAATATTATTAAATATACAATATAAACATTCATTAAATTAAATTAATATAGGTTGCTATTATTATGTCTCTCTTTATCACGGGTATTTTCCCATCATTCAAGGAGAATACCCGGGCCTTTGGAAGGCTTACGCGGGGACATAGATCCAACACGCAGAGGCCTTTAGAGAATTTTAATTTAAAATGGGATTGAGACGCTTACCATAGTCATGCCACAGCTGCACTATTGCAGTACAGCCATGAAATGCCTATGGTAAGTGTAGAACTATTGCAACATGTGAAATCAAATAATTTTGGGCTATGGGATTGGGTGTTTGATGGACTAATTTCCAATGATTATGGGATGAAACGTCGCCTGCCATTATTTAAAAGTTGGGATATACTCTAAATGTAAAACAGGCAGACGGTGACTCGCCTATACACTAGATGGGCCCCTTGAAACAACCGACATGGGCAACAGCCCACAGGCATAAGGGCAACACCATAGTGTGCGGCTAGGGGTATCGAGCGGTGCGGCGCCGGTTTCACCATCGGGGGTCTGAGACCCGAGAGCGGGTTTCCCCGTAGTTATGCCCTTGAAAATGACACTTCTACCCCCGAGCATATAGCTCTGGCGACCCCTCTCTGATCAGCCAATTAAGGCAAGCCATTATTATTATTAACACATACCCGGTAAAGCTTTTTCATTACTACTGACGTCGATCTGACGAAGGTTAGCTGGCGCATTCTTGTATTCTATAGATCTTATATAAGTTACCTGAAAAAGAAAATTTTCGTCAAAGAGAGGTGGTGCATAATACAATCGAGCGAGCCTAATTGATAAACGATACACAGCCAAATACAGAATACTGCAGCCCGAGAACTACACACAGTAGTGTAGTAGTGTTTTTTATTCTACTTAGGTGGCAAACAAGCATACGGCCCGCCTAATTTTAAGCAGTTACCGTAGCCCATGGACGCTTGCAATACCAGGGGTATTACGTGCGTGTTGCCAACCCAATTTTGTACACCTGGGCTTTAAGATCCCTGGGATAGGATTACCTTTCTTTCATAATGCGTCCCTAAATGAGCACTGGAGACCTGGACTCGCACAGGAACACAACTACACCGCTGTGTGTTAATTGCCTGTGGTCTTTTGTAAGGGGGAGGTCCTTCCCCAGTCGGACTCGCTAGTATCGTGCCCTACATCTTTTAAAATATTCCTCAGAATGAGTACAAGCCTCTAGTGCTTATTTAGGAAAGCGTTTTCCTATCTCAGTCATACTAGCATCATTAAACCGTGGTGTTAAAATAATTAGGTCATCAACACGCGTGATAGTCTATGCAGATGCATAGACTATCACGCGTGTTGACGAGCGTCCATAGGTTACGGTAACTGCTTACCATCAGGCGGGCCATACGCTTGTTTGCCATCTAGGTAGGAAAAAAATGTCTAATAAAATTATGATACCTACTTATTTAAGTGTAAAACAAGCATATTTAATTATTGCAAACTAAATTTGTGTGAACACTAGTCAAAATCAAATTCTTTATTGACATAAACATTGTTAACATTTTAAAGAACTCCCTAACTCCTGCGCTAGTAACAACTGTGTTGCAGAGGTAAGTGTCTTCCCCGGTTATTTTGACACATTTATTTGTTTATGTTAACTCAAGTTACTAGTGTACCCATAACATTAGTGTACCCATTACATTTTTGAAGGATGTACAACAACCAAGTGATTTACCTATCAAATCATTTTTATGTAGATACACAAGTAAATTGATTTATCTTACCACTTAAACCATATACTTACGTACTACAAATTAAGATTGATACTTATTATTCAAGTACCTATCAATCTCAAAATGCATGGAATTGTACAAATCCGCTTCGTTGACGGAAAGTTTTGAATCATACGTGACGAGAAAACCGTACTATACCGTACAGGGTGACGATGTATTATATCAGCTTCCTAAACAATTACTATGAAGCATTTTTAAATCTCTTTCAACTGAAGGGACAGATTTATAAAAATTAAAACCATGTATACAAATTATATTATAGTTACTAGGCCTATAATTTGTATACGTGGTTTTTGGTACCAAACAGTGGTTTCAGGTTTAGGTAGTACTACTGTAGGACTACCTATACCTGAAACAATTTTTTGGTAAAGATATGTATGTAGAAGTCACTATACACGCAAGCAGGCCCAAAAGTAGATATATTTAAAAAAACATGCGGGGCAGTCTTAATGTCGATAGAAGTGAAAACTAAGTAACTTGTGAATTGTATCGTCGAGCTATTAGATTATTATTTTTAAATATGGAAAACGTTCGGTGACAATGACGCGAGTTCCATTATTTTTTTTCCCCTTCATGGTCAATTTTCACCCAAAAAGTTTGAATATGGAAAGCGTTCGATGACGATGACGTGGGTTCCATGATTTTTGTTCATCCAAAAACTGCTCAACGCGCCTAAAGAAGATTTCACTTTAAAAATCTTTCAGAATAATATATAAAGTAATCTGCAGGAGTTATAAGGTTTTTAAAAGGTCGGCAACGCGTGAGTGACATCTCTGGTATTGCAAATGTCCATAGGCTACGGTAACTGCTTACCATCAGGCGGGCCATATACTTGTTTGCCACCTTGGTAGTATAAAAAAAAATACTGACCTCATTTCCATCTTTCAGCAGTTGTTTGACGATACCACCGTTGAGTATAGAATGACTTTGAGATGGCATCTGAGTTACTACCAACGCCTTGTACGCATCGCAGGAACATATCGATATAACGATGTAGAATATTATATAGGTTAATGTCTCCATGTTCTAAAACATAAAAAATAGAGCTTGAAAGATCTTCCTTATTTATACTATTACATTATTATAAATGGGAAAGTTTGGATGGATGGATAAATGTTTGTTTTATTACTCAATCACGCCAAAATGGCTAAACGAATCTGGATTAAATTTGACACACACATAGAGTATAGTCACATAGGCTACTTTAATTCCTAGAACCTGTTTTAGTTCTTAGCCTCGTGAATGCATCATTATACTGTATTGTCACGAGATTGGTGTAGTAGAAATAGTTAAAAAACTGTTGCAAGAAAAATAAAATAGTTAAATTAAATCTGATGTCAAATTCGTTCACGCTAATCGCCGAAATCACTCGATTTTAATTAAATTTTGTTTGTGTCTCGCTTGGTAAAGAGTTAGTATAGTTTTTGTCTCGATTAGTAACCCTCTATTGCACAAGCATAATCTTGTGCTTATTATGCATGCATTCGGTCGTAGGCGTCGGGAAAATTGTTTTTTTCTTTTTAGAAGACCCTTAGTATTAGCACAGATTACTAAAGAGTTACGTATTAGCATGACATCTGGAATCGTATTGGTTATTTGGCGAACGGATTTGAGCTTAACTTAACCTATTCTCTGTCTATGCCCTCATAGAAAATGGCATGATACTGTGTATGAAGATATCAAACATACTTTTTGTTTCTATACACATATCTATAACTGTAAGGTAAGTACTTGAATATTATATTCCATTATTTTATCTTGTTACAATTACTCATGAAATATAATATTATGTAGGTACATACATTGTCCTACTTATCATACTTCATGATAGGCTGGTGTTTATTGAGGTTTTAAATTTTAATACTAGAATGTATTCTGACGACGTTGTATAAATTAGGCTTGACACGGTATATCTTGCAGTTTTTTAAAGCAGTTTTCACGAATTTCTCAATGTGAAATATTAACAAAGATTAAATCAATGAAAATAGTTATGTATAAATAAACAAAAACGTGATTGATATTATTATATTAAAATATAGTTTTTGCTATTTGATATGTAACTAGGGGTCGCCCGCGACTTCGTCCGCGTGGTAATTTGGAATATTTTTCCCGATTTTGCAACATATTTCACTACTGCTCCGCTCCTATTGATCATAGCGTGATGTTATATAGCCTTTAGCCTACCTGGATAAATGCACTATTCAACAAAAAAAAATATTTTTTCTAATCGAACCAGTACTTTCTGAGCATAGCGCGTTTAACCAAACAAACTCTTCAGCTGTATAATATTAAGTATAGATAATTTTTAACACCTACATTCAGAACAAATAAATATTATTTAATTCTATTACTGATATCTTATAATACGGCACGCAGTGGGTATTTGTAACCACTAAGGAAAAAAAACAAATTACTATCCATGGTTATACGAACAAAAACACAATTCAATCAAATATGAACCTTATTTTAGTACTGCTAAGGTTTTTTTTACCGTTTACGTTAATATCTCACGCGACGGCTTTAGGGTCATTGACATAGTACTGACAAGTCAACCAAAAACTCTCTTTAATGCCATGTTCACTTGTATTCTAGCTTTATAAATAATAATAACTAGTGAACTTCGCCCCTTTCCTATACTTCCTTACTTTACGAACAAATTACTCACGTCTTGTCACTCATTAGTTCACAATTCACAACAGAATACTTAAGAGAACAGAGGATACGTCGTTCCTTAGTCATTCACTTCACTTTACTGAGCACAATATTAGAATTTATGAGCTTGCGGGTCAATGCTATCTTTACACTGTTTTATACGTTTTATGTTATAGGTATTGTCATAGTGTTTCGTGTCATATTGATGTTACTAGGTAGGCTGAATTTGAATAAAGATTTTCGAGATCACTCCCAAAAATACTTTTGTTATAAATTGTGATTGTATAGAATCTATTATACTTAGTACATACTTTAATAAAGCTTAAGAGTTTGCTCGTTTTCTGTGCTAGAATGCGCTAATCTCTGAATCTTTCCATTGAGATCTAATTTACTACACGGTTGGTTCAGTGGCTTAAGTGGATACCTCTCCTTTTACCACTGCGCGGCGTGTTGTGGGTTCCATCCCCACTCGAGACAAAAAATTGTGTTTCATAAATTGTTGTCCGGATTCTGGGTGTACTTTGTGTCCGTTAATTGCATGTTTGTAAAGTCACTAGTAGGGCTTGTTCCCTAGTGCGTGAGTTGTCTTTATAAAAAAATAGAATTAGTTTATCCATTGAGAAAGAAGCAAAAGAAGTAGGTATGCCAACATCGTAGCTACTGGAAATTTCTTGTCTCTGCCTATCCCCTGGGAAATAGGCGATATGTATGTAATATGTATATTTTACAAGTAGGTTCTCTCAACAGCTTTTACGACATAACATTATATACTACACTTATATTTAAGTTTTTAATTTTAGTGGTTACTTCGCCATTTATAGTATGCCTCGTGTTACCATTCGATCCCCAGACAAAGATAGTTTTTACGAGTAGGTATTAAAGGTCCCTAATACAGGGAAAGCTTATAGCAAGGCAAGCAACTTGTTCCTTGTGCCCTAGTGACAGACTCGCCTTAAAAACAAATAAAATAAAAAAATAAACTAAACTGAATTAAAATTATTTATTAAATTTGACTAGTATATTTTCCTATCTATTCTTCTTAGAAGAATTCTTCTTTTTCTTGGACTCTTCGTTAGTCTTTAACTTTTTCTTTGGACATATTACGCCACAGATGAGCCTGAATAATTTGCAACTGCAAATTAGGACGAATAGTAATATAGCTGCTAGATCTAGATATAGTCTTTGGTAAAGGGATAGCTGTAGGGCAGGTGAACGCAGATGTGGAGCTCCGCGTGTCTTCACGACGTGACGCACCCAGAATGACAGCTCATCTTTGGGATTGACAGGACGGTCGTGGTATACAAATGACATTTCCTTAGCCCTCTGGCGGTATCTGTAAACGCAAAATAAATTAAGATTCAACTGCGAGCGGTTCTTGTAGATAGCATAGTCGTTCACCACAATATTTTATACTCGTTTTTAACTAGCGACACGCCTTCGCTTCGCTCTAGATATTTTTAGATTTTTCTATTATAATCTATTATTATACATATATATAAACATTCCAAAAGAAATTTTCTAAATGATAATGGTAACCGCATCAAAATCCGTTGCGTAGTTTAGAAGATATTAGCGTACAGACAGAGTGAAGAAGTGACTTAATTTTATTCTAATTATTTTAAGGATTTATCGAGTTATTTTTCAATAAAAAGAATTATGCAATGCTGATAACAAATAGGTATGTATATAGTTCAATACAGTGACAGACTGTAAGAAACATCAGTCGTATTTATCTTAAGCTGTTAGGTTATGGTATTGAATTTTCTCACTGGTACTAGGAAAGTTACAGTACAGAAATCACCACAGCAAAGTAATACCAAAAATAGGTGTTAAGTTCCTTGTAGAGTAAAGAGTAAAAATCTAAAAGTGCTAAACTGCCACACCACAAGGCATGTTTTATTATTTTACTTTGATGTTGGCCTCAACAATTTTTTTCCTGCAGTTAATAGAATACAATTAAACTTAACTTACGTAGAATTCGATGTTATTTCTTCTAAAGCTATTTTCAAATTTTCAACAACATTATAAGTCATATCTACTTTCAGACCATAACCCTTCTTATTGGCCCTTTTAATGTTGATAAATTGGTCAGCAAAAGCAGGTATTCCTATGATTGGAACACCTGCATGTAAAGCTTCTGCAGTGGACAGTAGACCACCATGAGTTATGAAAAGCACACAATTTGGATGAGCTGCAAAAAAAAGTATTAATTAGCGACTCTGTTGTTCGTCCATTATTGTAATACAAAACAAAATATATGTTATAATATTAAATATTTGGTATATCATGCTATAATAAAATACTGGTATATATTTTGGATGCCCTTTATTTTGCCTGTTCTTCTCATGCCTTCTCATAAATATTGACCGCAAGTCAATATTTATTTACAAGCGTAATGTTGGCTATAGACAAATTAGCTGCAATTATTTAATATCAGCATCTTTTCAATGTATAAAGAGATACAGTATATTATGGCTAACAACTGGTCAACTGTATTTATATAAACTGTACACGTGGTATTTTGAATTAAATTTATCTTTACTCACTTATAATACTAAGTTGTGGAAACCACTTTGATATATAAACGTTTTTAGGTGCATTAGGTAGCTGTTCTTCAAATTTCCATAGCACAGTTTGCTTCAGTCCTCCCAACATCTTTAATAAATTCTGCTTTATCTCCGCCGGCCAATCTGAGCTTTTCAAATTTGAGCCCATACTAAAGTATATCACGCCATCTTTTGCATTGTCCATTATTTTCTTTAAATCCTGAAAATATTGTACAGCACACGTTCTAAAGAATTGTCAATAAAAAAATCAATCGAATAGTCCTAACCTAACCTAATCACGAATAAGTCACACTAAAGTTAATTATTTAATACTTAATGATATAAAAAATGTAAGCTAAAAAACTGACATGAATTAAGTAGTGACAGGTCAAGTAAATAGTTTAAAGAATCTGATAATATCGTAAATCTCAATATACAATTTAAATCTAATAATCTATTTAAAATAATGTCTGAATCAAAAATATAATTGGTGTACAATAAAGAATTATCTATCTATTTACATGTATAAATCTTAATAAATTATTCACCTCGGGTAAAGGTTTGATATCTTCGTCAATGTGATACCCTCCTACAGGCTTATAGCTTTGCGGTAAGCTGACAGCGTCACCCATAGATACATGGGAGTAGCCCAACACCAAGGATCCGCTGTACCGAAGTTGATGGAATGAAGGAGGTACGCGTCCTTTCTTCACTATTAAAGGTGCTATCAGACGATTATATGCTTCTGCCTGTAGATCATCAAAGTACCTTGAAAGAAACATAAATTACTGTAAGAAAACCTTATTGTAATTACTATTGGTGTTAGTAGTACTATTTATTACCTTTATTTCAAGGCCCGATGGAATGAAAAGCGAAAAAAAGGTTATTTAGAAAATGAGAATAATAAACTTACCAATAATACAAAAACTGAGCTTTTACTCGAGCCCATAACTCTTCAACACGCTGTTGGAATGTATATGGCACCACATTTGAAGATTGTGAATCAGGAACATTTGCTGGATTTGGTATTTCATCAATTCTACTTAAAATGTCTGAGTTAACTTCTATAGGGGACAACCATATCAATGGACAGTCAAATACTGCTGCAAAACTAAAACAAGAGAAAACAAAATAAGTCAATCAGATATTGGCTGATATTAAATTGACTACAAGATGAGACGATAGTTGTTGCAGTATCAAATGCATTTATGCACAGAAATTTCACAGCGAATATAATAATAACAGTATAACTACACACAGCGGTGTAGTTGTGTTCCTGTGTGTAATTACAAGTCTCCAGCGCTCATTAAGGGATGCGTTTTAAAAGTAATGTTTTACAATCCTAAAGATACTCCATCCTAAAACCCCCGTTATAAAAAAATGAGTCAGCAATACTCAGGTATTGCAGGTATCTGATTTGGTAACTGCTTTATGTCAGGCAGGCCGTATACTTTTTTGTTACCCAAGTAGTATAAAAAAATGAGTAGGTACTGTATTGAAACCTATATCTAAGCAGATCTTGCAATACTGCCGAGAAAATATATTTAAAACCTTTTAATATATTCCCTACAACTAGTGCATGAGTCTCACAGATTTTGAGAGGGTGCAAATAGTAACTTACCCAGCGAGTATATCATTATCCATATACTCAAGTATTACAACATCGAAATGTTCTTTGGGATCGCTCAACAACTTCTGAATATCTTTGTTCTCAGCTGTGTGTATAGCAATAATACTCATATAGCGTTTCACGAATTCATGATCATTTGTGTTTACCGTGTTATCCATAATAGCCTTTATATTAATAGAGTCCGCTAGAACAGAATGGAAACAATTGTAAAATATCTATTCCAATTTAATAAAACTGATGAGCTTGATTTTGTTTTTTGTAACACTGATGAATCACTGGAACTTTCCGGTCAGATTTAAAAAGATATTATATAGTATTGGGTAGGTAAATTCTTGAGGAAGGTTACAAGCATAATTCATATTTATAAAATCATTACGCTATGACACAAGGCGAGTGTTACAGTAACATTTAACGTGATACAGGCAAATTGCAAAATAAATAGCGGATTAAACCAAGAGAACCTGCTGATCACTTATGCAAAGTAAAAGTCAATGTGCTGATTTAAAAGTTGAAGATTTTAGATTATACCTAGTTGGTAAATTTGATGATAATGCAAACATCGTGCTAGAAATAACCCAATGTTATAATCGATTCAAATCTTGCTAGTATACAATTTTTGTATATCTTGATACAGCTCTATTTGTTTAAGTTGAAGTATATAATTATCATAATAAAACCAATAGCTGATGACTATTTTCGAGGGTGTCACAATAATATTCTTTCAGTAAATTATTTACAAGTAAGAAAATAATGAAAATTTGTGAATTAATGTCGATCATCTTTCAGAATAAGAAAATGATCAAAAGTCAAAAAGGAACATACCAGGGATGACGTCAGCGTTATTACTGACATCGATCTGACGCAAAGTAGAAGGAGCATTTTTGTAATCTATAGACCGAATGTAAGTAACCTGGAAGAAGAAAAAATATAGAGAAACATTATATTAACAATAGCAACCCAAATATCTCCCACTGCTCTCTCATCTTCTCTAACAATATTATAGTTTTCCTGCTTTTTAAACAAACACACAGTATGTGTGTTTGTTTAAAAACTAACTCATCTCTCACTCAAACAACATACATTAAAGGTGCTTTAAATTTAATTTATTCGGATGCAACTTATTTTGACAGGCTCTAAACAATTTCTTATAATTGTTGAGTTTATTGTGCAATATCTGACTTTTGGCCAAAAAGTATAGAAATGTAGTCGATAAAACTACTTGAAGCTGAGCTTATACACAGGCAAAATACGGTTTTATTTTCACAAGAGATTTCTCGCTCAAGTTGTACCCTGACTTGAAAGTACCCAGAAGCTATGTAGATACTAATACCTAGGTATTTTCGTGTTTCAGCTGATGTACAGGGTTTCTGAGGAATTGCTGTACTGGCTCTTTTAAAGATGTGGTAACAGTAAGTTATGCTCCTGAATCCTAATATTATAGCAATCGATATAAACGTAAATCGGATCGATGTATCCATGTTTTTTTTTTTTTTTTTATCTCATGCTTCTGGTCAAGAAAGGAGTTAAAATATTTTTACAAGTTCAGCAACAGGCTACGGTAACTGCTCACCATCAGGCGAGATGTATACTTGTTTGCCATCTAAATAGTATAAAAAACTAACCTCATTGCCATCTTCAAGTAGTTGTTTGACGATACCATCATTAAGAATGGCGTGGCTCTTCGATGGCATCTGAGTTACTACCAGGGCTTTATAAGCATTGCAGGTGTAAATTGTTATAGTTAGACACAGAATCAGGTGAATTATCGATACTGTCATGATCTGTAACACAAACACAACTTTATTAACACTGAAGGACAGTAAACGCCTATAGACGTCGACGTCATGACAATAAAATATCTATTGTGTCTACGTTACTGTCCGCGAAAGTGTTGATACATCAAGAGACTATAAGAAAATAATCAATGCAGTTTCAGTGGCTTAAGTAGTTACTTCGCCATACACCCGAGATAAAAATAATGTGATCCATCCATCCACAAATGGTTGTTCTGAGTCCAGGTAGTACTTTGTGTCCGTTAAATGTTTGTAAAGTTTACCGGGACCCAGGACTTATTTCCTAGGGTGGAAATGAACTTTCTTACATATTATATTGTTGTTTCAAGTCGTTTTCATGGTCGAATTTTGACCACTAGGTGACCTTAAGTGTGTATAATTGTGTAACCTAATGCAGTCTTTGTTTGATTATTTGTTTGCAAGCGATAATATAGTATACTAAGTAAGTCATTTTATTATAATATTATGATAAGATAGTTGTTGCTAATGTCTCTAATATAATTAGATACTTATATAGTGAGAATATTTATTCTGTAGAAGATATAGAGGTATAATGTTTTATGAACGACACGACGTACTGTAGTGTGTAACGCATTGCCCTCATTTCCTTATATAATAACTAGCTGACCGAGCAAACGTTGCTTTGCTACAAAAATAGTAATATCGCTATTAAAAAGTATGGGTTGATCGTAGAGGTGTGAAAATTAAGGGTTGTATGTATTTTTTAATGCTGAATCACAAAAAAATAAAAACAAAAAAAAATGTCTAAAAAATTAAATTAAAAAATTAGGGGTGGACCACCCTTAACATTCAGGGGGATGAAAAATAGATGTTGTCCGATTCTCAGACCTACTCAATATGCACGCAAAATTTCACGAAAATCGGTCGAGCCGTTTCAGAGGAGTTCAATAGCGTACACCGTGACACGAGAATTTTATACATATTATATTACAGTAAGTAAAATTCATGCATTAAAGCTTAGACATTAGACGAAACCACATCTTTTACTTTGACCGCCCAACATTGCAGTTTTTTTGTTCACTGGTGGTTAAATGAGTTGTGATGTATTAATTAGTTATTTTATCTCAAGTTTTGAGTGACCATATTATTGTTGTTCAGATCACCCACCATTTACGTACTTCACTAAAATATAGAAACACTGCGGTCACCCATCCACTAAATAACCGCGCCATTGGTAGCTTAACCCGCTGATCGTTAACCGATCAGTAAGTGCGCCTAGCTAGTTGATTGACTGTTTCAAATCCAACTGTAGTTAATATAATCACATATTTATAATAATAATCATTTAAAAAATACTCACTCATCAATCAGTAAAACAGCAGAACACTAATGTAGTACAATAATAGTCGACATCTGTCAACCACACGCTTGACATAACTGATTCTCGAATACAAAACAATCTGCAGATATATTGTGGAACGATAGATTACTCGCGCCTTCCTATATTATCATTAGATACCTATTACATTTATTTTGTTAAAGTTGCTACACTAAAATAATAATGGCGCAATATTACTATGCTAAATACTTTAAAAGATATACCAATGTTATTTTATCTTTATGCTAGCTGTATCCCGTATCATATTGCAAAACGCGTGTGCTATGGCGCGTGTTGGGAGAGGCCTATGTCCAGCAGTGGACTGCAATAGGCTGATTGATTGATTGATTGAAAACGCAAGTGACACCTCTAGCATTGCAACCGTCCATAACGGTAACTGTTTACCATCAGGCGGGCCGTATGCATGTTTGCCATTTTAGTAGTATTAAAGAAAACAGTTTTTCAAACTTATGTTTAATTTGGATTTTGTCCTGTGTCACTTTTATTGTTACTGCTATGCTTACTTTCGGTAGTAGCATGATTTGAAAAAATGATATGTAAAAAAATGGACTGTCTGATGCAAAAACGTCTACAAAGTTCTTCAAATGATTAATGTGAGTATCATGATTATCACCATCTAAGTCTAAAGACGTCCATTGCTGGACATAAAAATACTTAAGCCAAGGATTTTTTAATCAGCTGCCTTCAACCTTTACCAGGTCGTCCTTGTTCACACTATTAATTTTTATCTGTCCCTAAATAAGATTCTTATCAAGATTGCAGGGACTAATATAATAAGATACTATTGTTTACAGAAAATGAAACTACATTCATAAACTAAAACAATTTATTTAAAAAATCTAATCACTTTTTTTCTTACATTGTTTCGTTTTTGAACAAACCAGAGCACACACATGCTTCAATAAAACATATAGACAAATTAAAGCTATTACAATTAAGCTAAGTAGATCTAGATACAATCGTTGATAAAGAGGAACATTAACTGCAGGAGAACGTAGATGTGCTGCACCGCGAGTTTGCACCACATGTCGCACCCAATGAGATAACTCCTGACTAGGTTTTAGCGGGCGATTGTGATAAATAAACGATAACTCCTTCGCTCTATCCATGTACCTAAAAAAATATTACAAGTGAGAGCAATATTGCAAAACACAGAAACAATAAGAAAATCGAAAAGAGAACTATCTGATTTACTATAAAATAATCAACTGCTTAGACTTACGTAGGTTTAGATAGTATTTCATTAATAGCAACCCTTAAGTCTTCAGCAACTTCATAAGTCAGGTCTACTTTCAAAGCAAAACCGAATGTCTCAGCTTTTTTTACATTATGGAACTGATCTGCGAACACTGGTATGCCAATTATTGGTACACCATAATGTATTGTCTCTATCTGTGATAGAAGACCTCCATGGCTTATAAATAGCAAGCAATTTGGGTGAGCTGTAAATAAAAAAAGACATGATCATTTTTAATACAGTAGGTAAAATATCAAATTGCAATGCAAGCCTATCTGCGCCTTTATCACATGAGCTGAAACAAGTTTAAGCCTAGCCTAAGCCCACATATTCACTATGCTACCGTGTGTAGCTAAGATCTATAGCAATTAAAATTCCAAGGAGACAGATATGGATTTACCAGACAGTTACGTTCTCTCTCAGCTTGGCAACCAAATAATCATATGCCAATATAATAATATTAACTTTTAAACTGACAACAAAATTATCTGAAACGCATCTTTAGTATTGAAGTGATGTATTAACTTACACAAGACACTTGGTTGTGGTGCCCATTTTAATATGTGTACATTTTTAGGAACATCCGGCAGATCTTCTTCGAATTTCCACAAAACAGTTTGCTTCAATTCACCGAAAATCTTTAAAAGATCCTGCTTTATTTCTTCTGGCCAGTCCTTGCTCTTCAAATTTGAACCCATGCTAAAGTATATGACTCCATGCTTTGCTTCTTCCATTATTGTTTTCAAATTCTGAAAATAATTTTAGAAATATACACCAATTCACTGTTGCATTAATAATATTAAATTAACATGAAATGTTAAAAAATTACAACATTTGCATTTGATATAAGAAAAGAATACCTTAGGTAATGGCTCAACCGTCACATCAATATGGAATCCTCCAATATGCTTATAATTCTGTGGTAATCTTTTGGTGCCTCCCATAGCTATATGTGAATTACCCACAATCAATGACGCGTTGTATCTCACTTGGTTGAATGGTGGTGGCTTTCGTCCTCTCTTTGTAATGTACGGTACTAACAATTTATTATATTCATCTTCTTGCATTTTATCAAAGTACCTAGTAATATTATAATTATTAGAAAAGTTAAAATTATATTAAATATAGTCAGCAAACTAATCTCTGATTTTCAGTTTCTGAGAGTTTTAGTAATATACATATATTAGTTAGTTATTTGGACTTAACATTATGGGAAATGTATTTATTTTATTACAAAACTAATTAAGATTGTTTGATATAACATTCTATGCCCAAAAATACATGCACTTACATAAAATTCAAGTAGGCTAGTTTCAATTGCGTCCACAATTCTTCTAGTCGCTGCTTAAATGTAAAGGGCGGCATATTTAGAGATAATCCATCACTATTGTATGCAGGACTTGGTACTTCATCGATCAAACTTAAAATAGCAGGGTTGACTTCTAGAGGTGACATCCATATCAGTGGACAATTAAATACTACTGCTAAGCTAAAAACAGTAAATATTGTTTTTAAACTATCTTAAAGCTATTTAACATGTTATCGTTATAAGAAAATAAAGCAAAATCCGTTTTATTTCAGAAATAAACTAATCCCACACGAGGAAACAGGTCTGATGTTGCGAGGACTTTACAAACATAAAGTACACCGGAATATTTATGAATAACACAAAATTTTTGTTCTGCGTCGGAATTCAACCCCCAATACTCGTCGTGGTGTTGGTTGCGAAGTGGCCACCTTCATTATCAGAGCACACGTGCAGTCAATAAATTAGAATAGTGATTTATTTAAAGCTAGTACCCAGAAAGTATGTCAATAAACATCCATTCCACAATCACCACATCAAAATGTTCCTGAGAATCATTCAAGAGCTCCTGTACTTCTTTAACGGCCAGAGTCTTGGCGACGAGGTTTATCATTACACGTCTAATAAGACCTGGGTTATTAGGAACATGTTCCCTTCTAAGTAACGCTGTAATATTAAGGGCGTTCGCTGAAAGAGAAGAAACATCCATGTTAGTATTGTTAATTATTGTGTAAGATTGTGTAATTCAAATCACAAGGTCATTCTTGTTGTTTGCTATTACGACTATCATAGGTGTACCCTATGATAGTCGTTACTAGGCAGAAAAATTCTTGTGCTTTGTTATTTTTTTAGTAGGTACTAAATTAACAAATAACTGATAACGATCGCCTGATCGTAATCAGTACTAAACATTGTTAAGTCGTTTAATGAAAAATGTAATTAAATAGAACACTTAGTTAAAATGTATTGTAGTATCTAATATTTGCATACCAGGCATAGCATCTTTATTTACGCCGACATCAATCTGACGTAGGTTTGGATGAGCGTTTTCATATTCATGGGACCTTATATACACCACCTGTAATGCCAACATTTGACAAAATGATCGGACACTCACATTGACCCTTTCACACTTGATTCATATACCTAATACTAAGTACTTATTATTTTACATAAAAGCTATTATTTAGATTACGGGATAAGGATAGTGATACATTCAAAATATACAAATTTAGAATTCGTCATCACCTCAACCCAAAAGCGTTCAGACATTTGGTCTTGAGCTGACTTCATGGTTATTGAATTTAGAATAATTATGTTTTCCTTAAATTGTTTTTGATTAAATTATTGTTGCCCCAATTTAAAAAAAATAGTAATTCTTGAGTCATGATTGAACATTTAGAAATATTCGAATACATTCCAACATATAATAGAAAGTCAAAGTAATAACCACTTCTACTGTAGTACAATAAAAATTATAATACTAACCTCATTTCCATCTTTTAGAAGCTGTTTGACAATACCATTGCCAAGAATCCCGTGGCTTTTGGCTGGCATTGGATACACTACCAATGCACGGTAAGCATTGCATGATTGTGAGAATAAATTCAAGCAAAACAAAATAAAAATAAATACAACCATTGCCTGAAAGATCAAACAAAACTTAATGACTTTATTGTAGCGTATGTTTGAAAAACTGATGAATAAGATTTAGCTGCAGACCGCAATATAACATAGAATAAGAGTATTTAAACCTTCATGAAGATCATTCATGCATTTCAATAGTTTAATTTATAACATTACTTAATAATCTTAGAATAGTTGTATAGTTGTGAACTCAATATACCACTGCCTCTAAACACTAGATACTCTTATTTAACTCATATTATATCTAATTTACACCCTTCATAGATAGGAATAAAGATACTTACGCACGTAATATTTATGATAATGAACTTGCGTCTAATCACTAAGTTTGTGTATCAAACTAAACATGTATGTATATTATTTATTTCGATCTACTGTCAATAAATATTTACATAATTATCCTCGGACTGATGTTTTTACTTATACTGGACCGGCTTTACGATAACTAACATTACACACTTGAAAATTGCCACTATTTTCGCTTAACTAATCGTCCAATAGAATATCAGATTTCATCATCATCAAATTTATCCACCTACTGTTAGGTATAACTTCGAATAAAAGTTGAATCGTATTTTTAAGATTGAAAAAATACTTAAGAAAAAAATATGGTGTGTATATTTTGTCACTAAAAGTAATAATTAATTCGTTGTTTGTTCAGTTCCAAGTATATGATTTAAACTAAACAATAGCCAGCAGTGTGATTTTATGAGATTAAGACGTCGAATAGTGTAAGATAATGTTGTAAATTGATAAAGTTGATAACAAATACGTGACATACAAAAATAAATGCAAGATACTCAAATAGAAAAACCCATAATAGCAAATAAGGAGTTCCATGAAGATTTGGTGGATTGATACGCTATGATTTTAGGAAATCACGCAGATCGACATGATCAATTGTCACATGTTTGTGAAAAAAATTGTACATAAATAAGAGATATTAAAACAGTGGCCAAAAAACAAGTTCGCATAAACATTCAACCTAAAATGAAAAGGAGAAGAACCGCAAACATTAGAGCCTATATGAAAAAGATAGATATTTTGTAACTGTCGAAAACACTTTCCAAGTATATTTTCTATTTGTCAATGAATAAGATTCAGTAATAATAATCAAAGGTTGTGAGTTTATCCTGGAAAACCGTTTAGCTGATTATCTATCTAAAACTTGTCTATACTTTTGTTCAGTTTGATTCTTTATTAAACTTTTACAAAAGCAAAATAGCTTGAAAGTCAAAATTAAAGGTATTGACGGTATAGATATACCGTCATACATACATATATATATATATATATCTTCTTAAGCTAAATAAAACTAGGTTAGTCAATCATTTTAATTTATTTAAAAAAACATACATTACTCACTCTTTTTCTTAATTTCTTGTTTCTTCTTGGAACACACCAGAGCACACACACGCTTCAATAAAACTAATAAACAAACTAAAGCTATTACAGTTAAGCTTAGTAGATCTAGATACAGTCGTTGATAAAGAGGAACATTAACTGCAGGAGAACGTAGATGTGCTGCACCGCGAGTTTGCACCACATGTCGTACCCAATGAGATAACTCCAGCGTAGGTTTCAAAGGGCCATTGTGATATATGTACGACAACTCTTTTACTTTATCCTTGTACCTGCAATAAAAATAGTGTGTTAATTCAAAGCAAAGATATACACAAAAGCATAATGAAATATTAGAAATGTATACTGCAAATCTAATGTCTGGTTCTTAAAGTGCCTTGACAATATTAGCATAGGGAACACCATTGTTTATTTTTTTAGTCCTCTATTTCATGGGGCAAGTAGTCTTTATATAATAAAAAAAACTCTTTATTTGAAGTAGATATTATTTCACACATTTATGTACAATGGGCGGCTTTATCGCTAAAAGCATTTCTGCAGGGCACCCTTTGAATGGACAGAAAGTTAAATATATTAAAACAAAACTTGTTGGAGGTTTTGGTGTTATAATTACAAGGAATGAAGGAAATCTATGGAACAGTTTAATCACGTCTAAATATTCCTTTGTTTACGGGTGACAACAGTAATGTTTCTAACATTATAAACGTCCATGACTGAAACGACTGCTTTAGCGGCCTACCATTGATCGTATCTTAGCAGTATTGAAAAACCCAACTTACGTAGATTGAGATAGCATTTCGTTAATAGCGTCTTTCAAATTCTTAGCTATATCATAAGTCAGGTCCACTTGCAAAGCAAAACCGTTTGCCACGGCTCTTTTGACATTAATGAATTGATCACCGAACACTGGTATACCGATGATTGGTACCCCATAATGTATTGTCTCTGTCTGTGATAGGAGACCTCCATGGCTTATGAAAAGCAAACAATTTGGGTGAGCTGTAATTCAAAAGAAAAATATAAATAATAATAATTCTAGGCAGCTATGTAAACTAAGATTAGATTGGTTATTGACTCTATGCAACTTACATAAGATACTTGGCTGTGGTGCCCATTTTAAGATGTGTACATTTTTAGGCACATTCGGTAGATCTTCTTCGAACTTCCACAACACAGTTTGCTTTAGTTTACCAAAAATGTTCAAAAGGTCCTGCCTTATTACTACCGGCCAGTCTTTACTTTTCAAATTCGAGCCCATACTAAAGTATATGACTCCATCCTTTGCTTCTTCCATTATCTTTTTCAAATCCTAAAAAAATATTAGGATATTTTCCACAACTTAATGTCTCATCAAAAAGTATTAAATTATTTAAACGCCCAGTGTCATCGTTCCATCAATTATAATGTTACGAAGACACCGGTAGATAAACAGCTAAACTTTAAACTTAGAATATTTGCATCAAGATTTAAAAAACATAACAATACCTCAGGTAAAGGTGCCACCGTCTCATCAATATGGAATCCGCCAATATGTTTATAGTTTTGCGGTAATCTTTTGTTCCCTCCGATAGCCAAATGTGAATTACCCACAATCAATGACGCATTGTATCTGACTTCATTGAATGGTGGTGGTTGTCGTCCTTTTTTTACAATGTAGGGTGCTATCAATCTATTATATTCGTCTTCTTGCATTTTATCAAAATACCTAGAAATAATTATTGTTATTAATAAAGATATCTATCATTTAATTAGTAGGCAGAGCGTACAATTGACGAGTTACAAGTAAATGCTATAAAATAATATTTTATTACAGCTGAGAACTTTTGATGTAACGTAAGCTAAATATTCCATGCTCAAGAAATGCTCTCAGGAGGAAATGAGATGAATGAGTATATCTTTATATACTCATCCATCTAGTTTCTCATATTAGATAAATACCAATTGCTAGTCAATTTTGTTTCATATTAAGCTCCACCCCTGTCTGTTCAGTTAGCGGCAGTAGGATTACCTGACGTCTTATTTTGAATTTTTCATCGGCTTGCATAAGTGTCAAAATCATTGATATATGTTTAAATTATTTTGATTTTATAGCACTTACATATAATTTAAATAGACGTGTTTTAGTTGCGTCCACAATTCTTCCAGTCGTTGCTTGAACGTAAAAGGTGGCATATTTGGCGATAATGCATCAGCATTGTATGCAGGACTTGGCATCTCGTCAATCAAGCCCAAAACAGCAGGGTTGACTTCTATAGGTGACATCCATATCAATGGAGCATTAAATACTGTTGCTAGCCTAAAAACAAAATAAATATATTGGTTTCAGGTTATGTTAGACCTGAATTAAGTAAGACCATTACAATCATCACAGCCCAGTGCTATACTTACTATAAACCTGTAATTTGTTACTTTTCCTTTCTTTCTTTGATTAATTGCATAATAATAAATAAAGTTATTTATAATCCACTTACCCAGAAAGTATGTCACTAAACATCCATTCTACTATAACCACATCGAAATGTTCCTTTGGATCATTTAAGAGGTCATGTACTCCTTTAACTGCTAGAGTCTTGACAACAATATTTATAATGACACGTTTAATAACAGCATGGTTATTCGGAACATGTTCCTTCCTTAGTAAGGCTGTTATGTTAAGGGTGTTTGCTGAAATGTAAGATTGATCTTTATTATTTGTATCTTTATCAGTATTTTGACTCATATATTATTCAAAGCTTTGACTTTTATATGCAACCACCTTGTTAGTCAAAAGGAATAATGAATTATTTTTATTTATTATAGTTATACATAATTATTTATAAGGTTTTTAAAGGGTAAGTGTAAGCAACGCGAGTGATACCTCTGGTGTTGCAAACGTCCATAGGCTACAGTAACTGCTTACCATCAAGCCGGCCAAACGCTTTTTTGCCTTCTTAGTAGGATAAAAAAATAAAAATATACATACCAGGCATACCAGCTTTATTTTCGCTGACATCAATGTGACGTAGGTTTGGATGAGCGTTTTCATATTCATGAGACCTTATATACACCACCTGCATTATCAAAAATATACATTTGAAATTTTTGGAGTTCACCACGGCAACTCGCTCAACTCTTTTCCCATTTTAATCACTTTACATTTAACATTGAATTAATATCCATTAAATTAATAAGCGTAAAGGAAAAAAAATATAGCATAAATATTTAAGGGCAGCTCAGAACCAAATGCTGTGTAATTCTTTGGGGAGCCTAATGTCTAGTAGTAGTAGACGTCTTTCGACTGAGATGATAATGATGAAATATTCAAAACGTTAGTCATAGATTTCTCTGATCTAAAAAGTATTATACTAACCTCATTTCCATCTTTTAGAAGCTGTTTAACAATGCCATTGCCAAGGATCCCGTGACTTTTGGCTGGCATCGGAAATACTACTAACGCTCGGTAAGCGTTGCATGACTGTGAGAATATAGTCAAGCAGAACAAAAAGTAAATCAGCAGTGCCATTATCTGAAACATTGAAAGTAATAAATATGACCATTACTGTTGCCGAAGATGTTGTAAGGAAAAGGACATCCCCGTTAGGAGATGAAGACAAAATCAGTGTACATTTTATTAATATTAACTCTTTATGTAACGTGCTATTTATTTTTACGTAGATATATTGCTTATAAGTCAATACTATGCCCACAAACCTATATGAAAAAAAACGAAGTAAATATAACCAAAACTGTATCCACTTATTTATTCTTTTTAATTACTCTTTAGACTCACAGTTGTATTTATTCATTTGATAACAACATACTACTTACTCTCTCTCTCTTTTCTTGATCTCCTTGGTTTTTATTTCTTACTCCAATGGCGAGGCGAGAGAGCAAATGAAGTGTACTTTATTTGCTCTCTTGCAATTTGCTCTCATTTTTTCCTCTACCACTCTAAGGTTTGCTGGTAGACAATTCATTATGAGTTAAGCTTGCCTTTGTACATGATATTTATTTTCAAGTATATTGTAATGTTTATTTGTGTGTACATTAAAGAGTTAATTACTATTACTGTTTGTTTTGTCGCTAGTAAACCCGTATGTCACACTTGTTATATGTTTGTTTTGTACTAGACAACATTCTTATGCAAGGTGTTCATCTGGATAGGTATATATTAAAGAGTTTCGTTTATATATTATTATGTATATTTGTTTCCTATGGACAAGGTCAGCCACCTAACGCCTTTCGGCCGTAACGTTGTTACTCTCTTCACTTCTTCTTCTTCATTTTACTGAATATTGCAGAACAAATTTTTTACTTGAATTGCACCAACCATTCATAGATTAGGAAATAATTAAAATGTACTTACGCACTCAGCATTTAGGATAATGAAGTACCTCTAGTCAATCAGTTAGCGTGTCAAAGTAAACAATATTTTTCGTATATGTTATCGTCAATGAACATTATGTACACATCTACTCAGACTGATACTCTTGATTATACTGATCGGGCTTTACGATAAGCCATATTACAACTAGCTGTAAGATAAAATCACCTTTATTTTTGTTATATTACATTTAGATAGGTATATAATCCGAATTATATTTTATAATATTGTATAATGATTCTATTTACTTGTAATAATTAATTCAAACTACACACTTTCATTAGGTTCTAGCTTTACCCTGCGGATTCACATGCGTGGATTTTTAAAAGAGGTAGAGCACCATACTGGTGAACGAGGCCGACTGGGGATGAACATACACCTTACAGAAGACCACACCTAAATTACTACACATAGTGGTGAACTTGTGTTCGTATGTACAAGATTCCCGACCTCTTTTAGGGATGCGTTTTTAAAAAAACACTTTCCTATCCCTGGGAAATTTCATCATAAAACTTTGGTCTTTATTTTTGGGTCGACAAAACGCAAGTGATGCATGCCTCTGTGTTCATAGACTACGGTAACTGCCTACCGTCAAATGAGCCGTATGCTTGTTCGCCACAATACTTGTTTGTACATAAGTGTTGTAGTAATTATGTTCTAAAGGTTCATTATAATCCGTCGTGCTTGAAGATGAAATAAACATCCATCCATTCTCACAAACTTATTCATTTATAACTAAGATACTCGTATTAATAGTAAGATTACTGTAATTTTTGATCATATAAATAGCAATTCAAACAACTTACTACATTTGTTTAATTTTATATCCAATTTATAAAACTGATAAGTCTTTATCAATTTATAATATTGTATAACTATGTATACAATATTATAAATTGATAAAGTTGATAACAAATCGTGACAAACCAAAATAAATTCTTGTAGACAACAATAAATATCGTCATATCTAAGAATACTACATAATATATATGTATGATTTAGATTTATTATATTTTCCAAAATCATAAATCAATAGTAACTCATTGATTGGTGATTTTAATATACAAATCATTAAATAACAAACAAACTGTGAGGAACAATAAAGCAAGGTCAAGGATCCCGCGTGCTTATGCATAGCATTGGATAATCTATACTAATAATATAAAGCTGAAGAGTTTGTTTGTTTGGTTGAACGCGCTAATCTCAGAAAGTACTGGTTCGATTTGTTTTTTTTTTTTTGTTGAATAGTGCATTTATTCAGAAAGGCTATAGGCTATATAACATCACGCTATGATCATTAGGAGCAAAGCAGTAGTGAAATATGTTGCAAAATCGGGGTAAATATTCCAAATTACCACGCGGACGAAGTCGCGGGCGACCCCTAGTAATAATATAATTCTACCAACAACGCTTTGCAATACACAATCATGATAAGAATATAGATAAGCAGAATAAAATTTAAATAACCATTGCTAATAATTTGTCATTAATATTGGTAATAATAATTAACATACATCAACATTACCATACTCATAGCAATGCCACTTACCCTTGTATTAAACATCATCTATATCACTCAACAATAATGTCTTCATCACTTTCGAATATTGTCAAAATTGTATTCACTTTTAAATTGAAGCTATTTTCAATTTCAATCGTCTACCGACACTTGACTACTCTGGCAGGACGCTTGTGCGCGATAGCGTCATAGTTTATAAACAGAGCTGATAATAATAAAGTCAACAATACGGACCTTCATTGACCAAGACTACTGGTTGACTGACTGATAGATAGTTAACCAGCAACATAATTAAGAAACAATTGTAAAGGTTTCAATTATTTCTTTTTTTATCCTCTATATTTAAAATCGTTGGTCTTGACTGACGATCAACGTACTACCAATACTACATACTAAGTCAACTAAGCTGAAATTTAGAACATGGGTTTATTTTATAACGTATAAGTTATGAGAGGATTTTTGGAAATTCAATTGCTAAATAGGTAAAAACTAGTATGATACGAGTATATAATATCAATATAAATTATACTTAAATATTAAAGCAATGTGGAAAGAGACCGGAGCAGGAGTCGAACCTGCGCCTCTTGGGTTCCGGCCCAGCGCACTACCAACTGTGCCATCCGAGCTCCTACTCCAAATTTCGAATTTATCCACCGCTTGTTTCCGTCTTGGAGTGACGTCAGTTTCATTTAAACGTTAGCCGTTACAGGTCTTGTTTGAGCTGATTGCAAAAATGCGAAAAATATTTAATCAATATCAATTGTCTGGCCTATATATAATTATACCACTTCAAGCCGTAGCTTGAGAGTGATATAGATCTTCAAATTAGCAGACAAGGCTTCTACATTCTGACTTTTATTTATCTTATCAACAACTAATACAATATGCTTCTTATACAAGAGTGTAGAGTACTAATATTATGACAAAACAAAACTGATAATTTTCCTGTTCCGTTATTGTTTGTACCAGTAAGCATGACTTGCGTTATTTCTAATTGCTACTTAAGTACATAACATTATTATTACATATATTTATTCGTAAACAATTACGTCAAGAAAATAAACTTATATTCACATTTATATAATTGGTTAGGATTTCTACACGACAGGCATAGTTAACTGTTACCTTAGACTTTGTACCTTAAATATTTTAAAATGAACACATTGGTAAAAACTCAGATCACATTAATCATAATTTGCAATAAGCCATGAATAACACAATTGGTGTCCCACAAGGTATCATTTTGGGTCCATGACAGAGTAATATATCTATGATAAATTAGAGAACCCACTTTTATTATGAGTTCTACTACGTACTTATACAATTATAATCTCGAATATTTTAAATGTATGCAAGTTTATCCACTCATTCCCTTGGTAGGATAATCTGCCTGATTTAAATAATAAAATTTATTTAGAATTTCTTAAATGTTTTATTTCAAATTCTTAACGAATAATTATTTCATTGTTACATTTAATTAATGAATTACCTAATTATTTTTCTTATGGCTAAATATATTCTTCTTTAAACAAAAAGATTTACAGACACATTTCAATAATTTTACTGCTACAAATAAAATGACTAGAATAAGAGCTAGTAGATCTAAGTAAAGCTTTTGATATAAAGGTACATTAAGCGCAGGTGAACGAAGATGCGGAGCGCCGTTTGTCCGAATGACGTGTTTCACCCAGTGAACTAATTCTGTGGCTGGAGTCAACGGACGGTCGTGGTATATTAACGAAAGCTCTTTAATCTTCTGTGTATACCTATAAACAAATAATTAAGTTAGTCGTCGTTAAAGTGCAAGTGAAACATTGTAAATAATTTGTAATAAAAGTATGTTTAAAAATACAGATTATAATATGGTGAGTGCGAAGAATTGCCTCCATTAAGTAGCAATGGGCCGGGCACATAGCTCGCAGAACTGATGGCCGTTGTGACAGAAAGGTTCTAGAATGGCGACCACGACTTGGAAGACGAAGCGTGGACCAAAGACCTGGTAAAGGTTGCGGGCAACCGATGGACAAGGTCGACTCAGGATCGAAAGTTGTAGAAATCCTTGGGATAGGCCTATGTCCAGCAGAGGACGTCTTTTGGCTGAGATGATGAGTGCGTAAATATAACGTTGATAAAAAAAAAATCTGTTTTTTAAACATGTCACAATAACATAAATTAATACACACAACGGATAAGTGTTTCAATGCACTCCAAATGAATGATATTACAGTATTTATGTCACAGCAAATAATTTATTAGTAAATATACAAACTTTGGGTTAGTAGTAATTTCTTCAATAGCCGTCTTCATTTCCCCAGCCATCTTAAGAGATAGATCTACTTTCAATGCAAAACCTCTATGCACGGCGCGGGCGACATTAAGAAACTGGTCTGCAAACACTGGTATACCAATGATGGGTACTCCAAAGTGTACCGTCTCTGTTGTTGATAGAAGGCCACCATGTGTAATAAATAGAATTACATTGGGATGAGCTAAAAATATTTAAAAAATACTTATATTTGTACCTTCCATTCCATTCGTTTTAAGGTCATTACTTAGTCGGGGAAGTTTTAGGGAATTTTGGAGCTATATTATTATGTCTTGTTTTTTGTAAAATAGCTGCGTAAACAGAGTTAGGTAGGTACTTACCGAGTATACTTTGTTGTGGTGCCCATTTCAAAATGTGGATATTTTTAGGTAAATTTGGTATATCATCTTCGAATTTCCACAGTACAGTTTGTTTTAGTTCACTAAACATCTTTATGATGCCTTCTTTAAGATCCTTCGGTATTTCTTTACTCTTCAAATTTGATCCCATGCTGAAGTATATGACACCGTTTTTAGCGTTGTCCAGTATATTTTTCAAGTCCTAGAAATATTATTTCATATTAAGAATGAATACATTTGTTTTACATGTGTTATTATAACATAACAATCTACATGAACTTGACTTGAATTGTGCACATCATGTTCAGACAAATAAATTATCTTTATCTTTAAAAAATAGTTAATCACAAAAATTTAAACTCAAGTTCATGCAATTACTCTTTGTGCGTTGTTTCTAAATTAATGCACATGAACAGATATGTTAACATTTAACATATTTAACTTTATTAGAAAATTGTATTTTCTTAGTTAGAAACGTACATCAGGTAAAGGTTTCACATCCTCGTCAATGTGATATCCTCCCACATTGATATAACTCTGTGGAAGAGGCGTCGCTTCTCCCAAAGACGTGTGCGAGTTGGCAATTACTAGTGATGCATTATACACAATGTCGTAATAATGTGGTGGTTGCCTTCCTCGCTTGACAATTGCTGGTGCAATCAATGTCTCGTATGTTTGCCTCTCCAAGTCATCGTATGTCCTGAAAAATGTATCATGGTAAAAACAAAACTATTGAAAACCACCAAAATAAAATGAACACAAAGTATTGCACCAAAATAGAATAACAATATGGGTAGATCGTCGTAGTTATCTTGGAAAGTATTCTTTAAAGTCCGTTCAAATCCATTGCCACTTTAATTTGATAGCTATATCGGTAATTTTGGTTGCAAAGTTTATTCTCTACGGCAATTTCATAGCTCGTAACTTTTAATCTGAGGACTAGCCTTGTGTCCATGTCTCGGTAAGTGAGAGTACCGAGGGTGAATGGTATTCATATTGCAAACTCTTCTTCAGTAAAAGACCTTGAGTATACTTACATGAATTCCAAGTAGCGCACCTTCAGTTGAGTGTATAATTCTGACACCCTTTGCGAGAAAGTATATGGTGGTAAATTAGAAGACATAATATCTCCAGTATACGCAGGGTTTGAAGGCTGATCAATCAGCCTTAAGATTTCCCAATGAGCGTCCACAGATGAAGACCAAATAAGCGGGCAGTTAAAAACTGGTCCGAAACTAGAATATGAACAATAATAAATATAAAATTAAAGCAATATACTTATACATAATTAATTTTATTGATATGTAATTTAAATAATATTATATTTTTAATATTTAATTGGCTACGTTTACTTATTTACCATTCCAACAAAAAAAAATAAAATTGTACCACATAATGGCCTAGGTCCAACAGTGGACGTTTTTTGGCTGAAATTATGAACTACATAATCAGCTAGTCGTAATATTTATCAGCATTTATCACTCATATCTCTGTTAGTTTTAAAAAAATCTAATCTGCGGAGGAAGTATCAATCTAACTTACCTAGAATAAAGCTTAGAAAACATCCATTCAGCTATAACTACATCAAATCGTTCCTTAGGATCATTGATCAACTTTTGAACATTTTCATTTTCTAACGTCATCTTCGCTGTTCCAAATAACATGGATAATATAAGTTTATAATCCGTCATATCTACAGTTTTATTTATTAATGCTTCTAGATTTAATGCCGCATCTGAAAAGTATTAAAGCGTAACATAATAATATATTCATTACATACATTTAATATTGATACAATAGAACAATGAATGATTGCACAAGAATGATTTCCTCACAGAACAGACATTATTAATTTGATTTTATCAGTACCTCTCTACTAGAGAAGTGTCCTAAGTATCTCCCTAAATGAAGATTTTCTCGGAAATCCTTTAAGGAAATCTTGTATGGTCAGTCGGTCTGAGATTTCCTGAAGCAGCAACAAATACCAAAAAGATCACAGCCTGTGTTTCACGTTGTCAATCAATAAAGCTATTGCTACGATGATACTACTACATCAGACGAAGTTTATTGAGCATATTTTTTGTCATCATCATCATCTTAACCCATAAATGTCCCACTTCTGGGCACGGGTCTCCTCCATAAATTTGGAGGGATATTAGCCTACTATACCACGCTGGCCAGACGGGTTGGTGTAGGGTTTTGTTTTGTTTTTAATTAGTGATGACATTTGTATTCTTAAATAAACACATACATTTTATTAAAGACCTATCTTCATTGACAAAACAAATTAAAACTTTGCTGTCATAGCTACCTCGATTTGCATCGACATTGATTAGTAACTACGTGATAAGTAATGATGAAATATATTTTATAAACAAGACATAAATTTACCTGGAAGAGATCTCATGTTGTCACTAACATCAATCAAACGAAGATTAGGAGATTCAGGCTTGTAATTGTACGCTGAGATATATGTGACCTGAAATCGATAAGTGACAATTTTTGATGTTGAAAAACTAATCATCTTAATTTGACAATATTTACTAGACTTGAAGTGCCCAAAATTGTTATCAGAGGAAATAAAATAGAGTTTTTATATTGAAAAAATTTCAAATATCGGCGTTTTGATTTTTAGTTTGATCTTTTTACTCACTTAAGTTTGACTTTTTTTATGATTATTCGGAATTCATCAATAAAATGTTTATTCTTTGTACATATTATATTATTATATATATTTATATTTTTGATTAATTATTTAAACTTCACAACGACCTTAGAAGAACAGGCATTAGTGCCGCTATAAATAGTTGCGATTAAAAAACAAATTCATGCCCAATCAAAAAAATTGCCAGGCTTACTTCATGACCATCCTTAAGCAGATGCCTGACGTATCCATCACCAAGGATACTGTGGCTCTTCCCAGGTATAGGAGAAACTACCAGTATCTTGTACGCTTCGCAGACCGATATAATTATAGCAAGTAACACCAGATACAGCTTCATTGTTGATATTTTCTGTTTAAAATGAACAACGTAAATAAATAAAACCTATACGTTCATATCACCGCAAACAAACGTATAACTCTAAAGTTTAAACTATAAGTGATGAATGCAACAGCGACCACTATTATTACGAAAAAAGAATGACCTTTGAAGATAACTAACTTAATAAAATATTTAATAGTATTTCAAGAGATCTTAAAGCACGTGAACACAAGTAAATACACCAAAAACTAGATACAAACTGACCAGCAACAAATTTTTAAAATATATAAATTTAAATTATCACTGCACGCACACGCCTGGTAGTTCTAATACGACAATGTCAATTACTAAAAATAAATGACAACAACTATATCGAAGATAATGAGTACGCCGCTTTAATATAGTCGTATGTGATATTAATAGGGATGTTTATCATTCTATCTGGTCAGTAATCAAAATACGTGCATGATTTGAAGATCAGTAGGTAAAATGATAAAACGATGTAAGAATATTTACATCCTTATTCATGATGAATGCGTTCTTAAACTATGGCATCGCTCGAATACGATCTGACTGCAAATGTGGTCTTCTGGTCAAAGTTATCACCTCACTAAAACTGAGCCGAGTACAGTGAGTTCAATACCCACACGGAAAAAACATTGTGTGACCCATGAATCTTAGTGCCGAGAGTGTACATTGTAAACGTTTATTGTATGTTTGGTAAAGTCCCCTGCGACACAGGGCTTGTCCACTAATGCAGAATTCGTAAAATAAAATTAAAAGAAAACTTAATCAATCCTTTGCAATACTTAATGTAAATATTATTTATAGTTTTAGGACTATATGTCTAGTTCAGCAGCAAAAATTAAATAAATAACAACAATTTTAAAGCTATTTAATATTTTTGTAAAAAATATTTAACTGTGACAAAAATAAATAATATGATGTTCAGATTACCTCAATTTACTCAATGCTACAAATAAATAAGGCAAAATAACAATTTATTTATCACTATACAATGTCATTAATAAATATATATTTTTTAAATATTATAATTTAATTATTCTTCTTATTGCTTTTTACATATTTTTTTGAACAAAAGAATTTACATACACATTTCAGTAATTTTACCGATACAAATAAAATAACTAGAATAAGAGCTAGTAGATCTAAGTAAAGCTTTTGATAGAATGGCACGTTGAGCGCAGGTGAACGAAGATGCGGAGCGCCGTTAGTCCGAATTACATGTTTCACCCAGTGAACTAGTTCTTTGCCTGGAGCTAATGGACGGTCGTGGTATATTAACGAAAGCTCTTTTGCCTTTTCTGCATACCTGTGAAACGAATATTATTCGTCATTAAAGCGCCCTGCTGCACCCATGATACAAATTTTAAATGCAGTATATAGTATTATTCTAAATAGTTATGAAAGTATCATCATCTCAACCATTAACGTCTCACTGCTGGGCACGGGTCTTGTCCATACACTTAAAGGGCCTACTATATATAAATAGCCTACTATATTACTATTGATTTTTTGTTATAATGATTTTTGTAACTGTTGGTTTTCCAAATAAATAAATAAATACCACGCCGACCAGGTATAGTATGAAAGTATAAGTTTTCTTGTTATAAAATGAAATGCATGTATACAAACTTAGGGTTAGTAGTAATTTCTTCAATAGCCGCCTTCATTTCACCAGCCATTGTAAGAGAAAGATCTACTTTCAGCGCAAATCCTCTATGCACTGCTCGGGCGACATTAAGAAACTGGTCTGCAAAGACTGGTATACCGATGATAGGTACTCCAAAGTGTACTGTCTCTGTCGTTGATAGCAGGCCTCCGTGTGTAATGAAGAGAATTACGTTAGGATGAGCTGGAAGTTGAGTTATATAAATTATTCATCCCATTACTAAGACATAACCAGAGAGAGCCGGTGGCTTCACGTGCTCTTTGAGAATGGGTTATAATTTGATTCTGCCAACTTTATGATTTTCAATTTAGATTCAAACTTATTGCGCAAGATCATCCTTTTAATACAACAACTGTTATATATTTACTTACAAAGTATGCTCTGTTGTGGTGCCCACTTCAAAATGTGTACATTTTTAGGCAAATTTGGTAGATCCTCTTCAAATTTCCACAGCACAGTTTGTTTCAGTTCACCAAACATCTTTAAGATGTTTTCTTTTAGATCCTTTGGTATGTCCTTACTCTTCAAATTTGATCCCATGCTGTAGTATATGACACCGTTTTTTGGCGTTGTCCAATATTTTTTTCAAATCCTAAAAATAGTATTGGTATATATTAAAACATTTTTGTTAGTCAGATGGACCTAAATTGAATGCAAAATTTTAGCCAGGAAATGGAGATTATGAAATACGTTTATGTGAATTAAAGCCTCATTTTTTATGATAGAAGGGAAGAGACCCATGCCTTCAAGTGGGATATATTATTACTATTATTAAAATATATGTAAGTTTAACTTTGTAAGCGGTAGCTTAAAACGTGCCTCAGGTAAGGGTTTCACATTCTCTTCAACGTGATATCCCCCCACAGGAATGTAACTCTGAGGAATAGGCGTCGCTTGTCCCAAAGATGTGTGTGAGTTAGCGATTACAAGTGATGCGTTATACTGAACATCGAAATAATTTGGCGGCTGTCTTCCACGTTTTAAAATTGCTGGTACAATCGATGCTTCATATATTTGCCTCTCCAAGTTGTCAAACGCCCTGAATAAGTTATAGTAAAAAAACATCTGATGAATACAAAAGTATCATAAAATATTTTAAAAAATAATAAAATCAAAACTACTTAGGTCATCGAAGTCATATTGAAATGAATAATGTTCTTAAATACAAATGAAAGATTTTAAAAAGAAAAAAGTCTTACACGTATTCCATGTACTGCACCCTTAATTGAGTAAATAATTCTGTCACCCTCTGCGAGAAGGTGTAAGGCGGTAAGGTAGGAGACATAATATCTCCAACGTATGCAGGACTGGCAGGCTGATCGATCAACCTTAAGATTCCCCAATGAGCGTCTACAGATGATGACCAAATAAGCGGACAGTTGAAAACTGGTCCGAAACTGAAATACGAGCAATATATATATTTAAATGGGTTATAAAACGAATAATACATAATAGAATTGTTTACATAATGATCAATACCAATTAGAAAAACGTACACGGATTTGTAACCGAAAGACATAGGCCCTCTTGCTGCCCGTACGCTATTTCTACAAAGGGGTCTAGAAACCATATCCACAACCAAAAACACCATTTCACTTGTTGGATTTCTGTAGTATAAAATTGGGCTGCTGCCTACTACTCAAAGCAAGTAGGTATCAAGTGGAGCACCCGAATAGAAGTGAACTAACCAGATTATCCTGGATATTTGTCAAGTAAGCCATTGCCCATATCTCATTATTTATATCTCGTTATTTTTTCTTAATCAGGACAATGAGCTAAAAACGAACTTACCTAGAATATAGTTTGAAAAACATCCATTCAGCAACTACAACATCAAATTGTTCCTTTGGATCATTAATCAATTTTTGAACATTTTCATTTTCCAACGTCATCTTTGCCATTCCAAAAAACATGGGCAGTAAAAGATTGTAATCCATCATATCTACTTCTTTGTTCATTATTGTCTGTAAACTTATAGCCTCCTCTGGAAAGTATGAAAATATAAAATTATTAAGTAGCCTAAGAGCAACCCATATTATATCCCACTGCTGGGCACTGGTCTCCTCGCTTCTATCAAGAGTGAGAGAGAGAAGCTTTAGGTTTTAATTCACACACGCTGGCCTAATGCGGGTTGTTGAATCAGGCATGTGTTTAGAATTGCTTCTTAGACATCGGGATTTCCTCACGATGTTTTCCTTAACCGTAAACAGATAATAAATCATTAGATTACTACATATACATATGTTCCACAAAGTGAAATTCACATTGGTACTGCCACCCGGGATCGATCACAGCTCCTGCGTGCAAGTCGGTTACTTTTCCAGTTGGCTACCACCTATAGTCTATTTCACATAGCATGGGTACTGTGACATTTAACATTTTACGATGGAGATGAAAGAAAATGATTGAATCTCTAACCAATTGGCTCATTAAATGATCAAGAGCCTATAGCATTCAATCGATAGGTTTTAATTTAAGCGTCTTTCATTTTCATTGATATTTTATATTCAAATGTCAGATGTCACAGTACCCATGCTATGTAAAATAGACTATAGTGAATGTTGTTGACAAGGTCAGCTCAGATTCGAGTGCTACGGAATTCCTTAGGGGTGGCCTATGTCCAGTAGTGGACGTCCAAGTTGTGTGAGTGCTATTTTTTATTGGTAAAAATCACTTTACGGTTGTGGAATGGTTGTAAGCCAATGTGAATTATAATAAGTATACAGACAAAACAATTAATTCCGGAGGGAAATTAACTAACTTTAATTTTAAAATAGACTTGCGTAAAGCAGGTATAAATGAAAAAAAAACAGCCAGTATTTTATGGTGTCAATCAATAAGCCACAGATACAAATCAAATTTTCGCAATAATTATTTTGTCTTACATCAGACGAAGTCATCGACATTATTTTGTCAAATCATGAAGAATAAGGACATTCATTTTATATCCAACTTATCTGTATCACGAAGCCAAAAAAAAAGATTGTATATATACTTAAGTAGATATTATTATGTCTTGTTTATATTGAATGTAGATAATCATTAATAATATAATCCGTATAGTTTTCAGATAAAGCAATCTACACAATTATTTAATAAATGGATACGAAAAATATATACATCCTTATTAAATAGGTTAATTTTTATTTTTTTCTTTTCATTTTGTTTTTATTATTGCATAACACAAATTGATTTAATATTAAGTTGTTACAAATTACTTGGTTAATTAAGAGGAAGAACGAGACATCCCAACAAACTAAGTATTTTAATTACTTACTAGGATGGCCTCAATTCTATTATTTTATTGAATTTTACTAATTTACTTTAAGATTGTTTGACGTCTCGACCAGGTTACACCGGCAGTGTTCATAAACTGAGTGCTAAAACGATTTCAGGTCTTCAGAATCGATTAAGATAGATTAAGTTTGTAGAAAAATAATGTGAGGGTTCACATTATTGTTCTTACGTGTACCGGCACATGTGACACTGTAATCCGATACGACTGTAGAGAGACTATGAACCGTAGACGACTGTGATCTATCTGCAGTCATGCACCTGAGTACAGGGCCACTGACTTAACGATATATATCTTTTTATAACTATAGATAGACTTACCTGCTTTTAAGTTGGCACTGACATCGATCGTACGAAGATTCGGAGATACAGGCTTGTAACTGAACGGTGTAATGTATGTCACCTAAAATTGATAATTATATCAACCACATTATAATCTTAAAATTTCTTAATGTTTACACACATTTACGTACGTTTCATATTTGAAACTGAAAAAGTCACTCCAATGACTTCGATCAAACATACTTCTTCATTCTTCATCTTCATCTTCTTCATCAACCTCTGCATGTGACTGTCTATTTATGCGTTTAAAAGTACCCTGCACTTTCAATTTGACCCATTTTTGCGCGTCACCTGCTTCGTATGTAAGTTCGTTTTAGAGCGGCTGACATCTTTATTTATTCTCGCGCGTTTGTTTTATTTTTCTCGTTTGCCCATATTTTCCAAACTATCTTATTTTTCAACTATAATTATCTTTTCAACTTTTGTCACTACATCTTTTTTTCAATTTACATCGTTTTTGGCTAAAAATAGTCTTACAAATATTTCTTCATTCATCTTCACCAGCTTTTCAGCCAAATAACTACACACAGTTGGGTAATTGTATCATAAAGTCATATCCCAAAACTCTGGTATTACAAGATGTAAGGTAATTAGGTATTGCATGTGTCCAAAAGCTACGGTAACTGCTTACCATTAAGCAGTCAGGTACTATAAAAAGTGGATAACAGTTTTGATAATGGACCAAACTCTGAAATATTTAACATCATCATGATTATCATCATTATAAGCCTATCGTAGTCTACTGCTAAGGCCTCTCTAAGTGAACACCGCTTGGCTCATATCTATTGACGATATCAAATCAAGTATTACTTATATATTTCGATGACTCAATGCCAACATTTATCAGCCACCTATTCATTCACACGTGTATACGTCTGCTTTTGTTCATTCAGATTAATATACTTTATCAGATAGCTATCACCAACCCGTCTATAAATCAAAGTTTTATCTTACATAAATAATTTAAAGTTATTTGACCAGCAAAGTGCTGCCAGGTCGCAGTTACACTTCTTAAGTTAACATAAGTATCAGTAACGGGTTACTGATCCTAAGACTTTTGGTAAAAAGTCTCAAATGCACGGGCATTTATCTATAACCTAAATGTGTTTTGGGATTGAGTTAGAATCATTGAGACTATACGCTTGCAAACTTTGATAGTCTTTAATTTATCTAACCATCTTTTTAAAATTTAAACAGAATTATCCCAAACTTACCTCATGACCATCCTTGAGCAAATGCCTGACATATCCATCGCCAAGAATACTATGGCTCTTCCCAGGTACGGGGAAAACTACCAGAATCTTGTACGCTTCGCAGCATGATAAAATTACAGCCAGGAATACCAGGCATAGCTTTATTGTAGACATTTTCTGTTTAAAATGATAGTAAATTAAAAATATGTAATTAAGTATATCCTAGGTGATCTGATTTCCAAGTAAGACAAGTGACAGTAATGCCAATTACGAATTTAAAATCTTTAAAAAAAACACGGAGACTGGACCGTTACATATTCTATTTTTATCTGAAATTTGCAAGATGTTAACTTTATTACCTAGCATTGACTAGCATTAAAACTAACGTTGTTCAAATTTTTTATTAAGATATCTTTATTCCACGGCGCTGAAAAGACAACGTAGGTGAAGGTTCACCCTCTCCACCAACACCAGAGTCTGTCAGCAACAGAGGGCGCCCTAAACCGTTTGGGCTAACATATCTTGCACCACAGCATCCGCCGCACATTATGAGTTTTGAATTCGAAATGAGTTTAGCAAAAAAACAATTAAAGTTTGCCAAAGCTAGTTGTGGGATAATTTTAAAGTTGAATTGAAACACATTTTCCTTTTTCGATATTTTCCTACGAAGTATATCATTCGAGCGATTTAATTGTACTAGATCATAATTAAATCACGTCAAGTACATACCTAGTCACAGTTTTTTATATGACATTTAATATTCACAATTACTAATAACAGCCACCTATTATATATATATTATAATACTTACTAAAAATTTATATAACGAGAAACCTTTAACAACGTTTTATTTATAATATACACAAGACCTTAAAGTATCTACGAGTATAAACACTAGCACTAGCAAATACATCACAAAACAAGATCCAAACTAACCGTCATAACTGATTGAATAGCCAATAGCTGTAGTCGTTGCTGTTCAAACTATTGCAGGCTCGTCAACAATTATTATGAATGTTAATACCAGAGATTTGTTATAAGTGCCGTTCTGATATTTATAGTGATACTAACATAGTCATATCTATAAAACAATGATAAAAGCATATGTATTTTTGAAGATGCGTAGGTACAATAAAAAAACGAAAAGAATGAAAATGTTTTAATACATACATACCATAAACGTCATTTTAAAATAATATTTATTCAAAATAATGATGTATTTTCCCTCAATATAGTTACAGTTCAGTAGTATTATTGGATTACAGCCACATATCAAACCCTTAAAAGAGCTGCAGTCTGTAACCTGTATGGAAAACTAAAAATAAGTAAATATGCATCGAACTTGAACGTAAGTACGAGAGAATGTATTTAAAAGAATTCGTTTTCTTAAATACTTAATACAAATACACAACTCTAACAGCCTTTTCAAACTCAAACTCAAACGTAACGTACTTCTTTATTTTCATAGATTTCATAGATAATTGATTATGCTTCAGAGTACTACGCGAAGCATTTAAATCAAATCTACTTACTTATTATTACCTACTTAAACATACTCGTATTTTTTTAAATGCCAGATCACTTTGGGTATTTCACAAGGTATCATTTTGGGTTCATTTCGGTTTATTTTATGAAATCAGAAAAAACTATTAAAGACTTACTACTTACTTTGCAGGTATACATTTTTCGTTTTAATTTATTGCAGGATTTAATTGACACTTAACACACAAAAAACCAGTAGGTACTTTCTGAGATTAGCGCGTTCAACCAACCAAACAAACAAACTCTTCAGCTTTATAATATTAAGTATAGATAATTATTAGTTTTGTATGTATGTGTCTTTTTTTTTTTTCTTTTCCTAAATATGACGCTACTTTTAAAAAAAGTACTTTTACTGCCTACTAATACTAGCTCGAGTTAATGTTATATTAAACAACTTTGATTATAAACAAAGATAAGCTAAGCTATCTCCATACTGAGCGACGCGTCGCGTCGCAGCTTAGATAGATCTCGATCTATTTCTATGGTAATGATACAGAAAGAGATAGTGATATGCTACTTTTTTTATAGTGCACCTACTAATAACTGGCAAGAAATGAATTTCTTGCCAGCCGTATAGAATCATACTCATCGAAATTAGTCTTATTGTGATAAAAATATATTGTATACTGTACAGGCCACCTCAATGACAATACATTGATTGCTACGAAAAAATAAAGCAAAACAACAATAACTTTACATATATTTATTTTTGTATTTGAAATGTAAACATTTATTTTGTAATAATAATAATCATAATTTAATTATTTTTCTTATCGCTATTGACACATTTTTTAGAACAAAAGTATTTACATGCACATTTCAGTACTTTTACTGACGCATATAAAATGACTAGAATAAGAGCGAGTAAATCTAAGTAGAGCTTTTGATAGAATGGCACGTTGAGCGCAGGTGAGCGAAGATGCGGAGCGCCGTTAGTCCGAATAACATGTTTCACCCAGTGAACTAATTCTTTGCCTGGAGCTAATGGACGGTCGTGGTATATCAACGAAAGTTCTTTAGCCTTGTCTGCATACCTGCAAAAGAAAGATTTATGTTATTCGTTATTGCAGAATCAGGCCCAATTTACCAACGTTTTAAAGAAAATGTAAAATTGCTACAGAATAAAATACAAAATAATTAAGTTATAGTTAAAAGATCCGACCGAACTAGTGTAAATAAAATATATTAAGAAATTAGAAAATTTGAAAGTATAAGTTTAAGATTTTTATTAATATGCTATCGAGACATCGATAATCTTGATATGCTGGCACAAAACCACGGAACGGGAAATACCACTGCCCTAAAAACTCCAGCATGTTATTTTTACGAAGAAAAATATTTGAAAAAGGCAGACAAGAAAGCCGACCGCAGGAAATTAATAAAGTTTAGGAAAGAAGAAGATGTTGCATTCCATATAAGTAAATTGATATTAATTTTGGTATAATACATTTTGTTTTAAGTCAAGCTTTATTAACAGGTCAATAATAATAAAATAGGTTGTCCTAAAATTTAACTAAATACGTGTATACAAACTTAGGGTTAGTAGTAATTTCTTCAATAGCTGTCTTCATTGCTCCATCCATCGTAAGAGAAAGGTCTACTTTCAGCGCAAAACCTCTTTGTACTGCTCTGGCGACATTAAGAAATTGATCTGCAAATACTGGTATGCCAATAATAGGCTTTCCAAAGTGAACAGTCTCTGTCGTTGATAAAAGGCCACCATGGGTAATAAAAAGAATTACATTGGGGTGAGCTGTAAATCGAGATAAGTAAATATTAGAGAGTATAATATACTTAATAAATAATATACATGATTACATATTGATACAGTTTTTACGTTATTTAGACTTACAAAGTATGCTTTGTTGTGGTGCCCACTTTAAAATGTGGACATTCTTAGGCAAATTTGGTAGATTATCTTCGAATTTCCACAACACAGTTTGCTTCAGTCCACCAAACATTTTTAAAATGTTGTCTTTTAATTCCTTCGGTATATGTTTACTCTTCAAATTTGATCCCATGCTGAAGTATATGACACCGTTTTTAGCGTTATCCAATATTTGTTTCAAGTCCTGTAATTGTTTTTATTATAGAAAACTGTTATATAAACCATTATTTTAAAAATAAACATTTAAATTGCAGCGTACTGAATTAAAATAATTATTTCATAATCTGTATTATAATTATATTTAAAATATGTGGGCAAAGCCCACAACCAGGCTGCCACGGAACATTAAAAGATGACGCAGCAGGCCCAGGAAAAGATGGCGAGATGAACTTGACTCCTACCGCGCTGATTGGCAAGTAAGAGGTCTCGACCGTGACCAATGGAAGGAGGAAAGGGAGACCTTTGCCCTGCAGTGGGACAGAAGTAGCTAATAATAATAATATCAACGTACTAAATTAACAGTAAAGTATCGTAAAGTATCATAATATAAATCAAAACGAACCTCAGGTAAAGGTTTAACATCCTCTTCAACGTGGTATCCCCCCACAGATTTATAGCTCTGTGGAACAGGCATCGCTTGTCCCAGGGACGTATGCGAGTTAGCCAATACGAGTGATGCATTATACTGGAGGTCGTAATAATACGGTGGCTGCCTTCCTCGCTTAACAATTGCTGGTGCAATCGATGTTTCATATGTTTGCTTCTCTAAGTTATCGAATGCCCTGAAAAATTATATGGTGAAAATAAATCTTTAAAAATTTAACACCAATACTGTTTTGTTATTTATTAAGACGGTCCTAGTTACATTGAAAACTGTTTTCTGACGACTGGTTAGTTGAGCAAGTATTTCAGTGAAAGATCATTAATATACTTACATATATTCCATGTATTGCACCTTAAGTTGAGTATATAATTCTGATACCCTCTGCGAGAACGTAAAAGGTGGTAGAACAGAGGATGTTGAATCTCCAGTATACGCAGGATTTGAAGCCTGATCAATCAACTTCAAAATTGCCCAATGAGCGTCCACAGATGAAGACCAAATAAGTGGACAGTTGAAAACTGCTGCAAAACTTAAACAGAAGCAATAAATAAAAAATGTGCCCTAAAACAAAACAAAAAGCTTGACACAGTTATGAGTATTTAAAAAGTGGTGTCATTCAATGAAAATAGGTCATGCATATAGGTAATTTGGTAATTAAAATACAAACAGTGACAATGGGATAATATTTTTTTTACGGATAAGTATGAATACAGCCGTCTGATGGTAAGAAACTAAGCAATGTCAGAAGCATCATTTGGGCGTTACTACGTAGAAAAACAGGCAAACACATTTTTTTTCTAAATCATTGAACTAAACTAAAAACTCACTTACCTAGAATGCACTTTAGAAAACATCCATTCAGCTATAACAACATCAAATTGTTCCTTAGGATCGTTTATCAACTTTTGAACATTTTCATTCTCTATCGTCATTTTGGCCATTCCAAAAAACATGCCTAATAGAAGACCGTAATCCATCACATCTATTTCTTTATTCATTATCGTCTCTAAGTTTATCAACTCCTCTGGAAAGTACGAAAGGTAATAATGATTAAATTGATTTTGTCATTGCATTTTTTTAGAAAGTTAAAAAATGGTGTAAATCATAATTTCAGGAGAAAGTTAATTTTATTATAGTTTCAATTGATAGGGCCATAGATAAAATCACTCCAATATTCTTATATATTTTTCATTCATTTAATTTTTTTGACAAATCACTAAGCACATATTTTTCATTCTGCTCATTTTCATCATGAACAAGCTGAAAGATTATAAGCTTAGTATAAGTATAGCTATAACTGAGGCTCGGGCAAACTTACCTGGAAGAGCTTTCAAGTTATCACTAACATCGATCGTACGTAGATTAGGAGATACAGGCTTGTAAGTGAATGGTGTGATGTACGTCACCTGAAATTATTAAATGACGTAATTGTTGATGCTAATCACAATTTTGATATTTCAATGTAAATATTGTATTATATTATAGTTTTATTGTTTAGATTAAGTTGCTGTAATTTTAATAACCATCCTTGTCCAATATCTTATGAAAATAAATACTATTTTTCAATAAGAGAAAAATTCTATTTTAATATAAGAAAAAATTGTTTTGTATAACTCAAGGTGACCGACATTACTCGAACGATTGCCTTAATGAAGTTACAATGGGCAAGGCACAAAACTACAATAAGGTGGACCGCCGACTTGGTAAAGGTTGCAGGCAGCCGATGGACAAGGTCAGTTTAGGATCAATGATGTGAAAATTCTTGGGGGAAGCCTATGTCCAGCAGTGGATGTCTGTTGGCTGAGATAACGAAGATTCTTTATATTTACGTATGTACAACTTTCCTTATTGGCAAGTGTGGTAAACGAGTGTTACCTTGAGGCCAACCATATTATGCTTGTTTGCCATCTCCTTTCTTATCACAGATCTATTGACGATTTACAAACCAAGGCCACTTATATAGTTCGTTTATCAGAAATTCATTCATATCATTTATCCATTACATATTTTTATTGATTAGCTATCGCTAAGCCGTATTTTATTTATATAAGTTGTATCTTACTTACATAAGATTTATTTTTTATTGGCCTAGGTGGCAGGTGTTTCATACCACCACGGTCTACCTGATTACACCGGCAATGCCAGATGGTTTTGTATGTGTATACATCAGTCTAAGTCTGCGAAGTACAGAATTCACTGAACATCTCAAGGACCCTTGATCATTAGTTCAATTTACCATTAGTTCAAGTAATTTTGCTGAACTTACCTCATGACCATCCTTAAGCAAGTGTCTGACATAACCATCGCCGAGAATGCTGTGACTCTTGCCAGGTATGGGGAAAACTACCAAGATTTTATACGCCTCGCAACTTGATAAAATTACAGCGAGGATCACCAGACACAGCTTCATTGTAGACGTGTTCTGTTTAAAATGATAAATAAAATCATATTGGTACTATAACATTATTACTAAGTTGCAAAAAATGATAATTTAAGTCATAGGCTATCATTACAATGATAGCCTATGACTTAAATTATTATGCTAGACTTAGAATTACAATGCTAGACTTAAATAATGATACATCATTATTTAAGTCTAGCGTTGGACGTCTTATGGCTGAGATGATGACGATGATACGCAATACACATAAGGGTCAAAATAATGCCTACAAATGTACGATTAATTATTATGTTCCATAAGCTTTGCAAATATCTGTATTTTATTAGACTATAACATCCTTGTACTACATATACAAATAAAATAATTTTAATACTTCTACAAATATTCAACAGCTAATTAGTAATTTGTAAAAACTTACAGCATTTATAAACACTAAAACACAAGTAAATACACCAAGAACAAAAACTAATTCTATAGCAAATTATTTTAGACAAGCAGATCTTCAAATACACAATTTTAAACTGTCAATGCGCAAGCGCGTGTTGTCTCTTTTGTGGATTTGGTAATAATTATGAAAGATAGTAAATCTAATCTTACTAAATTAAATATAATTATAGGCTAGATAGCCTATAATTATATCTAATTTTTATTCACGTACATACTTCAGTTATCGTAAATAACTAATCCAGTAATTGCCAGGTCATCATTAATAACAAAATGAAACATCAGAACATTATTTATCAGTTTTATTGTTATAAAATAACCCGGATTTAAAAATAAACTCACATTTGTATTTTTTTAAATTTAATCCTCCAGTATAAATATCTATTAGTGGCTTCATAGGTAATTCCTAAAAACCTTTATAAGAATCATAAATTTAGGGTAGGTAATCGTATCCTCTCCCTGTCGTCGGACTTCAGATAACCCTAATATGTGCCAGTTTATGCGATTTAATTCTAACCTTAACCTCGAGTTCGGTGAGGTGTTGGTCCAGCCGTAGAGAGCGTCAATTATACGTCGCCAGGGTCAGGTGTTTTTGGTAGCCTTTTATCGTAGCCCGGAGATTCTTCGCACCCCCTGCCCCGCTGTTACCGCGACCGCTACAGTGGCCACGGACAGCGGGACTACCGGGAACTGGAGGGCCTTTGCTTTTGGCGTCTTACCATTGGAGGTTTTTGGCCTTACTATACGACGCTGGCCAGACGGGTTGCTATAGGGTTTTATTTTGAATTTTCCTTTTCTGGCAGTGGTGTTGTCTGCATTTTTTTCAACGCCATATCGAAGGCGCGCCACAGTTTAACGTCATGTCGGGGACTGTGACACGGCGTTTAACGTGACCTAATAGAAAGGCTTGACAAAATAAGTATGAATGAATGAAAGTAGACTGAAGCAAGTATAGATGTTATACACAACATAGAAATATTATTACATGACGCAATATTTTTTAAAAGTTTCCAAGACGATTATAGCGCACGTGAGTTTGTTTACGATTAAATTTTTGTCAAGTCATGATGAACAGGCTCACTATAATATACCTATTTATAAACAATTGTAATAAAGAGAAGATCAAACTTGGTGACAAAAAGGCTTATTTGCAAAAGACACCAGACACAGCTTAATTTTGGACATTTTCTGTTCAAAATGGAGAAGATATTATATTTATGTATGTATAAATTCAGGCTTATAATATTGAACAAAGTACATACACACACATAAGATCTTATATTACTAGAAATACATTGATGATTATTATTATTATAGCACCTATACTTGAAAACAAGTAAATAAAGCCATACAGGTGAGTAGTCTGTCTGGGAAAAGAATCTTCACATTACAGAAGACTATCCAAAAAACTTTTTACCAAAAAATATAACCGCCCAAAAAAATAAGGAAAGTAAGGAAGTAAAGAATAATAAACTTTTGAGTCGGCGCCAAACAAACAATCATCATCTCACTTTATGCAAAACGGCCTGCTCCAAAATTGCCCGGGTTAAACAATTTTTACCCGTTTATTGAAAACTGAGAACCATTGCGCAAAATTTCAAGTTTGTAGCTCCCAGCGGTTACTGCTCTGCGTTGACAGATCAGTCAGTCAAGGCAAGTATTAAATAAGTACTAGCTGTTGCCCGCGGCTCTGCCCGCGTGGATGTCGGTTATCGCTGTAAAAAGTAGTTATATCAGATCATAATCTATCTCTGTGCCAAATTTCATCCAGATCCGATCAGTAGTTTTTACGTGAAAGAGTAACAAACATCCATCCATCTATCCATACTCACAAACTTTCACATTTATAATATTAGTAAGAATATATATTATGTATGTATAGATTAATTGGTTTATTTGTTAGTCTGGCTTCGATTAAAAACTTTATTATTTTTTTATTCCTTAAAGTCCTTATATTTTGGCAGCTACTTTTGAATTTTATTTTGTGAAACAAATGACACAATGCACTGGCACACGGGCCACTGGTGACAGCCACAAAATGCCACCACAGACCTGTTTTCATACATTTTATTTGTAGCGTGACCGGCCACAGGCGTGAACCGTGTGCGGCGAGTCAATATAAAATGTATGAAAATTACAGAAACGGTGGCGGCGTTTTGTGTTTGTGGCCCGTGTGCAGCGACGCTAGTGTTTGTCAGAGATGTGGATACATTAACGTGCTAAAAAACGTAAATTACCTCACTTTAAAAAGCACTGTTTTATTTAATAAATGTTGTTCTTTATTACAATTAAAATCATATTAGCAATTGTTATTGCCGTGTTGGCTTCAGAAATAATAAAACATAATACATATCAATCAAAGCTACTTAATATCAATTATACTCATTTACACTTATTAATAGTCAAGAGTAATAATGAGTAAGGTAATCTAGTAAAAGCCTGATCACTATTAATTGCAAATTTAACAAAGCAGTAAAGCAAATACCTAGATGAGATAATAAAAACAATTCCACAGCTACAATAAAAAATAATTAAATTAAATTTATAATTTAATATTTGGTCAAGATTTTGCCAGACATTTCCCAATTTTACCTTATGATTTCACTCATTTATAAGCTTCAAGACCCATGGCCATGACTAATCTAATAAGTCCTTACCTACATCACTAACATATAAAATATTTTAAATTATAATTGTATAATGTAATTATAATTATAATGGATAACGAGTCTAAATCGAGTATTTTCGAAGTTTTCGTACCTTTTGTTACCCATATTTCGTCCGAAATTTACCGACTGTGGTCACGAGTGAGAAGTAGTGTACCCAAAGAAATAGATCGAGATAGAATGGTGATAAACACATTTCTGCATATATTTCGCGCGTGCCACTATTTCAACAAGCCACACCCACTTTGCGGGTCAACCAGTTTAAGCGAGCCCGAAGTAGTGAGGAGAAACATTTACCCAATTATCGACAGCCATCTATGCAACGTGGGGTGTTGAAGTACCTATTTATTTTTACGTAATAAATTGTATTTTTTGTCATACATAAATAAAAACAATTAATTACGTGTTATTACTTAAATTTTATTAAGGTATAATGATAGAAAAGTAAAACTCATTACTTTAATTAAAACGTAAATATAACTAAATGTTTTAGATAAGTAACAAATATAACTACATATTTTAGATAAGTTACATTACCAATTCTTTTTTTTAAATAACAATTTTTAAAAGTTCCTTAATATCATGACTATGCCAAAAAAGTATGGGCGCTTTTACGTTATGTTTCTATGGCAAACAGGTATCTATAATGGGTATATATACCTACTTTAATTTACGTTGTCAAAATTAAAAGGATTTTAATTTTAAACTAAAGTTATCTAACATTTACTTTATAGTTTTTCGTCATAAAATAACTTTATTATTGAAAATCGATGTAATGCATGCTTAAAACCAATTTCATTTAAAATGTTACGTAATATAATAAATAAACAGATGAGCTAAGATCATGTGTTCTTTGTATAAATAATTTGTTTATCTATACTAATATTATAAAGCTGAAGAGTTTGTTTGTTTGTTTGTTTGTTTGTTTGGTTGAACGCGCTAATCTCAGAAGGTACTGGTTCGATTAGAAAAAATCTTTTTGTGTTGAATAGTGCATTTATCCAGGAAGGCTATAGGCTATATAACATCACGCTATGATCAATAGGAGCGGAGCAGTAGTGAAATATGTTGCAAAATCGGGGAAAATATTATTCTTTTCTGAGTTTCCGTATTATAAAGCTGAAGAGTTTGTTTGTTTGTTTGTTTGTTTGTTTGTTTGTTTGGTTGAACGCGCTAATCTCAGAAGGTACTGGTTCGATTAGAAAAAATCTTTTTGTGTTGAATAGTGCATTTATCCAGGAAGGCTATAGGCTATATAACATCACGCTATGATCAATAGGAGCGGAGCAGTAGTGAAATATGTTGCAAAATCGGGGAAAATATTATTCTTTTCTGAGTTTCCGTCGCGTACGCTGCTTAAACGGTTAAAGTTATGCAAAAATATGTACTGAAGAATTATTCCTCTTTAAAAGATCTATAAAAAAGTCCGCGACAGCATATGTCTACCTCTTAGGGTTAACCCACTACAACGTGATTTATGGAAATAAAAAATGATTTAAAATAATTTATTATCTGCAAACCTTTTTTTATAAACACGATATTAATCCTTATCCAAACAAATACGCTATTCGTCATAAGGATTTAATTTTGAACAAATTTGTCCTTTACATCATTTGATTTCAACGAGTACCCTAGGAGATATAATAGATTTAGTAAAGTACCATATTTGTAAGGCGGAAAGCAGGCGGCGATGTGAGAGTGCGCATGCGCGAGCCAAAGGCCGGCCGCCAGGATATACATATAAGAAGCTCTAACAAAATAATGTTTGCTGGTGATTTTCGGCAAACGCTGCCGGTGATAGATAGGGGAACAAGAGCTTATATTGTGAAGTCTTGCTTAAAAACTTCCCAGTTATGGAAGTTCGTTACGTACATTGTATCTATGTTACTGTTTATGGCCGCGTTTCAGAAATACAATTTTAACAGGTTTGTCTCTCTGTTTTTTGCCGCTAAAATTGTCTTTGAAAATACTTAAACTATATAAATATACTATAAGTACAATTGAAAAGCGTTAATCATGCCAAGATCTAAGACAATCACAGACTAAATTAGTAACGCCTAATAAAACTTAAACACAATCTATATATTACTATTTTTTTATAGACACTAACATTTAACAGTACCTTAGTTTAGGTAATCAGGAAAGCAGCACAGAAAAGAAAACACTCCACCGAATCTGTCTGGTCACGATAAACTCAATAATTACCAAAGATAATTTCATTTTCACCAGTAGACGGCGTGATTCTTTCATTATAGACATAGCTCGCACAATTGCCTCAATTAAGTGGCAATGGGCAGGGCATATACCTCGCAGAACCGATAGCCGTTGGGGCAGAAAGGTTCTAGGGTGACGACTACCGACTGGAAGATACAGCGTGGGCAGGCCTCCAACAAGGTGGACCGACGACTTGGTAAAGGTCGCGGGCAACCGATGGACAAGGTCAGGACCGAATGATGTGGCAAACCTTCCGGGATGTCTTATGGCTGAGATGGAACTACTTTAGTGGCAAACAAGCATATGGCCCACCTGATGTTAAGCAGTTACCGTAGCCTATGGACGCTTGCAATACCAAAGGTATCACTTGCGTGTTATCAACCTTTTTTTTTTCACCAGAGCTTTAACATGGGAGTATCACTGGGATAAGAATACGTTTCTTTCAAAACGGATCCCTAAGTTAGCGTTGGAGACCGTTAATCGCACACAGGAACACAACTACACCGCTGTGTGTAGTTATTTGGCTGTGCTCTTGTGTAAGGTGGAAGTCCTTCCCTCTCTTAAAAAAAGCACTACGGCGAACCTTTATGCCCTTTAGTAGTTTTTATTTTAGCCCAACCAAACTGTGTAAGAGTACGTATCAGGTTAGAAGTGACCAATTTAAAACGAAATGTAATAAATGCAGAGATTTCAGATCAGGGTACAGGGTATGGCACAGATAATACATAATAATACATTTATTCAAACTATTTGCTAGGCAATAAAGGTTGTTCACGTTTGCGCTAAAACAATTTGAAGAGCAGAACAATCGTACAAACAAGGAATATTTCTTCATGAAATTTATTAATTGCAGAATCTAAATGTTTAAAAGAAAAACGTGACTGACTTATCAACAAACGCACAGTTTGAATCACTAGACACTCAGATAGCTATTATGATATAGGCATCCGCTAAGAAAGGTTTTTTAAAATGTAACTGCTAAAGATGAAAATCTGCCGATGAAAGTTTGTATGGGGATAACTGTTGTTTTCAGATTTACGGTAAAAGACTGAACACGCGAACGAAGTCGCGGGTACAGCTAGTCGATAAATACAACGACTGTGACGACACGTTGCGTCAATCTCTAGCGCATTCGATGCGACGACCAACCAATCACAGCAAAGGACTGCCGTCTCATTACCGATTTAGAAATATTGTAAAACTCATTTGTTTCGATGTTCGTTGCGCGCTCAATTAATGGTTATGAGTAAGAACATTGTACAGCGAAAGTAATGGATATTAAGCTTAACGAAAAGTAAATAATTTATGATCGTCCTTGTCAAACATGGTAAAGGTGAAATAATAATTTTGATTCTCGTAAAACTTAGTTTTTAGTTATATTTAAACACTTACCGATGAAATGAAATGCCTCCTTTCTTCGTGTTTACTTTACTACTTCGATTTTTACAATTTGCGACGGATCAATACGGCATATTTTTGTAGATTTTAATAATTTTGTACGTCCCGAACGCAGCTATAAGAGTCGCACGGCGTAATGAGGATGCTCGATGTGAAATATATGTGAAGTGTGCACATTAGTACTAAGTAGTGGCACGCGTTCCACGTCTACTTCGCCGTTCTATCTCGATCTATTTCTGTGAGTTTACCCGTGGTTCTAAAACATTTTTTAAAAGATTTGTTTTTTGCTAAAGGGTGACGGTGAAGTCAACGTCACCGTCACCAGACGAACAGTATTAAGCATCATTGCCTTATACTGCTCACCTGCTTCATGAGGGTTTCTTTGAACTCGTCGATTAATGATCTCATGGAACGATAACAACGTTAGGGCTCAACACCAGAGCCAAAAGACGTTGAGTGCAGGACTGATGATACTTACAGAAAGAAGAACGTAAGGCTGGCAGCCCTAACGTTTCATTCATTTGCCTTTCGATACGTATTATCATTATGTAGACGTATTATCATTATGTAGACGTTGCACATTACTCCAGCAAAAAGTCTTACCTCACTAGCCGCAGCCCAACGCGCAACGGTTAGTCATTGTTAATGGTATGGTTAGAGTTCTTTGATATTGCGGTGCAGGATTTGATACTGACACCTATATTATTACGTCGTAACTACGTAGTCATCTCGATAATTAGCTTATTGCTTGCTTTACCGCTATCGTTTAGATAGATGTCGCGACTGTACCAACCTTGACGGTTTTAATAAGAGGCCTACAACCAGTAAAATCCAATAGCGATTATTTTTGTCACGTCATTAATATGACGATTAAAATGTATTTGATGTGTATTAAGACAGTCCGTTGAAAGATGTCTAGCTCGATAACAATGATAAGATATGAAGATTTCAAGTGTAGCAACACCTGATTTCAGTCATAATATAATTATTCATTATATTTTGACTGAAATCAAATGTAATTTCAAAAGTATGCTTCTGATTTTTGTGAAGTCACCAACTAATCCTTTCCCTAGATTTTAAGTGAGGTAGGGCACCATACTAGCGAGCAAGCTCGACTGGGAAAGGGCCTTCGCCTTACTGATGACTACAGCCAAAAAACTACACAAAGCGATATAATTGTGTTCCTGTGTGCGAGTGTCAAGTGCTCATTTAGGGTTACATTTTGAAAGATACGTTTTCCTATCCTAGGGAAATTCTATCTTAAAGTCCTGGTGCAAAAAACGGCAAAAGTCGGCAACACGGAAGTGTTACCTCTGTTATTGCAAGCGGTTGCCACTCAAGTAGTATAAAAAAATGACGGGTTTGCTCATTGAAAGACTGGAGAAAGATCTTCACCTTACAGAAGATTACAGTCAAATATCTACACAAAATGTTATAATTGTGTTCTTAATGTTGTGTTTTTGTTGTCCATGTTGTGGCATATTAAGAATACAAATGTCACCACTCAGTTCAGGCAGACAATTATGCACTGCAAGAGAGGGAAAACTTAGCCGGGCGGCGTGTATAGCTAATATCCCTCAATTATTATTATTACAATTATTATTATTCTTTTTTTTATACATAGTGATTTGCTATATAAAATTTAATATTATTATCATTATCTAAATTTGTGTTTGTACTGTAATTAGTTAATAATTTGCATGTTAAAACTACAAATTGTATTAACTGCTAAAATAAATGCATGCTGTGCTTACCTGTAAGAGGTAGTTACACTTTAAAATTAATAATTTCGTTTCGTTTTGTTTTCCCGCACTAGAGAACAAGCTCTGTGTCGCGGGGGACTTTACAAACATACAATTAACGGACACAAATAACACCCAGACTCAGAACAACAATTTGTGGGTAACACAAAGTTTTGTCCTGTGCGGGAATCGAACCCACAACCTCGTGCACAGCAGGCGCATACTGCGACCACTGGACCACCGAGGCAGAATGTGTAATATATTATGCTAGTGTAAATTACTGTTGGTTGGCCAATTAAATAAAATACCTCCAAGTATGGAGGAGACCCGAGCCCAGTAGTGATACGTTTATGGGTTGAGATGATAATGAAGGTGTTGTGCCTGTGTTCAGGGCTTATTTAGGGATTTGTTTTACAAAAAACTATTTATACATTATCCTAAATCCTTCGTATTACAATTTTTTTGGCTGGACAACACTTACAAATATTGCAAGCGTTTAAGCTACGGTAACTGCTTACCATCAGGCGACCTGGAGTGGGCATAATTATTCAAGCTGTACGTTAGAATGATGTAACCAAACAAATAATGACCTTGGAACGCGTCTACTGACAAAAGATCTCGGCGTTTTTGTTATCATTATATACCTACAAAATTAAAGTAAATAGTGACAAAAACAGACGAATGTTGGTAATGATTAGTTATTTTTAAAATAAACAAGCATACGGCCCGCCTGGTGTTAAGCAGTTACCGTAGCCTATGGACGCTTGCAATACCAGAGGTATCACTTGCGTGTTGGTGACCCATTTCATTCACACCAGGGCTTTAAGATGGGAGTATCCCTGGGATAGGAATACGTTTCTTAAAAAACGCATACCTCTCTTAAATACATATATTGTTTTATTTCCAATTTTTTTATGATGGTGGCAGATGACCAAGCAGTCTATCTGATCCCACAGCCCATCAAAGGAAGGAAATGGGAACACAGGAACGCATGTTTCTACCCTTCAATCGGTATATAAAAATAAAGCACTACGCCTCCACTGTAATTGGAAGAGGACAGGACATCGGAAAATCAGTATAATAATAATTATAAGTATAATAATATATGGCGTACAAATTTATGAATAAATAAAAAAGCACTTATAAAGAACTAAGTGGAGATAGGAGTTTGTGCCTAGCTATTTAGCTAGGCACATTCATCTAAACTGCCTATTTAGGCAGTTTAGATGAATTTTGAATCGACTTGATATTCAGCTATTTCGACTTTTTTGCAGGCGGTTTTATTTTCTTCTTTTCCTGATTCGATTGGCATAAACCTACTTCTTTTCTTAAACAATATTCAATGCAAAACTAATGATTAAAATCGGCTTACAGATAGCAAAGATATGGACGGACATACATAGAAAAAAAACAAACAGGCGAATTAAGAACCGCCTCCTAATTTAAAATCGGTTAATACATAGAATCGCTACTCATGCGTGTATGTGGCGTGCCAGAATTAGGAGGTGGTGTTACAACGAATAAGTCTTGACCTTTAGCCGACAAATATAATTTGACTGGTTAATTTATTGTGGGAGACCTTGAATATCTATTATGGTTAGAACATCATAATAATATACTCAATATACCTACTGGCTTGATAAGTAGCCACGAATAATATAACTGGTTGGATACACATAAAAAAACAAATATTTGTAATAGTCTGTTAATCGTGATAATATCGGGTGTATATGGATTTTTGTTACGGGAGTGATATGAAGTTTTGAATGACGTTATTGCGACGCAAGCTATAGGGGTCATAGGAATTGTCGTCCCATTGGACTATGCGAGTAAGAGAATAATAATAAATATATTTGCCCATACACTGGTGCAATATAATACACCTGTACAGACCCAAGTCACAGAAATAGATAGATTAATAGAGGTAGGGCACCATACTAGCGCGCAAGCCCGACTAAGGGCCAGCGCCATAGAAAACCTGCCTCTCTAGACAAGTGGCATAAACGATAGTCGAATCGAAAAGTTAATAAAGCAAATGTATGGGATTTAACGTAAGTTTAAGTCTAGAGGCTCTGATCTATTTCTGTGGTCAGCGCAGACAAAGAGGAATAATCCCCGCGCGGTCTAGGGCATTTTCTTTACGGATCGCGCATGAATCCCGCATATCTTCGAGGACGCGCGAGCATTTTTTGTCAGGTTCAAGGATTTATGCACTTTATTATAATAATTTTAAAGTTTATTTTCAAGTGCGTTAATAAAATCCTCTCCGCTGCGCTCCGTTCCGTCTACGCTGAGCCTTAGGAAGAACCTCCACCTTGCAGAAAACCACTATCAAATACACAGCAGTGTAGATGTGTTCCTGTGTGTGAGGAACTATTTCTGTGGGCAAATTGTAGTTAGGTTTTCTGTTATAAAATTCTCAGTAGCACCTCGGAGTCTGAAGTTCTAACGAGTGTATAGCTAGGTCACGTCAATGTCATACACTTCTGTTTACCACTTCAGGGGAAAAGGCGTGATGTTATGGTATAACGTTTTAAAATAACGTACAAAGGGTTATTTTAAAGCCAGTTGTCAAGTGATACAGTGGTGGTAGCCAAGAAGGAAGAAGACAGGTACACACGGCAACGGATATAGCTGTACAGGGCCACTATATGAAGATTAGTTTTTTAAGAAAACCATTGTATATATTTCTGTTGAATTTGGTAACAGTGTACAATTAGACTAAACATATTGATAAAAAGGTGACAAAGCCTTGCTGAAGAACTACAGACCCATCTCACTCCTGAGCCACGTTTACAAGTTGTTCTCGAGAGTACTCACAAACCACCTCGCCAGGAAACTTGACGAGTTCCAGCCTCCGGAACAAGCCGGGTTTCGAAAAGGCTATAGCACCGTGGATCACATCCATACTGTTCGGCAGATTGTACAGAAGACCGAAGAGTACAATCAGCCGCTGTGTATGGCATTCGTGGACTACGAGAAAGCCTTCGACTCCATCGAAACCTGGGCAGTTTTGGGTGCTCTGCAGCGGTGTCGCATATTGATATTGATAAAAATATATTTTACACATATTCATACATTGGTTTTCCTAAAAAACTAATCTTCATATAGCCACCCTGTACAGCTATCTCCGTTGCCGACCGTACACATTAGGTGTGTGTTCGATCCCTGGCAGAGCTTACAATGTAAATTTCACTTTGTAAATATTATTAATTAATGTTAATTTTGACGTACTATCAAATGATTTACCATCTGTTAACGATAAAGAAAAACATCGTGAGAAAACCCACATAATCAACTTACAAGAAATTCTAAAGGCATTCTGGTTCACTAACTGACATTAGGCTAGCATGTGTGGAATAAGGCCTTAACCCTCTCTCTCTCTCATGATAGAGGAGAGGAGGACCCGTGCCCAGTATTAGCACAAGTAAAAAGTTCACCAAAGAACATATCTGAAGATGTTCTTTTCATATTCTCGAAGAAAATAACAATGTTACCGTGGTGTTATTTTAGTCTTGAACTTTGTTAACTGAAAGGTCAGTGAACCTCCAACCATTAACAGAGTGGAGATAACAATGACATAACATTACGTAACACTGGTGTAATACAAACAAACTGACCACTTTACCTATATATGTATTTATATTAATATTTAACTAATATTATACTTAAGAGAGGTAGGGCACCATACATGCGAGCAAAGTCCATAGGGGACGAACCTCCACTGTACAGTGTTTTCTTATGTACATACCTATTCGAGATAAGGTCGGTAATTTTTATTTAACCAACGACCCAGCAAACTTGCCAACGCCTTAAAGTTTTCTAATTTTCAGTGCAACTTTTTTTTTACATAAGAACTGACAATAACAAACACAACAAAAAAGAATTACTGAAATCGGTCCAGCCGTTCACGCGTGATGCCGTGACCAAGGGAAATATGGATTCATTTTTATATATAGAGATTATTTAAAATTATATTTCAAAGTTCCATGCAAATACGACAAAAAAAGTTCGTCATTTTATTTTTTGTTAAATTATTTTTTTGTTATAATTGTAAGTTAACATTATTTTGTAATCAACGAAATTACATACAGGCATTTCGTTAATTACAGGCAGATGTAATAAGCTTATAAGTACCTATTGTGATATGATATCATACAGCACAGATTATAATTACTTACTATTAGATAGGCACTATGACAAAATCATTCATCATTCATTGTATACACGAGAGAAGCGACAACTACATTAATAAGCATACCATTACAAACAGCAGACGATCTAAGTCAGCTGCGCCGGCGCATGTAAAGCTCTAAATTTAAAATCATTCCGATATTTTAATTTTATAATTCGAATGCTGTGATCGTTTTAAATAAGTAAGTTTGTACGTTGTTGGTAGGTATAAATTATTAGTTTTGTTTAGTTTGTCATTGTGTTTGCTCGTGTTCAAGTGTTTTTCTAAGGGTTATAATAAAATTATATAAGCTATGTTAAATACATGTTAGATAATAAATCTGTTTTGTGCGGTTATTTTCAAGGTCAGTAATAATTTTCGATTGTTGTGCAATAGTAATAATGACTACGGTCGATCCCCACATGGGACAAATATTGTGTAATTTGTGAGAATGGTGGTGTTAGCAAAGTCCGCCTTAATACACGGATTCTATAAAGAGTAAGATACTACTTCTATCTAAAAATATATAGTAGGAATAAATAGTTTATTTATTATAATACTTACCTAATAAATATAGTTAGGTAGGTTTTAATAAATAAATATAAACACTACGTAGGTACCATATTCCAATAAATAAATATTTGATTTATTGAGTATAAATTCATTTTATTTATTTATAAAAACTTTCTACACAATATATTTATTGCACAAAAGAGAAACAGCCAACAAAATCAGTCAAATTTTAATCTATATTAAAATTAAATAAATTCAGCTTAAAAAAAAAACTTAATTTACCTACTTTAATTATCTTTTGTTGTAATTATTCTGACCTTATTTGAATCAATGATAAGAATGAAACATATCCCAATGTGATTATTTAACCATGTTCGGTTAAATAATCACAATTGGTCAATGTCGGTCAGTTTTGGTGACGTTACATCTTGCATCACTCATCTTAATGGCATTTATTTACTAGGTAGGTACTATAGTACGGAAATCGAACGCAGCCGCTGTTATGGTGATAAATAGGAAAAAAATGTTTAACGGAAAATGTATCTACCGCTCCAACATATTCGTATCTTGTTTATTATTTAATTAATAACAATAGATTTAAATCACTATTTGACCGTATCTACTACATAGTATCTAAAGAGATCTATCTAGAGAGAAAGTGTGAGAGTGGAAGTGAGAGAGAGAGAGAGTATGTGTGTGTCTCTCTACTAAATACAATGCATAATTATATGTAAATTTATAATAATATATATGTTAGTTTGTAAGGTATATATCTATGGGAATATATAATCTACTTGTATTTTAAGTACTATGTAAAATATGTAATTCCTGAAATAAATGAATATTCAATGATTATGATAATTGCATTTTGAAGCCAAATCAATTTTATAAAAATCCCTTAAAATCACGTAAACCTGTGAATCCTGCGCCTAATCTCTCTTGCCGTTTATATAATTATTAATCTCAAAAAAATATAAAAGTAAAGTAATAAAGAGTGCACCTGGGTTTGCGCACACACTTGTGCACTATAACTTATCGCCGTTGAAAATGATTGCCGTAATCAAACTCTGTTTCTAGGGCATTTAGGGCAATTAATTATAATGTGTGTTTAAAATCTTATGTACACGGCAACGGAGATAGCTGCGGTAATAAAGATTATTTTTTAAATTATATATGTGTTTCTGTAGGGTTTGGTAATAGTGTATAATTAGACTAAAGCCTACAAATAAAAATATCTTTTATACAAATTCATACATCGGTTTTCCTAAAAACTAATCTTCATATAGCGGCCCTATACAGCCATCTCCGTTGCCACCGTACTTATTATTTTTTTGTTTCAGCACAAAATGTCTACAATAAAGCTATGTCTGGTGTTCCTAGCAGTAATCTTATCATGCTGCGAGGCGTACAAAATTCTGGTCGTATTCCCAATGCCTTCGAGGAGTCATGGGAACCTGGGAGATGGTGTGGTACGACATTTGCTTAACGATGGACATGAGGTAAGTTCCATATTTATATTTTACTAGCTGTTGCCCGCGGCTACGCCCGCGTGGATGTCGGTTATCGCTGTAAAAAGTCTATGTGTTATTCCAGACCATAATCTACCTCTGTGCCAAATTTCATTCAGATTTCAAATTTCGTTCAGTAGTTTTTACGTGAAAGAGTAACAAACATCCATCCATCCATTCTAACAAACTTTCGCGTTTATAATATTAGTAAAGAATTAAGGATGAATAATAATGTGTAATTTTTATCGTAGATAATAATAATAAACCTAAATTTACAACTACGTTTATTCTTTTCTATTATACTAGTTATACTAGGTTGGGACAAAGTCACAAACGATCATTTGATCCCAAACTAACCAGAGCCTGTACTATAGTTACCAGGCAACTGGTAAACATACTTATATATTTCTAAATACATAGGTACATATCATACATAAATAACATCCAACACAGAATAAATTATCGTGTTCATCACACAAAGATCTGTTTTGGATGTAATAAAACCACGACTTCCAGCTTAATCTTTAGGCAGTGGGACTGATTAACTCGATGATTGCTCAATACCCAGTTGAAATTTTCAACAGCAAATTAGGCTAATTTGTTTATTTTTGTAAGTTATTTCTAAATAAGTCTGGAATAGCATATATGCTACTTTTTATCTCAATAACCAACATCTACGCGGGTGGAACCGGGGGCAACAATTAGTAATTCAATAATAGATACAGGCAACATTTTACTCATTCCGTGTAGAAATCCGATAATATACCTGTCTGTTTTTTAATAACCTATAAATAAAATTTACTTAAATTAATTAAGTAACAACAGATGTGTTGGTACCTATTGGTAGATTTAGGGTTTTGTTTAAAGTTTTTCCTTTTCTCCCTTACTCATTGCTTTATATAACAAATATTATATAACATAGGTATTAAAATGTTCTTAATTCATCTTCATTATCATCTCAATCTATAAACGTTCCAGACCAGCGTGGTCTAATAGGCTAATATCCCTCCAATATGGAGTAGACCCGTGCCCAGCAGTGGAACGTTTATAGATTGAGATGATAATGAAGATGAATTAACAACATTTTAATACCTGTGTAACATTTGTCATATAAGCAATTAATTTTATCTATAGGTACTCGTATTATAATTTAACTGCAATCCGTACGTGTCAAAAGCCGATGGCGATACTTTGCGTAGATTACAGTATTGATTTGAAGTAGGTCTATAGTTGTTATAGATAATGAACTGAACAATAATATTTTAAATTAGGAGCGATAAAATAACATATACCTGGCTTTTTACGCAAATATTTACGTGACAAAAACTACAACGTTGTTGGAACGGCAACTGAGCTATCCGTGCAACTTGTAATAGTTTATCTAGCCTACTTATACCTCTGGCTATAAAAATAAAAACTTTTATTGTTATTATACAATCATATCCCTGTATCACCCTATGGTAGACTGGTAGAGAATGCTTTTAGCATTTAGTTCGCCTATACAAACAATGGTTTGTATAGGCGGTATTCTGTATGAAGTTAAAAATAAAATAATAAACGCTAGTAATCCTACTTATATTATAAACGCGAAAGTTTGTACGAATGTATGGATGATTTGTTACTCTTTCACGCAAAAACTACTGAACGGATCTGGATGAAATTTGACATAGATAGATTATAGTCTGGAATAGCATATAGGTTGCTTTTTATCGCGATAACCGACATACACGCGGGCAGAGCCGCAAGCAACAGCTAATCAAGTAATATAAGTCAAACATAAATAAATGTGGGTTGGATGCAGCAAAAGGTGCTTGTGTTGATAGTGGGCATCAGTTCACCTAATGCGTCACCAGTCTCAACGCGCTGGTTTTCAATTCACACCCTTTGGGTACACCATGCTCTATTTGTACAAAACATGAAATGCGAGGTGCGTTAGGATTAGAAAACTAAAAGAAAAATGATTGTTGCTGTGTCGATAGAAAAGCACCAATCTCAAATCATTTAATTAATGATTTCTTTGCTTAAAATATAGTAGTCAAGTAAGGAATTTTCAAAATCGAATCAGTAGTTTCAGAAATTACGCTTTATATTTAAACTTAACGTCTTAAGCACTTATAGCAAATATTAGATGGGTTATTCCTAAAGTACTTCAAAAAGAGCTAATATTACTAATGCTAGTATTAAAATGTTCTTAAAGTAACATAATTTTAACAAAAAAAAAACCGACTACAGTACGGCAAGTTGTAAAACTTTCAGATATTTGTTTGTTACAATCGAATAAAATCGACTGAGCGTCGGGCTGAACACAGGTCAAGTAGGTAGTAAAAGCAATATTTAATCTGTGCAATCCGGGCTCAATTCATTCACGTCATTATTTCTTATTAATAGTTGCTTAGCAACAATAACCGAAACTTATCTAATCGCCATCAGTAAAATACTTATTATTGAAAAGTTCAGATGGCCATCTGTGGTCTTCTTCATCAGTTTTACTTCACCAAATTACACTTTCTGAATGCAAATGATCGATTAGTTGTTAAAAATATTGAAATTGCTATATGTGTGCCTATAACTTTTGAGGAGTTCCCTCAATTCCTCATGGATCCCATCATCGGAACTTTCTTTTGATGGTAATGGGACCAAACTGAAAGTATGTCCAGTCAGACAAAAAAGAATTTTTCAAATCGGTCCATAGGTAAATGACGGAGTTATGCGGTAACAAACATTAAAAAAAAAAAAAAAAAAAAATACACACGAATTGATAACCTCCTCTTTTTGAAGTCGGTTAAAAATAATAAGTATTTTTGAATAATAATAATTCCTTGGAGTAACTTGGAAATTATTGTATGAGATTCTTATCTTTTTAGAACAAAAGAATGTAGCACTTTGGAAATAACCCTATTAAGTTGCACAGGGCAAATACAGGACACCGCCTGCAAAAGTTTCGAACTAGGCGCACCTACTATATAATTAGTTCGTAAGAGAAATGGCAGGGGCATGGCAGCACGTAGCTCTCTAGATGAATTCTGCGACCTAGTTCTAGATTTTAAACAAACTCCTGAAACATATGGTGCTAAGTTCAAGGATGCTAATATTGCCAGTTACCGATAAAGGATCAAAATCGGTATAAAAATCTTTTTTTTTATATTACTTGGATGTCAAACAAGCATACGGTGAGCCGTATGCTTGTTTGCCATCCAAGGCTACGGTAACTGCTTAACATCAGGTGAGCCTATGAACACTTGCAATACCAGAAGTATCACTTGCGTGTTGCCGACCCTTTTTTTCAGGGTTTTAAGATGCAGTATCAGGAAAAAGTTTCCTTCAAAATGCATCCCTAAATGAGCGCTGTAGACCTGTACTCACACACAGGAACATAACTACACCGCTTTGTGTAGTTATTTGTATGTGGTCTTCTGTAAGGTGAAGGTACCTACTCACCTTAGGTACTTCCCCAGTCGGGCTTGCTCGCTAGTATGGTGCCCTACCTCTCTCAAAATCATGAGGGCAATATGTCTAGTTATTACGTCGAGGTAACTGCTGTGATAGCTAAGTGGGAAAGTTATCGAATTGTAAGTATATAAGGTGTGGGTTTGATCCACACCTTACCATTTACCTATCTTAGGGTGGATTTGACCCCAAAGTTAATTAATATACAAACTTGGAGCCAAAGCTGGGGTATTTTGTGTCCGTAAAATGTGAGTTTGTATAATGTGACACGAGGCTTATTTCAAAAAATACCAAGGTAGGTATATTATTTAGAAACGGTATAGTTGTGTTCCTGGGTGTGTGAGTACAGGTCTCCAGCACTAATTTAAGAATGCGTTTTGAAAGAAACGTATTTCTATCCCAGGGATAGGCCCTGGTGTAAAAAAATGGGTTGGCAACACGCAAGTGATACCTTTGGCACTGGAAACGTCCATAGGCTGCGGTAACTGCTTAACATCAGAGCGGGCCGTATGTTTGTTTGCCACCCAAGTAGTATTAAAAAAACCTACATTCAGCCTATCCTTTCCAGAGACAACAGGCTATATTCTATGTTTTGATAAATTCTGTTTGAATTTCAGGTAACTTACATTTCAGTGTTCCCATATAAGACTAATTCTCCCAATTTTCGAGGAATTGATGTCAGTGAGAACGTGGACGCCCTTCCAGGTAAGTTTTAGTACAAGTTGTTATTCGATGAGTCCTTTTATTGATTAAATTAAATATAGCCTATGCTATGCCACAGGAATCGTAGATTTTCCCGGGCCAAAAAGTAGCATGTGCTATTGACTATAATCTATATAGTTTGTTTGGATGAACACGCTAATCTCAGAATGTACTGGTTCGATTAGAAAGATTTTTTTTTTGTTGAATAGTGCATTTATCCAGGAAGGCTATAGGCTACATAACATTACGCTATGATCAATAGGAGCGGAGCAGTAGTGAGATATGTTGCGAAATCGGGGAAAATATTCCAAATTACCACGCGGACGAAGTCGCGGGCGACCTCTAGTATAATTATATAATCCAACTCAGTGTTTCAGCCATTCTGGCGTGACAAACTTCCATGCATCCATCCATACTTTCGCATTTTATTACAAGCTTTTATAATATTAAATCTTATAGATATTACTCGGTGATAACTGGTGATAATATAGCAGTCAATTGGTGAAAGATTTTTTTTAAACAGGTCCAATAGTTATTGAGTTAAATACAAATTCTATATTTTCTATTTTATTTACTTAAAGTATTACTAGCTTTTATTCACTTAAACAATATACCAATCTAAATCAAATTTGGCATAGAGATAGATTATACTCTGAAATAGCGAAGAGGCCACAGAAATAGATCGAGACTATTTCTGTGGAAGAGGCTATAGCTTTTTATCACGATAACCGACATCCACGCGGGCGGAGCGGCGAGCAACAGCTAGTATAAAGATAAGTGTAGGTGTAGACAAATAACGAGATGTTTTGAAATAGGTATACCTATGCATACTTTAAACTAGTAATAAAGTCTTAAAAAATATATTCAGCCTCCATTTGAACTGAATTTGAACGCCGCCGCCATTTATCATCCGCCATCTTCACTGACGGTATAGGATAAAAGGTTTTAATGAATTACAAAAAACAGATGCGGATATGTTATGTATGTAATATTATTAATCATTATATAGCTTACGTGTATAAAATGACCAATAATTACAAGTATTATTAATGTTTTTATCCTTGCTTTACAATAATAATACTTTAGACTGGCCTGTTCGTCTAGTAGTTGCCTGACTGCTAATCCGGAGGTCGTGGGTTCGATTTCCACACGGGACAAAACTTTGTGTGATCCATAAATGTCTGTTTGTAAAGGCATAGTACTTACGAAAAACTGCTGTTAGGCTCGTAGGCTCAAATATTTACAATGGCCTTAAGATAGAAATGTCTAGATAAGGACTTCCACTGCATTCGGTCCTGAACTGACCTTGTTAGTCATCCGGGATCGAACTCACACCTCATGTGTTTAAGTCGCTTTTGTAATATAGCCCGGCTCGGGTAAGACCTTCACCTTACAGAAGATTCCTGCCGAGGTTTTCCCGAGAGTATGGGGTTCTTCGATAAAGAATTATAAAGTTTTTAAAGGGTTGGCAACGCGCGAGTGATACCCGTGGTGTTGCAAGGTTGAAACCGTCTCTAGGCTACGGTAACTGCTTACCATCAGGTGGACCATATGCCTTGGCAGTATAAAAAAAACATAATCCAATTACTACACACAGCGCCCAGCGGTGAATTCCTGAACGAATCCCTCAATGAGCTCTGGAAACCTTTACTATGTTTCTACATTTTAGGATTCGTTTTTAAGTTCTAGACCATGAAAAAGTATTACGTTTTCATGGTCTAGAAATTCACCATCATAAAACTCTGGTGTTAAAATTTTTGGATCGACAACACGCAAGTGATACCTCTGATATTGCAAGCGTTCATAGGCTACAGTAACTGCTATACTTGAATGCAATTTAAGTAGGATAAAAAAATAAGAAAAAAGTTACACTATAAAAAAATCTACCTGACTCGGAGATAGAACCCTCTACCTCTCTCAATCTTATAACAATTATCATTTTCAGGTGATTTGTTAAGCGTGGAGAAGATAATGAATAAAACGTTAAGACTTGACGACCAAGCGTTGATGATGTATATGATGGTAACAATGAATAAGAAGACATTTGAAAACGTCAATGTCCAGAAATTGGTGAACAATCCTAATGAGAGATTTGATGCTGTAATTACTGAGTGGATGTTTAGCGAGCTGCCTGCTGGGTAAGAGATCAAAATCTTACTTTTTAACCATCTTCAAAATTCGCTGAAATCTTTTTTTTTTATATAATGTTCAACGATTACTCGCAGACGCCTCATCCGATTTAGTTTTTTTTTTTGTTTCAAAGAATTCTAATACTTTCTTGATGGTTCCATTTCAATTTTATCTAAATCGGTCTTTTTTTTAAATATAGCGCGTAAAGAAGTATAAATGTGAAATTGGGTATAGTTAAAGTTAACAAAGAATGCGCAAAGAAATCAACATTAAAGATGTTATGAATTGCGGTCGAATTTTGACCACTGAGAGATCTTTAGTTTTTTATTTGCTGCACTTCCATAGTATGTCCGGCCAACCTCTCTAATTCCCTCAGAAACTGGTATCTACTTACTAATAAGTCACTATTAACTAGCAGTAGTGCTTATTACGTATATCTCTAGTCGGCTGTCGGAATAGTGGACCCGAAGATAACACTATCATGTGTCCACTATTCCGATATCCTTTTAGACAAGTCTAACAAATTTTATCGGAAAGATAAAAATAAGTGACAGTCATGTAGCCATCAATAACACTGTTTTATTTAGCTAGTATTCTACACTAATTTTATAAAGAAGCAGATTTCGTTTGTTTGTATGTTTGAACGCGCTTATCTCATGAGCTATCGATCCGGAGTATTCCTCGAAGCGCACCCATTTTGAAACGCACCTTACGAAACGCACCTAAAGTATTCCTCGAAACGCACCATTCAGGTGCGGTAACGAAAGAAATTAAAAATATACCGCACTTGAATGGTGCATTTCGAGGAATACTTTAGGTACGTTTTGTTATGTACGTTTCCAAAGGGGGCACTTCGAAGAATACCCCCTGATCCGATTTAAATAAATCTTTTTGAAGCCCGTTTATTAAAAAAGGCATTACTATTAAAACATATGGGTTTCCTCACGATGGACAACAGACTTCTTAAATAATATATCATTGTATAAAACTTATGTTAATGATAGCACAAAATTTGAGGAAGGCTAACATCACTATACGACCTAAACGGAGCACGGCAGCATATAAACGTGACACGAGCCGTGAAATTAACGCGGGTGAAACCGCGGGGAACAGCTAGTACAAGATAATATTTATTGTGATAACGACAGTACCTACTATGTACACAGACAGTACTATGTAATTAAGTATAGCTAATAAAAACTGGTTGAAGAACGAAATTTGAACGGCATTAGAGCTGTATTAGGTATGTAATATTGTGCAAGAATATATCTTAGTTATCTTACTAGCTGTTGCCCGCGGCTCCGCTCGCGTGAATGTCGGTTATCTCTGCAAAAAGTAGCCTATGTGTTATTCCAGACCATAATCTATCTCTGTGCCAAATTTTTACGTGAAAGAGTTACAAACATCCATCCATCCATTTTCACAATCTTATCTTATCTTGTATCGGGGCTGTCCTTGCGGCCAGCGCACTTCGACCCTTGGGATCTTTTGTGCATGCCCCTACCTTACCTCTCACCCTACGTCTTGGTCCCTGAATACCTCCTGCATGAGCTTCAGTACGTCCTTGACGGGGGCGCGCCTGTAGTCCTCTGGTTCAGGGTATGCCAATCCCAGAAGGCTCATTCTTCTTGAGGCCAGCGCATGGCACGTGCATAGCAGGTGCCGCATTGAGTCCTCTTCTTCGCCACAGGTCCTGCATGTCGGGTTGTATCCATTTTCACAAACTTTCACATTTATAATATAAGTAAGGATTACCGCCCGCGGCTACGCCCGTGTCTACATTCTCATGGGTACAGTGACTCTTCCGAGATGAAAAGCCAGTGTGCTATTCCAAACTATGAATAATCTACATATCTCTGTACCAAATTGCAGCAATTTATCTCTTATTACGCTCTATTCATATTAAGAAACACTATTTATTTTTTATAAATAAGTAATATTAATTATTGTTATTATTTTATATTACAGTTTCGCAGCACTGTTCGACTGTCCACTAATCTGGGTCTCATCCATGGAAGTTCACTGGATTGTCCTGAGATTGATCGATCAGCCCTCGAACCCTGCTTACACTGTTGATAGCCTGTCTACCTTCTTGCCACCTTTGACGTTCTACCAACGGATAACAGAACTATATACTCAACTCAGAGTACAATACTTGAGGTTCACGTAAGTGTCTTGTAAAATGTTATTACAACGTTTCTTCTGTAAAGATAATATTATCAAACGTGACATTTTACCCGATTGACCCAAAAGGAGGGTTTTACGCGCGCATTTACGTTTATGTGGGTGTGAATATCTGTTTCATTGTAATTTGTCTTAAGATATTATTATTATTAAATGCGATTGTCTTGCCGTGGGATTGCCACGCGCGAATATTTTGAAAATTCATTCATAACACACATTCAGGTTATTGTATTTACATCAATCCATTATCATCATTCATTCATTCATCATTCCAAAATATCTGTACCTACTCTAGGCTCAAAATCCAGGAAGGAAAATGAGGAATAAGTTTGTATGAAAAAATGGGCAATGGCAATCGCTCTTAAGTATCAGATATTAGCAGAAATAGATACGTCCACGGTATACCACGCTTCTCAACATGGTTTTTTTTAAAACTACTTGGGTGGCAAACAAGCATACGGCCAGGAATACAACTACACCGCTGTGTGGTAGTTATTTGGCTGTAGTCTTCTGTAAGCTGGAGGTCCTTTCCCAGTCGGGCTCGCTCGCTAGTATGGTGCCGTACCTTTCTAATAATACTGACTTAATAAATAATTGACTGCCTTGGTGGTCCAGTGACCACCAAGGCAGTCAATTACCAGTGTGGGTTCGATTCCTACACAGGACAAAACTTTGTGTGACCCGCAAAGAGTTGTTCTGTGTCTGGATGTAATTTGTGTCCGTTAATTGTACGTTTGTATAGTCCCCCGCGACACAGAGCTTGTTCTCTAGAGCGGGAGTTGTCTTTTAAAAAAAAAAAATATACATGTACTTTGCAGTGATAAAATGTTCGGCCTGCCTTAGGGATATAAAAACTAGTAATTTTCTGTATTTTATATTCTTGCAAAACTATTAACAAAAATTAAATAAACTTACAGATTCTTCGACAATCTAGAAAGGCAAACATATGATGAAGTGGTCGCACCATTGATATTGAAGCGAGGAAGACAACCACCTTCGTTCTATGATGTTCAGTTCAATGCTTCACTAGTGCTGGCCAACTCCCACGTGTCTGTTGGACAAGGGGTCCCTCTTCCACAGAATTATATAGCTATAGCTGGATATCATATTGATGAGCAAGTGAAGCCTTTACCTGAGGTATGTACATTGATAGGAACGACCAGGTAGACTGGATATACACCGTAGTGGTAGTTATTATTGTGACGGTGACATTTGCACTGCTATTCCGACATCCTTAACACTTGATTAGTCAATGCTTTTATTCCATGGCTGAATTTATTGGTACATAATATTTTATTGTAATTAGATAAAATAAAGAAATTATAATATGTAATGAATATGACATTAATAGGTATAAGTAACTGACATGTAAAATTATTTAATGACATTTAATGTAATAATTGACGATATTGGTAAATTACATTTAAATTATTTAATATAATTAATAATTTAAGTAGGTATATGAATTTTGTAAACTAATTCAACTATTAATTATATTATTTTTTTAGATTGTACACCGCTTAGGTATGTTACAGTGATACCCAACAACATTTATAAGAACCTACTTTGCACCTGTGATAAACAACAAATGAATTTGAATTTGAATTTGCACTGCTATGTGCATTTCAGTTTTAAGGATGCTTAAGCTTAAAACTTAAAAATGCTTTACAAAAACACGTGTCTACAACACAATCCAGATGTAAACATGTTGTTGTAACAACAATTAAAATCAATTTGATGCACGAATTCAATTCATTTATAAAATTGCTGCAGAATTTATACGGTTACGATAACTGCTTTCCATAAGATGAATCAAATGCTTATTGTAAAGCAAAAATATTATTTTACTAAATTACTATATCGTTTACAATGTATTTTGTAGTCTCTTAATTACAACTGATGTTAACAGACATAACACAGAAGAATTTTAAATAGATAACCAATTAGGTGTGTTTATCTCCGTATGGTCATTATCTTCTATGACTATTGCATGTTCTACTGATAAATTCTTATGACAGAAATACTTAACAATACTGAACTTGGGCTTTAAACGTCGAATGAATCAGTACTAAAGTTAAATTAACCAATAATTTTGGCTTTTACTTTTTTGAATATACGTGTAGTCATCTGGCTATCAACACCGCGACGAGTGTTGTGGGTTCGATTCCCACACGAGACAAAACTTGGTGTGAGTGATGATTAATCCAAGTCTAGTTGTACTGTTTGTTCGTGAACTGTCCCCCTGCGACACAGGGCCTTAGTGTCTTTAAAAGAAAAATAAACTAATAAAATAAAGGATATTTCCAGGACTTGAAGAAAATAATGGACAATGCCAAGAATGGTGTGGTATACTTCAGTATGGGCTCAAATCTGAAAAGCAAAGACATCCCCAAACAGATCATAGATAGTCTCCTGAAAATGTTTGGTAAACTGAAGCAGACTGTGCTGTGGAAATTTGAACAAGACCTGCCGAATACACCTAAAAATGTGCATATTTTAAAGTGGGCACCACAACAGAGTATACTTTGTAAGTACCTATTAGGTGTAATTACTTCACATATATATATATATCTATACTAGTGGACCTGGCAGACGTCGTCCTGCCGGAAAAAGCTGAAATACCGACAGCAGCGCCACCTACCGGGTCCAATTGAATCTAAACCATCCAGGGCCCTACCCGAACACACACACAAAATTTCATCAAAATCGGTCCACCCGTCTAGGAGGAGTTCAGTCACATACACACGCACACAAGAAATATATATATTAAGATATATATATATATAGGTATATCTTATCTTATTTTGACGGATCTGTCTTTGTAGGCACTTCTGCTTAAACTTATGAACGTCAAAAATATTTTATCCCTAAACCAATAAGGCAGCTGGAAAAAAGATCGAACCTTTGTAGAAATCAACTCCTTAATTTTATATTGAAATTTATTTCAGCTCATCCCAACACCGTGGTTTTCGTAACTCATGGTGGTTTACTATCAACTACAGAGACAGTACACTACGGTGTACCCATCATTGGTATACCAGTGTTCGGAGATCAGTTCATCAATGTCGTCAGATCTGTAAAGAGGGGCTTTGCGCTACAAGTCGACCTTTCTTACACGATGGCTGTTGAACTAAAAGCTGCTATTGAAGAAGTATCCTCCAATCCAAGGTTTGTATACACACGGCCTCATACATCAAATTTCGAGCCAGCCAAATCCCGAGGACTAAGCTCGTAAGGCGTATTACTGAGTAATCTCCCCTGTAAAGACAGTTGCTCAGAGACAGGGGATTGATAGGAGGTCGGCAGAGTAGAAATCTTGCCACTCTCATGTCACTCCCCTGTCTCTTCTTTACCCTTCTTCTACCTATCTTTCGTCTCTATGTTACGCATAGGCACAAGTAGGTAGCACTGCCTATTTAACTATTCTTAACAAAATTACTGACTGGGATTTTTTTTCTTAGGTATGCAGAAAAAGCTAAGGAGCTGTCCTACATATACCACGACCGGCCAGTTACTCCAGGAAAAGAATTAGTACACTGGGTGAAGCACGTCATTAATACTAATGGTGCTCCACATCTTCGCTCACCTGCGCTTAACGTGCCATTCTATCAAAAGCTTTACTTAGATCTACTTGCTATCATTTTAATTATTTTACTAGTAATTGTAAAATTATTAAAGAAAGTATGTGGACTTGTTTGTTCGAAAAAGAATGTAAATAGTAGTAAGAAAAAAAATAATTAAGTATAATATTAAAATCAATGTGATACTCTTGAATATCTTCGTTTTCTCTGCAACCTTAATCACTTCCTTGGTGTTCAACTTTTATATCAGATTATTTTCTCTTGTACTTAGCAATCTTGTGCTACTGCACAAGATCAAGACGGCAAGCAGGTCGATCAAGACTGGCTATGCTTAAACATATAGGGAAAAGCTTCGTTCGTAGAATTGACAGATGCGACCAATACCTAGTGCTGGGAGACGAACGATTTATCATTCTGAGAACTAACTTAAACGTAAGCAATGATATCGTTAGAATTAGAATAGTTTTGAGAGATAGGGCACCATACTCGTGAGAAGCCTGACTGGGAAAGTACCTCCCCCTTACAGAAGACCACAGCCTAATAAGTATACACAGCGGTGTAGTTGTGTTCCTGTGTGTAGGTACAAATCTCCAGCGCTCATTTAGAAATACGTTTTGAATTAAACGTTTTCCTATCACAGGGTTTCTCCATCTAAAAACCTTGGTGAAAAAATGGGGAGGCAACTCGCAAGTGATACTTCCTACTGCGTTCATAATATGCTTGTTTGCCACCTAATATTCTCCACAAAGACACAGAATGATGGAAGCCGGCATGAGATATGAGTTCGGTCCATGGAGGACCAATGTGAATTCACTTTGTAGAATTGATACGTACCTACTAATCAAATGATTTACCATCTGCTTATGGTAAAAGAAAATACCTTGACGAAACCCAAATATTTTACAAAGAAGTCTAAAGTCATCTCACATCCACCACAAATCCGCATTAGGCCAGCCATAGGACGCCCAAACCCTCCTAGCTATCTTGAGAGAGGAGAGCTGATCCGTGTCCAGCTATGGGACATAGACGAATTACTATTGTTATTGTGTTATACGTAATAAAATCGCACATTAGTACATTTTTGCTGTGGTTTTCTTTGCAGGTATTTTATGCTCTGTAGTATATTTTGAGACAATGACAATACTCAGCTATTTAAGTTATATGGGTTTATTGGTGCATACCTACCTAATTATTATTGGAGCACCAGTTCTAGGGAGGAGGGCAAACTGAGGTATCTGCCCCAGGCAGCAATTTGAGAGAGTACTAATCTTTTGTTTGAAGAAGTATTTTACTAAGCGCCTAGCATCTGCGCTTCACAAATTGTTCCGTAGATAACATCAGATATTCATTTTATTTTGAAATGCATTCTCAGACGGCTTTAAACACATTCTAAGTTATCTGAACTTCTATTAACGCACAGGAGCACAACAACTCTGTGTTCCTTACTAGCCGTAGGAAAATTCAGCTGACCTCATCTTTATAACTTATTCATAATTTTATGACCTTCATACTTTATAACCTACATGAGTTTTGAGTTTGGGTTTGAGTTCCTGTGTGTTAGTTAGAAGGTAGTTCTAGGCTCCGGTCTTCTGAGAGGTCCTTACCAGATCGGACTTTCTCGATATGGCGCCTATAAATTAACTTACCTAGGTATATCAAGTCATAATTATATAAAAATGTTTGACGCTTAACGCACAGCCAAAATTGCTAAGTCTAGTAAGCTGAAATTTAGAACAAAGGTAAAAAAATAGGCAAAATCGGGACGGACTGCTAGTCTATACTAATATTATTATGAGAAAAGATTTGTATTTTTGTTTATAATGAATAAACTCAAAAACTACATGACCGATTTTAAAAATTCTTTCACCTTTATAAAGCTACATTATCAGCAAGTAACTTGGGCAATATTTTTATATAGCTATATAAGTATTCGTACGAAGCCGGACCGTACCGCTAGTATATTATAAATACACACACTGACCTACATTTAGGTAACACCCTCAGGGACATAATAACTAAGGATCAGAAGGACAATATAACTTTAACAAACTTTACATCAACCCTCCAAACTTATTAAAAGTTTATCAGCTCAGAAATAATTAATTTTCCTCCTAATCCATCATTGAAGTTATATTAAACGATATTAAGCCCACATATATCAATTTTATAAGTGGATATTGATACGGCCATTGATAAATTAATATTTTCGAGTACCAACCATTTATAAAAGCGACGGAAACAAATGAAAGCGGACCAAAAGTTGTTTATCATTCGAAAAACCATTAACAGGTTAAAATTTACCAATAAAACTGTTCAACTGTCGAAATGAAGGCATTTATTGTACTCTGCAGTATAATTTCCATTGTTTATTGTAAAACTTTGGCACCGTATTATGGGGTTCACGGCGGTAAGTTTACTGAGTTTACTAATTTTACAAAACTTTAGCGACAGCTGATCACGAGGTTTCACAAAAGTAGATATTGGAAATTCTGTCCAGAAATTCACATTAGATGCTCGAAGTTTTAAATAAGCGATGTTTCTGGATGGAGTCCGTGCCTAGGAAAACACGTACAGCCGTTGGTCCTACGACTGATTTCTCTCCGGTCATGACGGATAGACATCCGACTACGAAAGAACAGAAAGCAAAAGAAAATAAACTATAGTTTCTTAAAAGTACTTATTACTTCTTATTCTTATCGTTTGATTAGTGTGGTGACAGAGTTATTTAGATCGCCCATATTTAGGCCTCTGTCGTAATCTAACGACTGTTAACAGCCGGGACCGACTTTTGCTTATAACTACTGTAATTAGTGAACTTAACACCTGACCTATCGCAACAATACCAACCTATGATAGATAGTAGGATGAGAACACAGAAATAGATCAGATGGGACAATGCTGTAGTAGCTACTTCAGATTCCAAATACAAATGAGACCATCATTCTTATATTAAACACGAGTGATCCTAGCATATCAAACGTTTGCCTATCCCAGGGTCACTCCATCTTAAAGAACTGGTGTAAATAAAAAATGGCTCGGCAACACGTAAGCATTGCAAGGGTCCATAGGCTACGGTAACTGCTTAACATCAGGCAGGCCGTATGCTTGTTGGCCACCCAAGTAGTAAATAAAAAAAATCTAAGAGAGGAGATACTACGACATTTTGCATTTTTTTTTTATTGCGTTGCTATTTTCAGACGTATTCAAGTATTGCGTTTTCATACTTCAACATTTTTTGTATCGCGACTGTATCGATACAAAAAATCGTAGTGTAGCCAAAGGCGTTGTCAAGGGTAAGGTAGGGAGAGGCAGCAGCTGTCTTCTAGAGATTCTAAAAGCCCTCAGCGCACTTACTTGCCTGCCCCTCTAAACAAGTGCATAATCGGTAGCCGAATCGAATATAAAGAAAATGTAAGTATGGGATTTGACATATCAAATCCCATACATTTACTACTTGACTAGAGAGACTGACCTTTTTGACATCAGTTACGGCTATCGGCTGATGAGGCTGGTGACGCCCTTGTTGTACCTAAAAGGTTTATACTCCTTTAACGAGTTACCTATTGTATTGCGTAAGCATCGCAACTGCATCGCGTTTGAATCGATAAAAAAGTCTATGAATAAATCTTTACCTAAAATTTACTTGTTTGTCAATAGCTCGATGCGTGAACATGTGGGATGATGGATGTGTCAATGGACAACTCGGCGGCTCTGGTAACAACCACCAAATACTATATTACTTTTTTATATTAGGTTTAATATGCTAAGCCGGAGGTCAGGTCATGGGTTCGATTCCTACACGGGACAAAATTTTGGATGATTCATAATTTGGATGTTTTAACACAAATTACTTATACCCAGATTCGGAATCTGGGCGCAATTTGTGTCTGGAATCGTATATTTATAGAATCCTCCGCGACGCAGGGCTTGTCCAAGTTGGTAAGTCCGTTGCGTAGTTTAATAAGATCTTAGCATACAGTCCTTTACCAATTCTCCCGGCAAAAATTGCCGCCCGTATCTGTAGTTATACCTACTTATAGTAGATAAGTGTACCTACATCAAACTTAAATTATTTTAAGGAAACGACGATGACTATCTAAACGGCGGATTCAACCCTGGAAAGCGATGCGTCAACATGTGGGACGATGGATGTGTCAATGGACAACTCGGTGGATCTGGTAACATATTGACTTATTATTACTTACCTACTATCATTACTGTTGTGAAGCACTCGTAGCCGAATGGGAAAGTAAACAACTTGCACGCAAGAGCTGTGAGTTCGATCCCGCGCGGGCACCGAGGGTACCGATTTGAATTTCACTTTGTGGAATTTATATTATGTACTAAGTTATTAAATTATTTGCCATCTGCTTTTCTTCCTCACGATGTTTTCTAACATCGTGAGGAAGAAAAGACAACTCGGCGGCTCTGGTAACACGTCAACTACTACCTATATATTAGTTTTTATTATTATTGTTTAGGAACCACACTAGTAGCTTAATATGCTGATGCGTGTGTATCTTGAAATTAGAAGATTTTGTCTTTTATTACACCAGAGCTTTAAGATGGAGTAAGTATACCTGGGATAGTAAGACGTTTCTTTTAAAACGGATTCCGAATGAGCGCCGAAAACCTGTACTCACACACAGGAACTAACTAAATGCGTAGTTATTTGGCTGTAGTCTTCTGTAAGGTGAAGGTCCTACCCCAGTCAGGCTTGTTCGCAGTATAGCCCTATCTCTCTTTAAAGTCTATTCTCGAAACATTCTACTTATGTGACAACACGGTTTGTTAGAAAATGTTTTAAAGGATTTCATCGTCCGACTGGGGAAGTACCTCCAGTCGTGCTTGTTCGCTTGTATGATGCCCTACATCTCATTACTTACTATCTTTATTTATTTATCTTCATCACATGACAGTGACCCCGACTAAGCGTCGTGTTAACATGTAGACCGATGAATATATTAACCGACAGCTTTACGGAGTCGGTAGGCATAAGCATACGTAAAAACATACGAATTAACTGTATTTACTGCTTCTAACGATAACCGGTAGAGTTTGGAATCTCAATATGCAAGGAGGTCAGTAGTGCCACTCACGATTTAACCGTTAAAACTTAAACCGTTAAAACTGCATCAGTGATTCGGTAACGTCTGAACACTGCAATTAACTTGTCTCGTGTGGCCTAGTGATTAGGGTGGTGACCTTACCAATAACCCCACCGAGTGTTCGATTCCCATGCGGGACTAAACTATTTGTGATTCTTATCGAAATATTTGTTTCGAGTTTGTGACCGTAAATCGTAATTTTGTACAGTATTGATCCCTGGTGCGGGAGGGGTTTAAAAAACATAAGATTAATTCTCGGTTAATTAAGTTACCTACTTATCTATTGCCAAATTTTGCGTGAAAAAGTCTCACTTACAAGACTAATGGCACGAGCAAGGAACTTATATAGCAAGTTCCTTGGGCACGAGCTACTACTCCAAACATGATTTCTAAACTTTGGAAGTGTAATACCTACCTACGCCTATTTTAATCAACCGCTTATTTCTCAGGTAACGATGACGACTACCTAAACGGCGGATTTAATCCTGGCAAGAGATCCCTACACGATCTTTTCTTGAAGTATCAGCAGACCAAACACCACAACTAAATCACTATAATCTTCAAATGACAAACATTGCTAGTCTTAGGTACCGCTGGGTTGCAATAAAATATATTTAGAAGATGTTTTTTAATTTTCCTCGCTCCTTTTGCACTTGACTGCACGTGCAGGCTAGTGGTCATCTCTTCGAGACTTGTAGGTTCGATTCCCACACAGGACAAAGCTTTGTGTAATAATTATATCTAATCTCAACTAGGGCCAGATTTAACGCGTGCCGCCTCAGGACACTGTCAAAATGCCGCCCCATTATAATTATCATTCAATTATTCATAATTTTGCTCTCTTTGGTAAAAACTTCTTGTAATTAAAATGAATAAGTTTCTTTTTTATATTAAATTTTAAAAAAATCTTGTTTATTTTAATTACAAGAAGTGTTTACCGCGATGGCAGGGGCGGCAAAATTCGGAGCGTAAGAGAAAAATCATTCACGTTACATATCGAAAATAATTCAAATAAGTATTTTTTTTTCCTTACACTCCGAATTTTGCCGTTCTGGGCAGTAGCACCGGTTGCCCCTATAGTAGGTAAATGCAGGGTTAGCTAGGTTTGTCAGTCAATTGGCACAATGAGTTCCATAAACATTTTCTAAGAACAAGCATTATACTGCAATCAGTATCTCTGAACAGACGATACACGACGATACAGACGACACGATCTACGTCTGTTCAGTAAAAACCGACAAAATAGAAAATAATGTTCGTGATATTATAGAAACATCTAACTTAATAGGTTAATACCTAGTCTTATCGCAGCATTCGTAGCGCCTTGACACATTTATAAATCTTATACCGAGTTAGATATAATTTACCTAGCTAGACAATTACATAGCTACTTACTTATCGATCGCTTTGAATAGAAACGAACGTTGAAATAAAAGAACATCTATAATCGAAATAATCATCGAACCCACAACGCCGCGCAGTGGTAGGTAAAGTAGAGGTCGAGTCATTTTCAATCCCGGGGCAACATAGGGAACTACTTATACTTGAGTATAAGATACCTGCTCCTCTTGCCAAGTGTCACAAACGGTAATTGAATCGAATAGAATAGAAAGCAAATGTATGGGATTTGACATAAGTCGGCTCACAGAATAGATCTCTTTTCGTGTTTACTGAACGAATTTACAAAGGCCGCTTACTGTGTAATTTGTTTTGTTTAAAATAAGTGATCTTTTTCCTTTTTTATCTACATAGGCTATTGCATTAGTTAGTAAGTACATACCTGTAATATAGTTCTGTGTGTAAATAAATAAAATAAGTTTATGACATAATGTCGTAGGTACACTTAGGTACGCCAAATCCCATACATAATTATGCGTACTATTCTATTTGATTCGACTACATACCTTATGTACCATTTGTCTAGAGTAGCAGGTTCCATCAGACGAGGTCAAATAATTCTGTATCAGCATAAAGCTGTGAAACATGATTAAAATATAAAAAAACATAAGTAAATACTATAAAACTTTATTAGACCCACATAAAATTGCTTCACGCACAAAATTCTTACGTAAACACATCATAAAAATAAATTTTACAGTGTATTCACTGATACTAATGCTAGATTCTAAATACTAAAATTTATGTACATATTAATGAAATATTAATATTTTTATTGGACGAAGGCAAATGGCAGTAAGGCTAAAATTTGCTTGGCAAGTACTTTAAGTCTTTTAGTATTCCCATAATTATTATATGTAGCGAAAGTTGATAAGTTCATAGAACACAATGGGAAATTTAGTGTCTGGCAATAATATCACATTAGTCTTACTAATATTATAAATGCGAAAGATTGAGGATGTATGAATGTTTGTTACTCCGTAACGCTTCTGAACGAATTTCGATCTTTTCAATGCTATAGTTATTTTAATAACAGTAATCGATGAAGAAAATCACTCAGACGAAAGCTAATCTAATAACTAATTAGCTACAACTTAAAAACTCTCGCTGGATAGTTATAAAACAGTAACAAGTTAAAAATATTATCTTTTTTTCATGCATTGATAGCTAAATTTAAATTCAATGAAAATACATATCTGAAATCATTTTAATACTCAGATAAACCCTAAAAATAATTTTAAGAACTGCATTTACACATAATTGTACAGAACGGCATTTAAAACTAAAATTGAGAAAAATATATCACAAAAGAACATATTAAGGCATTTTATTGTTGGATTCCTAAAAAGCGGTGGGCAAAGCATTGTAGGAGTACTTAAAATTAAAGGCAATTTGTTGTATAACTGGCAATACAATAAATCATTAGAAGTAAAACGTTGTACCTTGTAAAAAAAAGAGATAAACACAAAGGTACATTCGAAAATGGATGTGATAAAAATTCTGATTTATTATCTATGTAAATAAAAATTAATTGCCATATATATGATGGATCATCAATTGAAAACGTCAGGACAATGTTTGTATATATTTAATTAACGAAAATTATCCAGAAAATCGATGGCTAAAGATAAAGTGAATAAGTTTGATAGTTCTGCTTTATGGTTTCATACCATCATATCAATGCTGGATTATTTTAAATTATTGTTTTACTAAATTTCCCCCATACAAAGCAGGGGTTGTATGTATGTTTTATAATCTACTTTATTGTCGTTATAAAATTGAACAAGTTTCATAATGTTATCACAGCACTAAACTTATCAACAAATGTTTTACTTTGTTAGTTTTGTTCATTCTATTAATTCATCACAATATAGTTTTGTAAAATTTTTACATCATAAGAAATTCCATGTATTTGTGTTGCACACATTTTTCTGCATTGGGACAAATATACATCAACACATATAAACTGGACTGAAAGAAAGCTGCATTTATAAAATATTGCATATTAAAAGTGACAGATCAATGTTACATGCAATTGTTGAAACATTGTTACATGCAACTGTCAAATAATTGTTACATGCAACTGTTAAATTATTATTACATGTATCTGTCAACAGTTCACAAACAATGATTGAACAGTTGTATGTCACAAATATTCGAATCATTGCATGCAATTGTTGAATCATATTAATGAATGCATGTCCTCAACAATGCAAGTGTTTCAGCTTATATGGATTGATCTACAATGCCATTATTTCAATACACATCTCATCTACATAAATATGATAATAACAATAAGTACATACTATGAGCTAGGTTTAACTATAATTATCATAAATTCTCCTCACATCAATTTGTGTCAATAAGTTAGCTGTTAAAACATAAAAGTAGTACAATTTACAGAATATAAATATATAAAAAGTTGTCAGTTTAGTTGCCCGTGCCAATGTTCTTGAGCATATTGTGGCAACTCCATAGGCAATTTGTTGTAACCCGTGTTCAAACTTGGACCGGGATTATTTGGTGTACTCTTTTGAGTATTTGATTGTCTAAACTTAGTAGAGTACTTATAAAAATCAGACATTTCAAAAGGCTTAGTTTCTTCTCTATATGGTATACATTTTCCTTGCTCAATAACAGTCAAATTCTTAGGTGACTCCAAAGAAACTGCACCAGGCGATAACACAGGTGGACTATGTGGTATTTGACTAGGACTTTGCATAGCTGAATGTCTACCTGAAGAGATCATTATTTCATATGTTTGCGAATTACCTATACTAGATGTACGTTTCAAACTTGAACTCTTTTTGAGAAGAGGTGCTTCAGATTTTGTAGGAGAATCTAATGATGTCTCATACCATTGCTTCTCTTTCACTTTCATGTCAGCCTGAGAGAGAGGTGAGAATTTGTTCATGGATGCTGGGTCATAAGTGTACACCGACTTTGTGCTGACTGGAGTCAATGGGTCAGGATAGTGTCTCCTATCATCCCTCATATAATCATCAGTAGAAACTTGCAACTGCATGTGCATAGGATTTTTAATAGCATTATGTTCACGTAAAGGCAATGTATTAGGTACAGGAATTACTCTTTCAATGGGCATTTGAGGTTGTTCCTGTATATCTGGCTGTGAACGGTGTTGGTATGCAAGCATTGAGGCCTCATGTTTCATGTTTTCCAAGTGTAATTGGTTATAGTCACTATGAGAAGTTAAATGGTATGTTTGGGTTCTTTGAAGAGTGTTACGGCGAACTCCTTCTGGTCGGCGCTTCGTTTGTATAGGATGTTGATGAGCCAATCCAGTCAAATGTTGGCTTTGAGCTTTCAAATGTGAAGCATATTGATATAGCAGTGGAGTATGACGGCTGCCATTTTGAATTGGATGAGGTGCAATACTGCCATGAGTATAGTGAGTAGTTATATCTGGATGGCTAGAACTAAAGTGAGTCTCACGTAACCTAGAAACATTATGCGCTTCTGGATTATTGTTGCAGTACAGTTTATTCATATAATCTGTAGTCATGGTATGATGTCTATACATAGTGTTTTGTTGTTGGTCATTTTGTATATTTTCATTCATAGCTTCATGTCGACCAGCTAATGCTGGATAAGTATGAGATGTGTGGATTGAAAATGTGTCAGTGTTACGGTCCTGTGGTGGTGAGGGAAAGAAATTAGAACAACTTGTTTCTGGACGACGTATGTGTCTTGAATGAGCACTTTTAGTCGATACTCCCGATATAGATGGTGTTGACAGTCTATGTGACAAATTCTTGCGCAAATTCACGTCAGAATCGTGCATACGATCACCAGTAGCAGCTCTCAGTCGCCTTGAGGAGTTGTCCGATCCATCTTGGACATCGTTACCATCATTTGACCTGTCAACACTTTTGACACTTCCAAGTCTTTCTCGTTGAGGCACTTCTGGGCTTAAAGGCGCTTCAGGCGGCATAATACCAGTCAGTTGTACTTCTTGGACGCACAACTTGTAGAGCTCTTCATTTTTAGCTGCAAGCATCTGCTCTAACTCCTTCTTTCGAGCCTGCAGCTTGAGCAGCTTATCCTGCTTATCAGAATGCAAATCACTACCCATTGTGCTAGTACCCATATTAAAAACAAAGTTTAACACACACAACACATAAGTCAAGGCAACAGCAACAGAAAATTACGAAAATTATTAGTGGTTAACGTAATATAAACAAAGAAAATTATAAATTCTTGAGCGTTGACACATTTAACACACGCACATCCGCACCCATATTTGTTTGTAAAAAAAAATCAGGCGGTCGCGTTCAATTTAGATTAGACATAAAGGAATATTATTTTACGTATTTTTTATTAAGAACGTAATATTGCATTTTAAAATCTAAGTATAACATAAGTTTTTTGTTTTTAAAAGATAAATAGTTATTTTATTTACTTATAAGAACAATTATATAACACGTAAATAAATTTACAAAATCTAATAATTAATGTATTTGTGAACGCAGATTAATTTATATGAATTTACTTACCTTTGAAGATTAAAAATATTTTTCGATTTAGTTGATCGTTGTTTATGCACTATATTTTTTTTAAATAACACAAATTTATTGGTTTTTACTAGTTTTTACTACTTTTACTTTTTTCACGTTTCGTAAAATAAATGAACGCTATATTACTGACGTTTCCTATCATACGTCGTCTGTCATAGCTGACATTTCTTATCATTACAGTTTTGATTTCAATCCCAATAGTCCCAATCCAGTCAGTCAGTCTCTTCACGGCCAATTTGATACAAATTGTCATGTAAATATTACTAAATAATAACTCGGCAATAATCCTCCCTCCTGCACCCAAATTTTCTAGTATCACCTATAGATTTGATTAACATCACAATGTCGAGAATCTACAAAACTGTTGTTACTGCAGCTGACAGGTTCGTTCCTGGTCAATTACGTCCTCTCTGGGAGCATCCAGCTGGTAAGTTACGTTTTAATTATTTGTAAATATTCTAAATAATGTATAAAAAAAAAATCTTCAATTATCTTATTTACACGAATTGTTTTAGGGCCTAAAACTATCTTCTTTTGGGCGCCTGCATTCAAGTGGGTAAGTAACGCGGACATTATTTTCAAGGCCACCATCTCTATTAATAAAGCATAGACCTTGTTTAAGGGCAAATACAGTGCGTAATATAAATAATATCAATTGATACATTATGGTTACATCATACTGTCAGTAATAAGATTTTTATCCCATTTAAATTATGCCGTTTGCTACTGAAACAATTTACAAAATCTAATTTTAAAAAGAAGGCGCATGTTTGTGTAACCTCTATAGACAGTAAGCAAAAATACTCAAGGATGTATAGAAATAAAATGGTGTTTGGATATTCTTTAAAAAAATATTTATTAAACTATTAGTGACACTGTAAGTAACAGCCTAATAATGGTACACTGGGCCTCTTAAGCTATAGATGGGCACACAGATTTCAGGAACCTCTTAAAAAGCCAACAAACTGTGTTTCAAGCATTCCAGGGTATAAGTTAGGCCCTTATCTCAGTGCCCTTATGGTGAATGTGGTGGTACATCAATGAAAGTAAAACATCATTGTCAGTTTTCTACATTTAATCTAAGAATTAGTTTTCCACCAGTCTAAAGATCCAATAAGTACCTAAGTAATAATAAATATTTTACTGATTTACGAAATAGATAGGTAGTAAGTAGGTATATTTTACAAATTTTATGATAATATGAAAATTGCCCCTACTCTATATATCACAGATACTTTTAATAGTAAAAATTTTTAGTAGTTAATAGTATCTATTTACTAAACTATAATTCAAACTGATTACATCCATATAACTATTTACTTCTTAATGGTCATGGTTACATTTAGGCATATACAAACATAGTTTCAAAGATAAGAATATCTAAATTACCTTGTCGTAAGAAGAATTAATTGCAAACTTAAGATGGGTTGATATTGGAATCCATACTTATATTATAAATGCAAAAGAAATGTAACTCTGTTTATATGTATGTATTATGTATGTATGTTTGTTATCTATCATGACTTAACAGCAGAACAGGTCATAAGCCATGATGATATTAATACCTAGGGTATATAATATTGTATATAATTCAAAATTTGAATTTTATAGCATGGTTTAAATTACTGGGCTACTTAAATGTAACTTTAGTTACAAAATGGTCTCAAAAAATATATTGTGAGTATTGACCACACATCCAAGTGGCCCAGATTGTAATTACGGATGTACTTTATTTAGAATATGCTTTGGGTGCCTGGAAAAGCACGTAAAGCTGTTGGTCCTGCATCTGATCCCCTCCAGTCGTGATGGATTGCCGTCGTATTGGACTATGAGAGTGAAGGAATAGAGAGTGCACACACTGGTGTATTATAATATGTCCTGCATAGTTTGCTCACCTTGGCGCAGATGTGCATCTGCGTACTTTTATGCGCACATGCAAGCAGTGGACTCACGTCGATGCATACTCACTTGTTGTTCGCGAACTCAGTTTTGCTTCCATTGCTGGAGTTAAAATGTTTGTACTCGTAAAAAAATGTTTATGAGTACAAACATTTTTATTGTATCTATTATAACATACCTACACTGCCTTGTGTGGAGAACACAATGTTGGGATGCGATCCGATATTTGATTAAGTTGAATCTTATACGCATTCTGGATCGCATAGATTTGATCCATATATTACCCTATTCTTGGGCAATACCTAAAAGTAGCTTGTTTAGAATCAGTAATAGATTAGAGCACCATCATTTTAAAACCATGTTATAAAGAAATGTTTAAAGTTGGACTCTTATTTTACCTGGCCTTATTTTAATTTTACAAATGCACAATACACCAAAATGATAGTACTCCGGTACGTGCGGCGCTAGCGTCACTTTTCGCTAGGTGACCATAATGTTGCAAGAAAAACTAAACAATAAAATCAGCTTATTACGTAATAAGCTGATTTTATTGTTTAGTTTTTCTTGCAACATTATGGTCACCTTAAGAAAAACTAAACAATAAAATCAGCTTATTACGTAATAAGCTGATTTTATTGTTTAGTTTTTCTTGCAACATTATGGTCACCTAAAGAAAAACTAAACAATAAAATCAGCTTATTACGTAATAAGCTGATTTTATTGTTTAGTTTTTCTTGCAACATTATGGTCACCTAGCGAAAAGTGACGCTAGCGCCGCACGTACCGGAGTACTATCATTTTGGTGTATTGTGCATTTGTAAAATTAAAATAAGGCCAGGTAAAATAAGAGTCCAACTTTAAACATTTCTTTATAACATGGTTTTAAAATGATGGTGCTCTAATTATAAAGAAAAACTTTTTTTTAAATTTGGGGTATTTCGGTAACTTACTATAGGTACCAAGAATAGCATTGTATAGACTAGTAAAATAAAATATGATGTAAATGACACCTTCTATCACCCTTATGATAGAATCATGACCAGCAGTGGGACCTACATGGGTTGCTATTATTATTATTAATTTACACCTGCTATTCCTTAGGAGCTACAGAATTTAAAGTGTTTTGAATTTGTATTTGATGCTTTTTTGCACAATTACAATATTGAGTATGTGTCGTATTTAGGATTACAAAACGATTACCTTGTTATTTATGTACCAAAGTGCAGTGTAGAAATTGGAACGGTTTAAAGTATTTTGGCGTTTATTCTAACAACTTATACATATGTCCTGCGTCATGTTAACCTTATTTTATTGAATATTTATAGTAAAATAATTGTCCAATTTATTTAAAGCTCTTTGGAGCGCAATTATATTAATAGTAATAATAATAGTTAATATTAATATCAGAAGCAACTCAAGCAACGCCTAATATTATCGATTAATAAGAAACAAAGGGCCAAGTATGGAGCCCTGCGGTACCCCATTGATTACAATAACCTACCAGGACATACAATCATTAATTTGAGTTGCTTGCGATCGGTTCGAGTACTACAGGTGGAAAAATACCTAAGTCGTATATTTACGCAACTTGTTTTAATAATATGCCATTAGACGCATCGACAAGACATACGTAAGCTTGTTAATGTACAGGTTTAAAATGATGGCAACAAATATGTTTTATTATATTACTTAGTATTCAAAAATGTTTATTTAAACATTTACTTATACTTTCCCCCCTTCTGCTCACTTGACTATTGAGAGGGAAGACCCGTGCCTACCAGTGAGATATAAATGAGTTGCTATTACAAATTGATACCAAAATAAATATTAGTGTGCTGTACACACTGAAATGCTGACGAGTAAATAACGTAACTAATTTCTGACGTACATAGCGGATAATCCTACTGTCTCTTCTAAATTACCCAAGGTGACGGTCCATTCGATTGTTTTCTTACAAATAAATGCGGTGTCATTTTGATTGTGTAGATCATTCAAATTTGAGTTATAGCAATTTTGAAATATTTTATTTAGTTTGCCAACGCCTCGCTCTGCCTCTGTTAACTTATGTAGAAATTATACAGACCTTCAGATCATTCTGAACTAGAAAATAAAGTAAGTCTCGCCCTGCCCTCGATGATAATGGAACAGTTTTTCTAGCCCTATGTGTTGACTTATTGTAGCAAAATGCCTATTAGAACTAAATTTTTCAATGCAAGTCTTCAGATGAAATGACCTTAGAAGCATGCCTTTTGTCATGCTGGCATGTGTGCATGTGCTTGCATATTAGCCTTTATGGTTGATTGTATGGTTTTTAGCATGGCTGCTTACATTTATTTTATGTTAACACAGGGACCAGCAGTGAATATTAAACGAAACAACTACATATACAAAATAATTTTGTCAATCGTGATTATAATATTAACCATTGTTACGTCTCAGTGTTGTCACACTTTCGTAGTGTAGTTGGCATAGCAAAAATCGACATCTATCCTTTAGATGTCACACTCATTGAAGAAAATCATCCGTGTAGGTAGGTCTTTAAAATACCATAAATTGCTACAATTTTCTTTCATTGCTCATTTTAGCTTGAAACATTCAGACCCAGTTTTATTTAAAATAAAATTCGATGCTGACGCGTCATTAATTTTCAGGGTTTGGTGATAGCTGGATTGGGTGACTTCCACCGGCCTGTTGAAAAAGTTTCTATGAGACAATGCTCAGCCCTCGCAATCACAGGCCTAATATGGGCACGATACTCCTTAGTCATTATACCTAAAAACTGGAGCCTCTTTTGTGTCAATACATTTGTAGCGATCACAAACCTTTACCAAATAAGTAGGGTCTATCATTAACTTACAGTTAGCGTTGCAAAGAAAAAAATTGAATTTAATATTTGAAAAATGTTATAATTTAATTAGGTTAGTAGTTAATCTTTTGACTGATTAATATTAAGAAACCATATGTTTGTTTATTGCAATAATCGCATTCGTTTTGTAGCTATATTTGATATAGATTGTAGTTATGTCTGATATTTTATATTTGCCATTAAATGAAATCTACCAAGCAAGTTATTACCTACATAAAATAGGATTTAAGTTTATCAAATGAAATGACCCTAGGTTATTTCAAGACTGTGTGTCAGTAATCCTATTTTTGCTTTTAAGTTTATTTTAAGAGTAGTTCTCAATAAGTTAAATCTGAGTGAGACTCGAGATGTAACCAATTTGATCTATGATTTTTGGTAAAGGTCTCTGAAGAGATGATGGTTGTTAATAACAAGTACTAATGTCGACCAAGTTTATCTTGCCGACAACATTTAAGCGATGCTTGCAACACCCTCTTCAGATATTCACAGATACTAATTTCTAAATTCTTATGATTATTTTTCTGAGAAATTTAAACTCAGCAAAAATTGCCTGATGTCCACTAGCATGTATTTGCCAACATATATTTTTAAGGTATATAGAAAAAGTTAGTAATCTCATTAAAGGCTTTTGATAAAATGTGTAAATAAAAAGATATGTCGTTTTTTTTTCAAAAAGTGGTTGTGTTGTGTGATAATGATAAAGCTATAATTTGATCTTAAGAAGTCAGTCAAATGATTAAATAAAACAACGATATGTTGTAACATTGCATCGCATTTAGATACTTGACATGTATCAACGGCCGTGAATTAAAAAAAAAGCAAAATTAAGTATTAAAATGTTGCCCAAGTCTAATATAAAGCAACAACAAAAAATAATTTGTTAAACTTGTAATCCCAATGTTGTTTTTTTATATATTTTTTACATTATCTGAATATATGATTTATATTATGAATATTTATTTTCATTTCTTTTAGTGATAATTTATTTTCTTTTATTTTATTTTGCATGTGACATAATATTAATCTTTGCCCATGTCATTTGGTTTTGTACATTATTATTACATTACAGGTTTATATTATTTTAGGTTTGATACTCTTATTCAACAAGAAACAATACATTTTTCATCATACAGAGCTACCTAATCAATATAGAGGTTATGGTGTATTGATATTATCAAAAATCATATCATGTTTAAATACAGTTTCTGACATGGAAAGTACTATTTTAGCCTGCAGATAACGGGATGGGGTGTTAATACAGGTAGTAAGAATATAAATTATTGTATACATTTTGCTCTGGATCATTTTGCACGAAACACATGCTTGTAAACGAATTGCACGACTACGTTTTGCACGATTCACATTGTGACCAGACTTTACTTTCTGCTAACGTACCTATAAACTATAGATTGTTTAGTCGAACTTGTCAGTTCGGCTTTTTGTTATTTTAAGTTGTTAATATTTAGAGTACTTGCATTCTTTATCTGCATGATGTGTAAAGTCTAGTCATATTTGCACGAAATTATGTTCCAGAAACTTTGGTTGAGTTGACGGTGCTTGAGGTGGTCATATTTGCACGGAATTATGTTCCAGAAATTTTGTTGAGTTGACGGTGCTTGAAGGGGTCATGAATACTTGCGATGTGGATGAAAGGCATTGCTGGTATTCGCGTCAAAAATAACTATTAATATTTTAAATGCAATATTTCCAGGCCCTTGTGCTGGCATCGTTAGACAGCTTCACTCGCCCACTGGAAATAGTATCACCTTCTCAATCAGCTACCCTCGCTGCTACAGGTTTAGTTTGGACCAGATACTGCTTAGTCATAACTCCTGTGAATTATTCGCTGGCTATATGCAACTTTATGTTAGGAGCAGCAAATAGCGTGCAAACTATACGCGCTTTTAACTACCGCAGAAAACAAGCTTCTGCTTAGTTTCTGTTTTTAGACTATTATTATCTGTTGTTTCTTTTGATTATTCGAATTTATATTTTAATTTTTGCTGACTAGTCACAAACGTAACAAAATATTGTATAAAATAATTTATACGTCAACATTCATAAGTAAGATATCTATTTACAAAGTTCTGTATTATCATGTTTACCACTTTTACTTTGTTTAATTGATTTTCTACGCACCTTTGGAAACTTTGCACAAACTTCCTTCTACCTAAACAATTGCATATGCTAAGAATTTATATTGTTTTCCATTGGCAATGCTACCAATGTCGTGACGGTTGTGGCACCTTGTTACTTCATCTTAGTAAGCCACGATTATACTGCTATTGTATAACATTGATTTACTTGTGACTAACCTAGCTTGTAGTTACTAATTTTACGAGAAAATATTTTAAGCATAATCTACTAACACACGCCAGGAATGCAAACATATGCAACTATGTCAATTTTACTGTGATTCAGAATTAATTTCACGCCTCCACGATGTTGATTACCTCCAAATGTATCGGTGGAGTCATATTAATGGCAAATTTACACCATGCAAGTACTTGGCACGAATTAAGAGAGGTTTATGACCAGCAATGGACTAAAACAGGCTGATAGATAGGAGTATTGCAAAGCAACTTTTATATTTAAATATTTAAAGCAATGTGGAAAAAGACGAACCGGAGCAGGACTCGAACCAGAATTCGAATTATTTAATAACTTTTATACTGACATTTCCTTACTTATTGAGGCAAATACACACCGTATAAATACTAAACATCCTTAGACAAATTTAAAAAATACCTAGGTAATTACTGAAATATGAATACTTACTATTTAATTTCAAAGTTGCTGTAATATGTATCAGAAGCATGACGAATATCACTTATCTAGTTCTACAGTCGACAATCAAATATCACGTTTTGTAACTGAAATAAAAAATCTAGCAAATCTGAAATAAATAATATTCGAAATAATTACTTAATAAAAATTGAATAGAAAACTTGGAATAAAACTTGACAAGTAGATAATTTAAATTTAGTACCAACCTAATTAAAACTACAAATCCAGTAAAAAAAAGTAAAGTTCTCAAGATATTAATCATTTCGAAGAAAATGGCTACAGACGTTTGAGTGAGTGAACTTTATTTATTACATGGTGTTAAGTTGTTTGCAGTACAAAACCTTATAGACCAATTTCATTACTTAGCTCATTTCTTCAGTAGCTAGAGCATATCTACCTCTCATATCACATGTTTCAAATGAAGGAAAAATTATACTCATCTGCAAAAACAGTTATGCCTGCTCCAATATTAAAAGACAATGCAATGCCCACTTCTTGCAGTATAGTTTTCGCTACGTTTAGTTTATTTAAATTAGTTTTTAATCAGCCTGTGGCAGTTCACTGTTAGACATAACTAGGCCTCCCCCAATTTGCATCATAACACCCGGTGGAGGGTCGGGTGTAGTGACTCCCGCATTCAGTCTACCAACCTTCTTGAGATCATCTATTTGTTTTTATAAACACTGAATTGTGGAGGCAAGATTGTCGGGGATTATATTTTTGTGTACTAAATGATTGCATATCATTCTGTAGTTTGTATTCCTGGTTATTTGGCAATATCCTATATACTTACTCTATGCAAGCCGCTCTATATATTATAATTTCACTAACTTGTATGTATTAATGTTAGTAGAATTAGTAAAAATAAAATATATAGACAAATAAGTTATTGCTCTGCTGTGTATTTTGAAGCTTATTTGTCTTTGCTTGTAGTATCTTATTAACCAAAAATATATATTATCGAATATTAATAATATAATGCATATTATATGACTATGCGTAGCTTTAGAATAGTTTAAGCCGTAAAGAATATTGTGGACCTAGTCAAGTTGTTACAGATGTTGCAAGCCCTGGGACCATAACGTGACGTCCCTATAGCAATTCATTCTGGAACATAAATAAAAATAAGTAAGAAAACAAAAACGCAATTAGGACGTCATGATTTAGAACCTGGGACTGTACTATGAAATTCACAGTTCGTTTCGATCTTAATTTTAAATTCGTATGATACAACTTTATTAGGAAGGTAGGTTACTTACCTAGCTTTAAGATTGTATTTGTTTGATGATTTTAATAAAAGTGTGTCAAAACATAAAGCAGCAATGGTGCGCGGCAGACGCGCTGTGGTTGTCCATCTGCCGCACGCGAACACCTTTGTTAGCGCTGCGAACATATGCCGCTCTCTTGTCACATAATGTTTGGACACACCTTAAAGACGTCATGGAAAAGTCCCAGTTTCTTTAAACACGGGTCGAATTATTTATTAGCTATTTAGTGCATTGTCACAAAGAAAAGGTCCACATTATTTCCTACGGATTGTAGTAATAACTAGTACTTAGTAGTGTAGTGTTTAGCATGGCAGCATGTTTTGGTTTATGTAGTAAATGTTACCTAGTAAGTAGTTGCATGCTTTTTGTGTTTGTTATTAAATATTTCTGCAAAAATGTTTCCTTTTTTTATTGAGACGTGGCAACGTTTTACTTGACATAAATATATTTGTTTCCAAAAAGATGCTCAATTATGCATATTATCCATTATTTTTGCAGCGCAGGAAGTAGGTTATATTTTAATCGAAATCAAACTGTTTTGTAACGTTTAACACCGCAATTTCGTCGATAAGGCTAGCCTTTCACCAGACTCCGTTTGATTTGGAATTTTTAAAGGAGTTAATTAAAACAGTTACTTACTCTTTTTTCCCAAGACTACTTTGATGTAGGTAGATCTCTAACTTAGTATTTAGTCTTTAACCGCGAGTTAGGCGCGTAATATGTTGAAAGAAGAAATACAATTTTCTGTTGGCAAATTAAACACTTTGAACGTCACTGTCGAGTATAGCCGACGAATTCGTGTGTCGTTTATACCAGACCATGGCGTTAAGGGAGTTTAGTAGGTTCAAATAAAAATGTTAAACGTAAAATAGGTGGTTTAGGTTTCATAATAAACAAGGACTAGACTCCCATAAGCAAGTACTCCGACCTAGTAAGTGATTTTCTACAAATTTGATGATGATGGATGGATAGGTAAACTGTCATGATTGCTATCATAAGTATTTATACCCGATAGACGATTAAATGAAAGATTAGATAAGCCCGTGGTTAAACAGATAAATAAATAATAAGTTTCTTCAATGAATTCCAGTAGGTATGCAGGTACCGAAAAGAACCCATAAAACAATGTTAGATGTAACACCTATATTACGTCAATAGATTTCAACTGGGTTAGGTGATCTTAATCAATAATATTTTTATACGCAATTATCTCCGTGGGAAGTATGACCTCTTGACTTATTCTGTATCTACTTATTATCGCCTGTACTTGTAATACAATCTCTGTTATTCTGTGTCCTACATATTCCACGGCACAGACGGTTGGGGTTGTTACCGAAATTCTAGCTTCTGAAATCTACGTGCAGTTATGAGTATCAGAATCTCTTTAAAAAAGAAGCTTATCTCGATAAATCTAAAACTTCTTACGTTATGTAACGAAATATGTATTATTTGTAGGTTATAGATGCTACACGCCGCAACCCTAGGCTTTTTATCGTCACATCAAAATAATTGATCGCTAACCTGTATCTACACATCGAAACGTTTGCACTTTTACTGTCATACATCACGACGACAGTGAAAAGTCACATGACTCACATGTATGACAATGCAAACAGTTCGATACATTGCCATAGTCAGAAAACATATTTAAATATTGATGGTCGTAACCTATGATTTGTGTCGGCAAAATGTAGGTATGCAAAAAAATATTAGTAATAAGTAAACAGTTAAAATTTATTAATCTTTTAATTAGTTTGCAACTCGAGCACACCGCAGAATATAGGTTATAATAATATTTAATATTAGGTGTAATATATTAATGACTAACCCTAAAAGTCTTCCGAACTAATTTTGGTCAGGGAGAGCCTGTGCCACTCCTTCATGCACTCGCATAGTCTTATTAGACAGCAATCCGGAGACGACCGAGAAGAGAGATCAGGCGCAGAACTAATGATTTTATGTGTTTAAAAAAAATACATTGCAAACTTCAAAATACACTTGGAGAACAATGGAAAACATTTTACAATGCTCACCAAACAATGCATGTTTGGTAAGCATTGTTAAAGTCAAAATTAAGAAATGATCAGTGGCGAAATACTCCACACTTTCACGTCATAGTAGGTACCGATATATACCTACCTAAATCGATATTGAATGTGGTACGACTATAAGAATATAAATTTAAGATTGGAATACGTATAATTTAATAATTATGAGTTGTTCCGTCTTCATCCTTATCTTGCGTCAATAGGCAACATCTTTAAAACTTTTGGTAGTTTTTTTTAGATGAAATATTAAGATTACTAATAAACAAATAAAATAGCCATTTACCTACATTTACAATCTTATACATATTACAATATAATAGTCTCATCATTTAGTAGGTACATAATGTCAATCCATGAAATTGTAGATCTTTAAAATAGCATTATATACATACTTTATTTCGTTAATTATTTTTGTAGAGACCAAGTATCGTTCGTGTTCTTAATACGTCATGTTATTCTTTTTCAGTCGTTGGTGATAGCTGGATTGGGAGACTTGACACGGCCTGTCGAATCACTCTCTATACCGCAGTCCGCATCTCTAGCTGCCACGGGCATCATATGGTCACGATACTCCCTTGTTATCATACCTAAAAACTACAGCCTCTTTGCTGTAAACGTATTTGTTGCCTGTAGTAGCCTTTACCAAATAAGCCGGGCCATCAGACACCAACGGTCACAGTCAAACAAACAAGTAAATCAATAAAACCAATCTCTTTGTAGTGCTAAATTAGAAAATGTTTTGTTATTAGGTTGGTAGATTATGGAAAATATTTATTTACCGGGTATTAGAAAATAGTTTACCTCTGAAAATATTTCGAAAAAGCATTAACATACCTATTGTATAGTATAAATACGTCGAAAGGTATATATGTATAAGTACGATCTATAACGATATATTGGCCGCTAAGTTCTTTAACCTTTTAATCGCTACGGTCGGGTATAGCCGACAAGTTAAGGTAAAAATGATGACTTTGGTTGTCGCTTGCCGACATTGATATGGTAGTTTAATTTGTTGGCAAAATGTTCAAATGGATGTAGTAGAGAAAAAAAACCTATGAAACATGTCTAATACAGTCACAAAAGAAATATATTATATATACTTCTAATCTTATCTTATGGTAATAAAGCAATTAAGTTAAGCCTCTACTAAGGCCAAATAGTGCTGTATATACCTACTATATGCTTAAAGCTATATAATATTATGTCAATAATCTTGAGATAAGAACAGATTTTATTTATAATATCTTGTTCTGATTGTAAGTAGGTACCTACTTACCTGTCAGTTGCCTATCATGAAATGATTTAAATTTGGAAAGAGGACCGAGATTTCTCTCTTTATGTAGTAGGTACCAATAAAGTACTTGCACCGAGCCATAACTACACTGTATGAATACCATTTTTTTATGCTAAGTTCCATAAGGAAGCGTTGTATTAACAGCAAGAGAGGTCAAACTTTGTCTTATAGGCTGCGAAGACAGTCATGACAGTAGGTATGTAAATGAATATGCCTTATGTAGTTTGTGTTTATTATTATACTAGCCGCCTGCTCCGGCTTCGCACGGGTGGTATTTCCTGGGGTCCCGTAATGTGTTTGTCAACAGAATATAGCCTATGAAACTCACAAACAACGTGGCTTTCTATTGGTAAAAGAATTTTCAAAATCGGTTCAGGAGATCCAGAGATTACCCCCTACAACAAACTCACAGACTTTACCTATTTATAATATAGTATAGATTTCAAAATTATCTACACTACTATGCTTCTCGTATTAATGTTACCAGTAATACTTCAAAATGAAGTACTTACATTTGCAACTAAAAGTGTAAAGATTTTTTTATGCAACTATGCTATTGTTAAGTATGTGAATATAACATAATTTCTTTATTATATTTTAGTTAATATGTAGGCAAATATGTCTATGAAGTAGGTTTAATATAAGGTCTGAGTCAAAGTGTAGATTATTCTGAAATTTTATATTATAACATGCTATTTGGAACAATGCAGTAAGTACCTACATGTGACTGTACAGCGTGTTCTGTTTATGGTGACCAAAGAAAAATACTTATTTAATTTTTTGACGGTAGCGATATTCGCAAGTGATGGTTTTAGCATAAACGTTAATAGGCTACGGTTACTGCTTATTATTGAGCAGATTGTATGCTTGGTTCAAGTTGCCACTAGAAGAGTAGACCCGTGAAAAACCTACTTAATACCTTCTTATTTTAAAATTTATTTTGTCTATATCATATTGAGTAGGTATAAATCTCAATTCTCTTATTTTGTGACTGTATTGTGACGAATAATTACATTTCTATGTATTGTCAATAAAATGTTGATTTATCGTGATGTATGTAGGTACCGAACGAAACAAAATAATCTCATTACCTATTGTACCTATTTTGTCACGTGATAGTTATTTAATGGGATCGCTAGATGGCGCTTGACAGGGGTGGGCGAAGTTGTTAGATTTTATTATGGCTATTTTCACCATTTTACCTATTTGTAGGTACGCGTTACCAAATAAATTATGACTCGGTGCTTGACATTTAGTTAAATGATATCTTCAACTGTGATATGCCCAACCTAAATGTCGTATTTATTACTGTTATAATTATTATGTTACACCATATTTATGTAATGCAAAAAAAGATTAAATAGTTTTGTAAAATTATATTGTCTATTTTGTATTTTTTTTTTTTGAAATATCGAGAATATATTTTAAAATTCTCTTCTTTCTTTTATTTCTTTTTTATTTACTAATATAATTCGATTTCTCACTAATTTAACATTTTAATTGGTAAGTACCTACCTACTACGTTTCATATGTTTTTTGTTAAGTATTTTTTATAACAAGTTAGGTAAAAGTACCTACAACAAAATAAATCAAATCAAAAAGCATTTATTCCCTTAGGTATGTAAAAAAATAACAATGAGAACATCACGAGAAACTTAAAAAGAGCCCATTTTGCCAGATTAGCTGACTGAGCCATGAGACCAAAACCGGTAAGAATCTCAGGTCGAATACCTACTTAATTACTCCTAATTAATTTAGGCTACTAAGCAACTCAATAAAGGTAATACATGCCATGAGAAGAGCTAGCACTCAACCTTCCTAGCTCTTCTCACTTCTTACTTACATAGGCACTTAGGTAGGTAATATTCATTACAAATATAGTAAAATTTGTAATAAACTAAAATGATTTATTATCACATTGACTTTTACCTAATATAGATACAGTTAATAATTGCAACCCATAAGCCATTTACATATGTCCCACTGCTGTACATGGGTCTCCTCTCCTCCAAGAGAGAGGGTTTAGGCCTTAATTCACACACGCTGGCCTAATGCGCGTTGGTGCATCAGACATGTTTAGAATTTCTTCTAAGACATGTGGGTTTCCTCACGATGTTTTCTTTCACCGTTAGCAGTTGGCGAATCATTTGGTTAGTACATATACGCTCCATAAACACCTAATGTTACCGCAAAACAAAAGGTTGTTTCTTATATGTATAAAAGAATTCTAAGGAGATTATGATATGATCCTAAGAGTGGCAGGGCCCATACAAGAGAGTAGGCCCGACTGAGAAAGGACCTCTACCTTACAGAAGACCACAGACAGATAACTACACACAGCGGTGTAGTTGTGATCCTGTGTGTGAGTACAGGTTTCCAGCGCTCATCTAGGAATACGTTTTTAATGTTATCCTATCCCAGGGATCTTGAAACCCTGATGTAAAAATATGGGTTAACAACACGCAAGTGATACCCCTGGTATTGCAAGCGTCCATAAGCTACGCCACCATCCATACCATCAGACGGGCCGTATGCTTGTTTACTGCCTAAGTAAAATAAAAACTTTTCTCGGCTAATAAGGCAACTATCGCATATATTTAACAGCTTTTTAAAACATTAAACCTATGATAGACTTCAAATTTTACTCATTCAATTTCAGGGGTTGGTGCTAGCTTCATTAGGTGACCTGAACAGGCCTAGCGAGAATATATCTATGTCTCAGTGCGCTTCTCTCGTCTTAACAGGCGTTATATGGGCACGGTACTCAGTCGTCATTATACCTAAAGTGTATAGCTTGCTGGGTGCCAACGTTTTCATGGCCTCCACCAACATGTACAATTTAATTAGAGCTTACAAGTACCAACTGTGTAATAAAGATAAAACAAAAAAGGTACATTTTACAACGTTTGAAAATGATGAAGAATTTCTCAAGTCGATAGCAACTTTGGTGTCGACCATTGGGCCCGAAGTGACACTCGATTTTGATTTAGTCGAAGATAATTTATTCAGAATACGATGTAACGAACAGTGATGATTGATCCGATGATAAAATCTAAGGAAATCCCGCATTTTAAGTGATTGTCAAATTTTAACCAGTGACTTAAAACATAATCCAATGATTATGTTTTAAGTCAAAATAGGTCTTGAATGCAATCATTCAAGACCTATTTTGAGGTGGAAGTCTCGAAGATCATGCACCACCTTGCAAGAACAACGAACTAGTCTACTGGGTCTGGATTTGGACGTTAACTGGCGGTTTTATACTTTATTCATCTGATCATTTGATATAATTTATCATAGAATAAAAATGTCTAAAGACCGACCGTACCGTATGGTAGCATAACCTCGATACCCTGCCTATTCTAAGGGTTCTTTATTTGAAATTAAATGAAAGTCAGGGGAAAACATGGTTCCTCAAAAAGACGTCCCTTGGGGATACGAAGAACAGAAGGATCACTACTACTGCCTTTTGTAGTTTATTCAGAAAAAGAACAAAATTATAAACAAGCAGATTGTTTAGAGTCAACGTTACCTACGATATTGTCCAATTTTAAATGATGATATTTTTGTCGTTACACCTTCCGAGTGTTGACGAACTAAATGGTGACACCAAGTGTTTGCAACAAAGCTAGACAACTAACAATCTCTTCTACGACTGTTCATTTATTATTTAGTCATATTTACCCAACGCAGGCAAAAACCAAACTTTAACTGGTAACTAATAATTGTATTTTTTATACGCTATTTATTAGTTCAAAATTGTCGACGTACAAAATGGTCAAATAAAACTATTAAAGCAATATTAATTCATTTTATTTTTATAAATTAATCTATATTCTTTAAATATATTCAGTAACTTCTCCATTGTAGTGGAGAAGTTACACGGTTGAATGAGGCTGAAAGTCTATTCTTCAACCATACTCAGTAACTTCTCCATAGCGATGGGGCTAAATGTTCTTCCATTGTCATTGGAATACATGATAACATTTCTTATTACATAACACTGCAGATCACCTATCTTGTATAGCGGTCTTCCTTCTCTACTTTTACCGGCTATTGGAACAAAAGTAATACCTTTTTCTACGCACCTAGTCTCAAGTAATTCTGAGAAGCTCTTTTGTTGAGTAACTGATGCCAGTACATCTGCTATTCTAGAACTTTCCTTCGATTCAGTGATAGTGAATCGTGGTGGTGGCGGAGGTTCGACATTGTCCAAGTCTGCGCTACGATTCATCATATCCAAAGCCTTGCGGAATGCATCACGTACCGCCGGCTCTTTCAATACTTCTTCTGGGAACATTTTCTAGAAATTAAACAAAATATTGTTAATGTGTGGTAAATACTAAATAATAAATCAATAGAATTTTATAATTCAGCATTACGTAGGATTATAGACGATTTAAAGTTATAATAAAATTATATAACAGATAAGACATTTATTGGTATCATTTGTCATGTGAAACAAAACAAAATAATAATGTTTGCATTTTGTACAAGCAAGTCATATACATAGGTAAAGTCAGCAAAATAATTATCCGGACAGGTCACACGAGAATTGTAATCTATTTTGCGACCTAATATAAAACTAGCCAAATCTTTAACAACGCTATCGAGCATATACGCAACTAAACTGAACTTGCGTTTTAATTTTTGAAGCTAATAGCCTGAGATCTGACCGTAAGATGGTTACATGAATCGAGTATGTAATCAGAATCTATTTTTTACGTTTAATTATAAATGGAAGAATATTTTTTTGTCAGGGCGCCAATCAAAATATAAAGGCCGCAAGTATATTTTATTCAAATATTTATAAACTTTTTTCAAAAAATGCATTCACGTAGTATTCAAATAAACTATATTCCACTTCACAGTAATAAAAGGCACGGGTGCCGTTTTGATGCAAACATTAGCGACGTCGCTCATGTTAGCATCAAAAGCGTTTTTTTACTGAAATGGGATAATTTTTTAAACAGTGACACTTTAATTCCATATTAAAAATTAGGTTGTCGCTAATTAATATTAAAAAGTCAAAGACGCGGCTAATAACACAAAATTGACATGTAAAATTTATTTTTAGACACGTACGAGGTTGTCTCTCACAATTAAAAAAAGGAAAGGACGTTCTCAAGAACGACGCGAGTAATTTCGTTATTTCCTAAAACCTGTGCATCGTTTAGTTATCGTTAGTTATTTTTCTTGTTATATTTACATAATAATGAATGTATAATATATCAATTTTCATAAATCATAAGTAATAAAACAACTCCTAATCTAAAGACGAAAGTCGAATGGATAATGGATATAGGTCCAAAGTATAATTCCCATGAACTTCGGACCACTTTTATCGCCAATTAATCGACTGGAGATCAAAGTGCAATTGAGATATAATAATAATATCAGTTAATTTATGCTTTTTAATGATAAAATATACCTAAACTAAATTCCAATTGTATTGAGCACCTTTAGCAGCATGGATTTCGTCAGGTCGTTAACGCGCTGATAACAACTAAATAGCCTAACTTTTTTTTTAGCAAAAACGGTTTTATTTTTAACAATAAAAATTATATAATATGTTGTTCTTCACAATATTAATGATAATATAGTTGTCTCCAAAATACAATTAATAAAAAAACATACATAATAAAGAATGCCAAAGTCACCTTTTAAAATATTTTATAGAAAAAAATATCTCGTTCACTTATTGAAAAATAAATTTAAGAAATATGTGATGTCTCTAATGACGCTAATCAGAGGAAAATTTGACAGGCTAACTTTTTTCTCCTGATGTGTCAATGCGATTTACAGTGTATTGACTCTAACTAGAGAGTATAATAGGCTCGTGTAAGTGTGTGTGTGTGTGTGTATGTACCTTAAAGTCAGTGTATGAGGCGAGCACGGTGGCGTGCGGCGGGTTGGTGTTGAGCCACGCGGCCAGCGCGCCCAGCCAGCGCGGCAGCAGCGCGCGCGCCGCCACCCCCGCCACGCCGCTCGCGCCCAGCAGGTCCACCCACTCCACGCACCACAGCCACGCCGCTGGATACGGACAGTAAAGGTTATAGCTACAGGAAACCGCCTTCAGAAATAGCCAATCAATTTCAGAAAATTTGCAATGGCGTTCACGGACTCCCGAAATAAGGTACAGTCAGCAAGAAAATTATGTTTCATAAAACTTTTGTGCCACGCCATTCAATTCGGTTATAACTTTAGATTAGATCTAAAGTAATATATAGTAATAATAATCTCAATAACGTATCTACTTTTGACAATCTCTGTTAAAATAGCTACTAATAGCTGCCAGCGTGTTTTTACGTTTCAATATACAAAGGTAGATATGAATATTTTCCATAGTTACTGATCTTCCTGTCGGAGGTCTTGCCGCATACCAAAGATAGGTTGGCGCATAGAAAACTAAAATAATGAGTTTTAATATTGTTTGAAACTTAAACTTCAGTAGGTTTCTATACCTGCTGTCATTAACATTTCTATCTTTCAAGTTTGGCAGTTAATCAAAAGTTTTATTTATGTAGTATGATTAAAAAGTCAATGATTGGGAATAACGGATATATTTTCCAATGAAATTGACAACTTATGTTTGCTGGTATTGACGAAAAATACCATAAAAAGACATACATATGTTTCAAAATGCATTGTCAAAAAACACAATTTACAGCGCCATCTGTTACACTTACGTCTAATTAGATATTAGTAAATACTTTTTACTTTATATTTTTTAATGTAAATATCTACGTACTCTACAGTCAAGTGTCATTGATATGTTGCGTTTTGTTGCTTCTTGTTCGAAAGTATTTTTTTTTTTTTTTTTTTATACTACTTAGGTGGCAAACAAGCATACGGCCCGCCTGATGTTAAGCAGTATCCGTAGCCTATAGACGCTTGCATTACCAGAGGTATCACTTGCGTGTGGCCAACCCATTTTTTTACACCAGGGCTTTAAGATGGAAGTAACCCTGGGATAGGAATACGTTTGTTTCAAAACGCATTCCTAAATGAGCGCTGGAGACCTGTACTCACACACAGGAACACAACTACACCGCTGTGTGTAGTCATTTGGCTGTGGTCTTCTGTAAGGTGGAGGTCCTACCCCAGTCGGGCTTGCTCGCCAGTATGGTGCCCTACCTCTCTAAATTCACTATCTAAGTATTTGGTTATATTATAATAAAATGTAGTAAATTCACTATCACTCATAAATATTACACTTATTGAATATATCTCATATTAAATAAGCGCACAATTTCTAAACCAGTATCGCTAGGATGAATAAATTATTTTTTACATACCTAAAACATGACAAAGTTAGTTATCAAATGTAAAAATTAAACGTTTCGGAGGGTCCCGATAACCGTTGTTAGAGGGTTCTACCTCTAGATAACTGTTAGGCTTGCGTATATTTTGTTATTGAGACGGCAGTAGCAGATATTTTAAACATTCCTGTTACAGTGTGTAAAACTCTAGTAGGTACCCGAGTTTCATTGTCAGTACGTTTTTGAGACCGTTAAGTAACTTTAGATCTAATCTAAAGTTACAACCGAATTGAATGGCGTGGCACAAGAGTTTTATGAAAAATAATTTTCTTGCTGACTGTACCTTATTTCGACAGTCCGTGAACGCTATTACAAATTTTCTGAAATTGATCGGCTTTCTAGTCTAGTGCTAAAAATGGCAGAAATCTATACTTAATATTATAAAGCTGAAGAGTTTGTTTGTTTAGTTGAACGCGCTAATCTCAGAAAGTACTGGTTCGATTAGAAAAAATATTTTTTTGTTGAATAGTGCATTTATCCAGGAAGGCTATATAACATCACGCTATGATCAATAGGAGCGGAGCAGTAGTGAGATATGTTGCAAAATCGGGGAAAATATTCCAAATTACCACGCGGAAAAAGTCGCGGGCGACCCCTAGTTGCAAATAAAACAATCTCCAATCATTTTTAGAAGAACTCCAGGAATTCTATATGAAAAAATATATAATTCAGAAAATACAGATTACAAAAAAAAACAAACTACCTACTTAGTCTTAATATTTTGTAAAAAAAAGTACATATTTTTTAAATTACTTATATTAGATATTATTGCCGTCCACGTGTTACACATGTTTTTCTTCTCGCACGCTGACGGAAGCTAGACCTGGGCTACAACAATAAGGAAGTACGTACTGTTCTCCCTGCCGACCAGCTCGAGCGGCGCGTGCTGCAGGCAGTGGTCGAGCTTGGGCACGATGTGCTGGTGCAGCATGGCGGTGAGCGCGGGCCCCCACGCCGCGCGCCACGCCGCCAGCACGGCGCGCGCCGAGCCGTCCGCCGGGTGCCACGCCGCCAGCGCCGCCGCCAGCCGCGAGCGGATGAGCGGGTACACGGCGCCCGCCAGCGCCGCGCCCGCCAGCGCGTGCCACGGCAGCACCCACTGGTGCAGCGGCTGCGTGTCGCCCGTGGGGTCCCACGCGCGCACGCCCGCCAGCACGCGCGGCACCACCACGCGCGACACCACGTGCGACGTCACCCACGCGGGGCTGGCCGCCGCCCACGCCTCCACCGCCTGCACCATGGCCGCCGGGGACCGCGGGTTCCACGATCTGCCGACATCACCACCACTTAGTGATACAATAGTCGCGCACGCATACCCAGAAGGTGTTTGTAATCATGACGTTCCATCGATCATCATTACTCGATAATCTCGATATATCGGTAACACAAAATATGGCGCCATCTATCGCTATGGGTATAGCGTCAGCACAGCAAAATCAAAAATAGAACAACATTAACATCGATATATGTCAGGAAATGTAAAATTTCCAGAAATATAACAATTCAAAAATCGATGTTGCTTCAGAGATTTTTTTAACAACAAAAACCGATAACACTGCTCAAACTCTCACTGAACAGTCAGTTTGAATAAAATAAATATGTAAAAAAAAAGTTTAACAGTTACTAGAAGTAAATAAATCTTCATTACTCAGGTTACGCTAAGCCCCACAACTTATTTTTTTATATCAATACCTACCTAATTATTTTTTTAAATTTTAGTACAATGAAACCGTAAACTTTTTAAAAAAATATTATTCTTAAGTTTATATCTGTATAGTAATATGATAAATGTGAAAGTTTGTGAGTATGGATGTATGTTGCTCTTTCACGCAAAAACTACTGTACGGATTTGGATGAAATTTGGCACAGAGATAGATTATAGTCTGGAATAGCATATAGGTTACTTTTTATCGCGATAACCGACATCTACGCGGGCGGAGCCTTGGGCAACAGCTAGTCAAAACTAAAGGTATGTGCCGACAGGAACGGTTAAAATTTCAATTACCGAAGTTAACAAAACCTACAAACATTGCAAGCGGCAAGCTAAATCAAAACGGATTAAAAATATATACTTACTCAGCCGCCGTAGTTATCTGCGGTACAAAGTGCTGCCACAGTAAACTATTATATGCCTCTTCGGTCAACAGTTTCCTCCACTTCAAGAACGTAGGTATGGGGTCTTCGGGAGCCTGTAGCGGCTCCCATGTGGCCAGCAGTGACGACAGGAGAGGACTCACGATATTAGCCGCTATCGTACCAAGACCGAACATCTCATACTCCATGGGGAAAGAGTCCTGAAAATACGTTAGGCATTTGAAATTGTTACCAAATTATAAATAATAATAAAAATGACCTCCTAACCGAATTTCAGTCATCGTCATCGTCTGCGCGGGTGGTATTAGAGCACAAGTGTGTGTGCAACCACATGCGTATCTTTAATCCCTCATATATATTTGTTAAGTATTTGTAATTTTGTTTAGGTACAAAGTAAATATATATCTTTCTTTCTTTCTATATATAATCCGATGGCAAATCACTCCGTCACGACCGGAGCGGGATCAGGTGTTTTTAGGCTCTGCAAATCTATTAAGAATTTCTTGACAGAAAAACCCAATATCTCTTTTTGGCCTGACCCGGGAGCCGATCCAGGGACCCCGTGATTAGCGTTCTGGCTCAACGACCACTACACCAACAAGGCAATTGCATGTTAAAGAAATTCTTCTTAAGTCAAAGTCAAAGTCAAAGTCAAACTCATTTATTCATATAGATCAAATACATGATACTTATGAACGTCATAAAAACAAATGCCAGCATACTTTTTTTTCCTACGGCCAATTCGCTGACTAGGGTTGGGCCTCGAGAAGAATTGGCAAGAAACTCGGGATTACTACCTTTTATTACTATTTACTAGATGACCCGACATTGATTTGGCATATTTAAAAAATATAAATTTCTTCCTCTTAATACCTTTTATTAACCGACTTCAAAAAGAGGAGGTTATCAATTCGTGTTTTTTTTTTTTTTTATGTTTGTTACCGCATATCTCCGTCATTTATGGACCGATTTGAAAAATTCTTTTTTTGTCTGACTGGACATACTTTCAGTTTGGTCCCATTATCATTAGACTTGTGTAACTCCGGAACGAGTCGTTCTGATAAACTGCTCACTCGAAGTGAGTTAGTATAACTCGCTCCACCCTGTGACGCATTTTCGTTCCACAGTTCACCTACTCTCTCGCTCCCGCGCAAATTAAAATCCGAGTTCCAGCTCAAACTCACTCTGTTTATGTGACAGACAACCGATTCGTCATTGCAATCACACACATTACTAATCGTATATAGCTTTATTTTTCTTTCTTTGACTTCACAATAATCATAGATGTCAAACAATTTTAGACTTTATCTCATACGTGAGAACACCTATTTTAGATTTTTTATATAATTTGGATTCAAATTTAAAAAATCGCGCCATTTTATACGTACTTTATGCAATGTGCGTAAAAAAAATGTTGTTTATGAAATTGTGATTAAATTATGAAGTGTTTTGTTACAAAAACGAATTGTTGTGTATGAATGTTACGAAGATTGTACCTAAGTCACAGATTAATAAATAGTTACTACGTAACCTAAGTGTCAAAATGCACGCCACAACGATTCAATCATGTCGCTCATTCGTTCCCCGCGGAGTTCAGAGTTGAGAGTTGAGAGAGCTGAGAGCTTAAAGTCAAAGCTGGAGTTCCGGACTTAACGAGTACTTATTGATATCTCGGAACTGTGGAACTGGAACGATTTAGCGGAACGAGTTCACTTTACGGAACGAGAGTTGATGAACGAACTCCACAGAGTGAACGATTTTGCCCAAGTCTAATTATCATCAAAAGAAAGTTCTGATGATGGGATCCATGAGGAATTGAGGGAACTCCTCAAAAGTTATAGGCACACATATAGCAATTTCAATATTATTAACAACTAATCAATCATTTACATTCAGAAAGTGTAATTTGGTGAAGTAAAACTGATGAAGAAGACCACAGATGCCCATCTGAACTTTTCAATAATAAGTATTTTACTGATGGCGATTAGATAAGTTTCGGTTATTGTTGCTAAGCAACTATTAATAAGAAATAATGAAGTGAATGAATTGAGCGCGGATTGCACAGATTTAATATTGCTTTTAATACCTACTTGACCTGTGTTCAGTCCGACGCTCAGTCGATTTTATTCGATTGTAACAAACAAATATTTGAAAATTTTACAACTTGCCGTACTGAAGTCGGTTTTTTTTTGTTAAAATTATTACTCTTTACTAACTGACCCGACATTAATTTGGCATATTTAAAAAATAAAAATTATAATATCGCTATTAAAAAATAGGGGTTGGTGGGCCGCCCTTATTTCCTGGAGGTATCAAAAATAGTTAACGACCTATTCGCAGACGTACCAAATATACACAAAAAATTTCATAAAAAGCCGTTTCAGAGGAGTTTGGTTACAAACACTGTGACACAATATCCTACTAATATTATTAATGCGAAAGTTTGTAAATATGGATGGATGGCGGGATGGATAGATGGATGGATGGATGTTTGTTACTCTTTCACGTAAAAACTACTGAACAGATCTGGATGAAATTTGCCACAGAGATAGATTATGGTCTGGAATAACACAAAGGCTAGTTTTTACTACTATAACCGACGTCCACGCGGGCGGAGCCGCGGGCAACAACTAGTACATATATAGATTACCTTTAGATCAGCCAGTACATCATGTGCCTTCTCCAATGAGATATCAGGTCGGTTCAGTAGCTCCACTCTCTCCAATATGTCGTCCACCTTAGCGATAACCTTGTCTTCCTCTTGCAGCTTCATGTTACATTCCTCAAGGTCACGCTCGAGGACCACAATCTCGTCTTCTGCCGATTGCAGCTCGCGGGCATTTTGGATTATGTCCTGTTAATGGCAATAAATGTGTTTTCACGTTGTGTTCTTTATTATTTCGTCGTAAATTTTTTTTTTTGTTTTTTTATACTACCAAAGTGGCAAACACGCATACGGCCCGCCTGATGGTAAGCAGTTACTGTAGCCTATGGACGCTTGCAACACCAGGGTATCACTAACGCGTTGCCGACCCTTTAAAAACCTTATAACTCTTTTCCTGAAGAACCCCATGCTATGTCTCTCGGGAAAACCTCGGTAGGGAGCTCATTCCACAATCTTATATAAATCGTACATGGTAGGAAATTCTTCTGCATGTGGCAAGGGAATTAGCAAAATTAAAGTTTATAAGAAAGGGAGTGCAGAAAGCAAATATTATGGTTTATTTTCGACCGGCTGGCTGATTCTCTAAGAAACAGCGATGGCAAACTGACAGTGCAGTGACGTGCGGTCCCTAAAGGCAAAAAGGCACTGCCGACCCTCTCCAATTACTGGTATTATAGTAAAAAAATAAATAAATGCATGCAAATAAAAACAATAGTATGTACAATATTTTTTTCAAAAACTTTAAGCTCCTAATTTAAAATATTAGCAAAGAACACGTTCGTTCAGTCCGTATTAGTTGAAGGCAGGCGCTCGTCCGCATTCGCTATCTTGTACCGTGCGCGAGTTAGGCAACGAATAATTCTGCCTACGGTTCATTCATAAATTTACGCATGTGTTGGTTAATTGTTTACATGTGTGATGTCTGTGAACTGTACATCAACACGCCAGGCCATGCGGCAGGAGATCCAATCACAGGGCAGAAATCAGTACTGACGTTATGACGATGCGCGCGCAGTTATATTAGGAGAAAATTAAAAAGTCTAGGCCATTATTATAATACGGTTGACAATGATGCAATTTTATTTGTCAGTATTTTATGTATCGAAAATAAGAAATCATTTTTTTCTCTAAGACTCCATATTGATTTATTTCATGTGAAGCGCGCTGTTTGTTTTTTTCGTATATTTTGATAGTTTAACGTAAAATTAAAAAATCTATTTGTTACCAATTTTAATTAGTCTATTTAAGTGTATTTGCAATTATTTTTGTTTGTTTTGGTGAAACATGTTGTTTGACTGTGAGGTTTGTGTTGATAATGTGTGTTTGTTAAAAATTATTAGTGGTAGGTTTTCGCAATTGCCGTTTAATGAAAAGCTTACAATTATAACTAAAGGGAGGTGTGTACCTGAGTTACGAGAATTAATTCAACAAAAAGGCAATGTAACTCGTAAGTTTCATACTAGTAATTACGAAACATATAACTGGCTATGTGGGTGTGTACATACAATTAAATTATTTTGTTTTCCTTGCATTTTGTTTAGTAGTTCAAGTACAGTGTGGAATTATTCGGGATATTCAGATTTACATAATTTTTCTACTGCGGCAAAAAAAGCATGACCATACAGAAAAACATCTGGAGGCTTGCTTAAAGTTAAATACATTTGGTAATTTTCGTATTGAGACAAGTATTAACAGCCAGTTGAAGATAGATATAGAAAGGCATAATGCTAAAGTAGATCGCAATAGAAATATTTTTCAAAGACTTATCGATGTTGTTTGCTTTCTGGGAAAACAAGAAATAGCTTTTCGCGGTCACGATGAATCATTATCATCGCTGAATAGAGGTAATTATTTAGAAACAGTAGATTTGTTAGCAAAATATGATGGAGTTTTGGAAACCCATTTACAGAATGCAAGTACCTCATTCACGGGCATGTCGAACAGAACGCAAAATGATTTGATCTCGAGCATTGCCACTGTGATGTTCGATTGCGTTAAAGACGAAATTAAACAATCCGATTTTGTTGCCGTCATGGTAGATGAAACGCCTGATGTTAGCGGTCGAGAACAGTTAGTTCTGATTTTAAGATATTTTCGTGATTCTGAAGTAGTAGATCGTTTTATTAAATATGTAGATGTAAGCGCGGATCGGACCGCTGTAACCTTAAGTTCTATAATTTTGGAAATATTAGAAGATTTTAATTGTCTTTCTAAATTAATTGCACAAACTTATGACGGGGCAGCAGTTTTATCCTCTCAAATTAACGGCGTGCAAGCTTTGGTGAGACAAAAATGTCCGCAAGCTATGTACGTTTGGTGTTCAGCACATGTATTAAATTTAGTTTTATCAAAATCTTTTGAACGAATTAGTGAAACGAAACGCTTTTTTAATATAATAAAAACTATCGCGGCTTTTTTTCACACTAGTACGAAACGAACGGCAAATTATAACGACTTTGCCGATATGAATAAGCTGCCTCGTGTCGCGGAAACAAGGTGGACATATCACTCGCGCACGGTAAATGTAATTAATAACAACTCCACCCACCTCCTAGAATTGTTTGAGACAATGAATGAAAATACACAAGACTGGGATGGTGATACTCTGTCACAAGTCTCTTCATTTTTATATCAAATGAAAGAATTTGAATTTAATTTTTTTTTAAGAATATTCGCGGATATTTTTTCAGAATCCGATATTTTATACGATATTTTGCAGAAAAAAACTTGTGACATCGCGTATTGTGTACAAAAAATTAAACAATTCGAGTCGTTTTTAGAAAATTACAGAGACAAGTTCGAGATCAATTATGATGCGACTGTCCACATTACCGGACCACCTAAAAGAAAGCGCAATGTCGATGATGTAAAAATACATTACCGGCGAATTTTTATTGAAATAATTGATAACGTACTAAGCGAATCAAAAGATCGCTATAAGAATATTAAAAATTTAAAGTTTTTTGAGTTACTTTCTTGTGAGAATTTTAAAAAATATAGTGAACATTTCCCTGAAAACGAGGTCAGAGAGTTCACTAATACCTATCAGGATCAGGCAAATTTTAATTTTGATAGATTGAAAAATGAATTGCGCTGTATTTATAGATCGCCTGAATTTGCGAATTGCAGTATATATAGTATCATTCAAAATATGTATAAAAACAATTTAGATAAAATATTTTCCGAAGTTTTACGCTTAGCCAAGTTTATTGTAACAATCCCAGCAAGCAGCGCATCGACAGAACGTTCATTTTCGTCGTTAAAACGTATCCACACGTATTTAAGAAACACACAAAGCCAACAACGACTCACACATCTTTCCATGATTTCTATAGAAAAAGAATTAATGGTTGAATTAAGACGCAAACCAACTTTTTATAACGATGTTTTAAAAGTATATTTAAAAAAAGATAGGCGCGTAGATTTAATTTATAAATGAGTTAATTCAGTTTATTATATTTTTTACTGATACGAAACCCGTGGTTTACTTATTAAATATATTTATATATGCGAATCACATGAAAAAGGCGCCTTTTTAAAGGCCACATCGGATATCCTTCAAGTGACGTGTGCACTGTGCAGTGCGCTATAACTATCACTCACTTGGATTAGATATTTGAGGTGGCTGAAATCTTTCTTCTATTTGCATCGTCAGAATACCGTCAGTTCAAGCTTGAAAACCATTGCACTGTGCAGTGCGCTATAACTATCACTCACTTGGATTAGATATTTGAGGTGGCTGAAATCTTTCTTCTATTTGCATCGTCAGAATACCGTCAGTTCAAGCTTGAAAACCATCTGTCTGGTGAGTTCTTTCTAGAAACTACCAAAGCAACTTTAACTTAGTACTTTTTGTAATAATATAGGCTTGCGTTTATTTTTATTTTACAAATGTGAAAGATTTGTGTTCCACTTTAACGGCCAGAGTTGGAGAGATCCAAACTACACTATGACGTCTTGCAGACATGCTAAAAACATGGTCGCTCAGTGCCGACTGCCGACCCTGTCATAAAACCCTGTGCACGCCACTGACTGACAGCTGTTGTGATTGCTCGGTGACGGCACAATCTATTAACTAAACGTCAAAAAGGCTCGGTTTTTGCTCTTACGGAATACCGATTTTCAATCTGACAGTCAGATTTTGCTCGGTTTTTGCTCTTACGGAATACCCCTGCAGGCCACATCTAGCAACAAAAAGTATAAGTAATTGAACCTTTTTTTATACTACTTGGGTGGCAATTTTTGACACCAGGGCATTAAGATGGAATATCCCTGGGATAGTACGTTTTGTTCAAAACGCATCTCTAAACGAGCGCTCACGTTCAGGAACACAGCTACACCGCTATGTGCAGTTATTTGGCTGTGGTCTTCTGTAAGGTGAAGGTCCTCCCCAAATCAGGCTTGCTCGTTAGTATGCTGCCCTACCTCTCTTAAGACTGACCTGTTCACAGCACTCGACCATCAACTCCAAGTTGTGTATAAGTTGTGGTGCTGCAAAGTTGTCACATTTCCTCCTGGGCTCGTGCTCGAAGCGCGGCGCGGCGGCTCGCAGCGCGTGGTACCCGCTCAACACGCGCTTCTCTTTACCAGTCATATCGATTACAGGCACACGAGATAATTCGTTGCTGGAATGTCAATAACATTTGGAATACATAAAAAAAAATATAATTATGGCTCGACTTAGAACCTCCTCCGTTTTTTCGTCGATTAAAAAACATTTTCACCTGCAATAATCCTCCAGTGCTCTGATAATATCTATACTAATACTATAAATGCAAAAGTTTTAATGGATGGATGTATAATTGTTACTCAATCACGCCTAAACGGCTGAATGGATCGTGATGAAATTTGGCACCATGATAGAATATAGTCTGGAATAACACATAGGCTACTTTAAGAAAAGAAAAAATAATAATTTTACCCTAAAGCGCTCTTGTTTTAAAAATCTACAAAATCGTCATCAACAACCTCTTTTCACCCACCGGTAGGTCCGCTTAAGCACGATACGTGGAGTGGATAAGCTTAGCACAGGACTAAAACAGATTGTTTTAGTCCTGTGCTAAGCTTATCCACTCCATACTATCTCTAGGGCTCTCATAATACCGTATATATACTGGTACATTTCCTACCTGGAGATAGTATGCATCGTAGGTTTACCCTCTTGTATGACGTCAGCAGCATCCCGATAAAAGTATCGTCCTTTATGAGACTTCTTCCAATTGTAATTCTTCTCCTTGTCTTTAGAACCCTTCTCCTGTTCTTCCTTCTCTTTTAGACGACGTTCTGCTTCCTTCTTGGCTTTAAGCTAGAAAATTGATTGAAACACCATTAATTAACAAAATCTAAAATTTTCCAGTGATAACTGCATCATGAAAAATTTATATAATTTTTACGGTAAATCTTTGATTTCTCAATTAATAAAAACATTAATTTTGTTCATGTTTTGACTAAACCACCAGCCATGGCAACTGCCCTTGCTGAGATGAGAATGTTACTTGAAAGTTACCTTACTTGTTTATAAAATAAATAGCATTTGAAATTAATATAACATAGCATCCCTTTCCTCTAAAGAAGTAGGTGTGCCAGTGGAATTACATCTAACATTTTGCCAATTATATTATCCCATTATATATTGAGCTAGATCACATAGTGGTATTTCATGTGAGCGTCTCCGTGTTTCACACATTCAAAGTCGGTCCCGACTGTTAACAGTTGTTTGATCAGGACAGAAGCCTTAATATTAGCAATCTAAATAACTCTGTCACCAGGTTGGTCACTAACCAAACTAAAGATGAATATTTTGGCAGAAAGGCAATATGAACTTACAGCAGCCTTCTCAGGTCCATATGCTCCAATAGCTCCCCTACCCTTCCTGACAGTAGCTTCGATGGGTGCTGAGATACCTTGGAGATCTTTTCCCAGACCCATGCCTGGTTGGTAACCCATCTGTAACACAAATAACAGTATTCTTTTTAGTTTAAAATATCAAACTGATCCAAAGCCAATATAATATTTTGTTAAGACTAAATGGCTTGCATTTGGCCGCATATGTGGAATATGACGCACGCGTAGAGAAGACTCATGCCCAGTAGTGGGACATACTACTATTAAATGACTCACCTGTAACAACAATTTGGCACCAATACCCTTGGTATGCCTCTCCCAAGCTCCCACATTGCCGCCTAGGTTGACAGATTTCATGCCCTGCCCCTGTCTCCTGATCCCAGCTGTCTCACTCTCATCAGGGTTTTGTGGTGCTTCCTCATCTGAACTGTCCGGGGCAAACTTAGGACGTGATGTTGATGCTTCTGATGGTTCCAATTCTATAATATTTACAATATTTTAATGTTATTATTAGTTGACCTGCTGAAAATCTTCCACCCGGACATACATTGCAGTGGCAGGTGTGGAAGTCTTTAAATATTTATTAGGCATATTAACATTTTTTAGCAACTCTTGCATGAGAGAACAAGCCCAAGTGATCCCTAAAACTCCTAGGAAAAAGTGCTGTACAGACTGCTGTCTGTACAGCAGCTGTTTACGTTGTTAATCATATCACATCCTGCTGGATGAACTGATACTTAAACTGCCAGAATAGCATCTTCCCGTGTGCATGTATAGTAAGAGTAATAGTATAGTAAACATTACATTAAAACTAATCAAAATCTCAAACCCTTTTTATTCTCAGCTTTCTTCTTGCCGGCTTGCTGTACTCCACCAGCGACAAACCCGATGGGTGCTGAGAAATCTTTTGGTTTGCGGACCCTTCTTCTAACATTATCTTCATTATCTTCTTCATCACTGTCTTTGGCCCATACACCTGCAAAACGACGACATAACCTTTTATTAAGAATTCACAATACATTTTGTTAATAGTTACAGTATGCAAATATAATTACAATGATTGCTAATATCTAAACTAAGCTAAAGCTATCTCTTAGAAGTTAGTTTCTTTATATAAACGAGAAACAGAATCGTACCAATAAATCTTAAAACTATAAAAACAAAGTAATAATCAGAAGGTAAGGAGGGAAATATAGTAACTTATATGGTAACAGAGTCAAAATATTGCTTTATTACGGTTTAGTTTGGGTCCCGTATTGTATAGGAACTAATTTACGTTGTTAATCATATCAATAATACTTTACCATAAATTTGTTGTTCTTTTTTGGCCCTCCTGTTCCTGTTAGGATTAAATTCATTGTCCAAATCGTGATCTGTGATTTCAAAGCGAATTACCTCGTCGTCAGACATTTTTAAAGAATAATTAGGTAGCACTTTAGATTACTGTTACATTTATTACTAATTATTATGTACTTTAGAAGTAAAATTAGCAATTATTTTGAAATATACAAAACACATTAAACACAACACACGCAAATGAAGACGCAAATTTGACGTTTAAATTGTCAGAGACAGTCGACAGACAAGTTAGAATTTGACGGTAACTGTCAATATTGACATAACACAACAACTAGTGCTTAATCGAATAATCGACTAAATTTCAAAGTAACTGTAGCCGTCATTACTGATCTCCGATAAAAACTGGAACCGGTAATTAAAAGTTGCATATTGAAGGTCAGTGTAGAATAAATACTAATTTTTTATGCACGATATCGTGCAAGTATAATAAGTGCTTCTATCACAAAAGTAAATTACGCTTTTTCTATCTTCAACACCTGAGCTGGACTGCTTCACTAAGAGCGGATATCTTTTACTCCTATGATAATCACTATTATTATCATGTACTATTGCAAACAAACAAATATAACCAAGAGGCCCTTCATTTATTTATATTTTTATGAGGACAATAATCTGTTGATGGTTTTGAGAAAATTCACTTTCGAATTTATCATAGCCTTTACTTTTGTTGACGATTTAAGGAGAAAGTTCAAAGATATCGCTTATAGTGGCTATACAAATCGATGCGGGAACGATATGCTGCCACGGTTTTTTTTTTTTTTTAATAAATATATTCCTTCTAATTCCTTTCATTCATTTAATTAATGCAACAAAAATAAACATGTAGCATAAAACACTATTAAAACAACGTCTTATAATTCATTCTTTATTAAAAGTCATCATTTTAAGTATACAAAACTCACGTAGCATTACATCACTGTATTGTGCTTCTGTTCTAGGCTTGAAAATGTTCACTTTATTCTATTGGCAAGTCTGGGGTCTGATTAGGTAGAAGAAACTGGCAAGTTAATTTGAAAATATTTCAATAATTTATTGTTCAATTTCGGCCAGTATTTAACATAGGCCCTATTTAAAAGAATACAATGTTGTAAATGATCAGAATTAAATTTATGTTTAGCGACAGAATGTAGCCACAAATATAGTTTCGATGTTTCTCGAATTTAGTCTTACAATACAATCACAGAAAAACATTTATATAAAAAAGGTTGTCCTAAAACATCAGACAATTTTTAATATATGGCTGTATAATTTTGCGCGAATAACAATGTTTGATATTAAATACATTAATAAATAAAATATTTGCATTCTTGGGACGGAAATGGACGTCATCCATCTTTTACTTACGTAAGCTAAAGGAAAAGTACTACCAGTAGGTTTTTTCTTTCTTCAAGAGACATTACAACAATTTTGTTTTTAGTGTAGTACTTTCCTAATTTTGAGCGAGTTTTACATAAATCAAATTATATATATTCTTATTATTTATATATATCAAGTAGGTATTATCAACAAGTTCCTCAAAATGAATACTTTAACTACATCAAGTCACAATATCATAAAATATAATAAATGTATAGTAAAACATAAAATAATCGTTTCACGAAAATAACTAAATAGAACACACAAAATTGAAATATATAATATATTTAATCTTAATAAATCATAATTATTAAGAGTTAGTAAAATTATATAAAATAAATGTCCAAAATATAAAATTAAATTGTTCTTATTTATATGTAGTTGAGAATTAAGCTGGGTTAGTTATTTCACGATATTTTAATACATTTTCACTTGCACGAATATTCACGCCACCATGCATCGCATCACCTTTTTAGACCGACTTCAAAATACTTTCTCAATTTGTTTGAAGTTTTTTCGCCTTGTATGTAAGAATAGGGCACCGCAGACAAACTGATGCAAGCAGACAAACTGATGCAAGCAAACAAAGGCATAATAACCTTATAATTTTAGACTGGCAACACAAAAAACAATTGCTATACAATGAGTTCGTTTAAAATAAAGGAGTAATGCGCAAAATTTAACACTTTGAAGGACAGTGAACGCCTATAGACGTCATGACAATAAAACATCTATTGTGTCTACGTTACTGTCCGTGAAAATGTTAATATATTTTGTATCAATATTATTGTTATTATGAAATTATTTAATTAGGGAGTATACTGCGACCTGAAATACAGACTTTGCTTAGTTCGGGGGCAGTAGCTCAATAGTTTGTAATTTGTGTATAAACTTAATGTCGGTAAACAAAAATCATTTCAATTACCAGCCAATTTGATGGAATTATCCATAATTCATTATATTATATGGATTACATGATCGCGTGAACATGCGTGACATATTTGTATATAATATTAGTTTCACAAATTTAGTTTTCTTTCTTATGTTAAAAACCATTAAAAAAATCTAATCACTGGTAGGTAATAAGTTAATTATAAATTATTTCTATGCTGTTATTCTTAAAAAACGTACTTCCAATAAAAAACATCTAAAACAAATGCTTGTTCAAAACATTCGAAAAAAATGTAAGCAAAGTAATAAATGACTATAATGGACTATGGGTCTAAACTGTGTTATATTTTTTTTTTAAACTGATTATGATATACCTACCAACTATGGTCACAAGTGGATAAGTTCACCCGTGACCACGGTCGATGCATTTTGATCGAAACTTTGGGTAACAAAAGGTATGAAAAACAAACCATTTAGGTATAAAATATGACACAATTCGGACCCGTTGCCTATTATAGTATGTGAACAAATTGTGAAAGTTTAAAAGGATTTTAAATTAATTATTTTTAAATTTAATAATTAATAGTTACACATATAAACTAATAAATTGTGTTAAATAAATATTTACCAATTTTTTTGAACATTACATAATCACAGTTCAAAATTACGTTTGATGGCAATCCAAGTCTAAAATGTTAAAAAAAATATTGCAACTAAAATAAAACTAGTAAAGTTAGGTACCTAGAATTAAGTATGTGATGCTTACAAACTAAAAAAAATGTACACGCAGTACAATCTAAAATTATTGTTGTATTTTTTTCAAAGTTGTTCAAAATTATGACTAAGGCTTTGACGATTTTTGGTACCTACATTTTAAAAATGACAAATATTAACACTTCTATTATTTTTCACATAGAATGGGTAGGTACTGTGACATTTAAAGATAATGATCAATGGAAATTATAGACGATTAAATTAAAATATATCGATTGAATACTCTACTAGGCTCTTGATCATTCAGTTACCCAATTGGATTGATTTAATCATTTTCATTCATCTTCAAATGTCAAACGTATCAATGACCCATGTTATGTGAGAAACATTTTATAATATATCGATAAGTTATTGTATAATGTCAACACTGGGACGCCACATAATATACGCTAACGGACACGTAAATTGCATCAAACTACAGAATGATTTTTATAAGCAGTAAATAACGTTATTCTACGAACGAGATTCTAAGTATTGCAATTTTTCATTTAAGTAATATAAGTACAAATATATTGTAATTTATATCAATTAATCTTTATTTATAATATTTTACATTGTATAAATCTTTATCGTAGAATAACCAAATCTAATATCAATATTTTTTAAATATTTTACCAAATTCTATATAACACACGCTACCTATAAAAAATCGTCAAGGCCCGGACATAATTAAACTGACAATTCTTATATAATATTTACATTTACGTTGTATACATACTTTCGCTATACTTAAAAGGCAACTCGACACCCGCGGTGGTGAACACGTGTTTTAAACACTACAAAAGACTCACGCAATGTGGCGAACTCCAAGCGTTTTGTCATAAATCACTACTGTACCACAGGTCACCGAAAAATATTTATATCGATTAATAAATCGATATCGAAACAATCGCAACAATTCATCGACTAAACTGTCTAATAACTTCTTTATATGGCCAACACTTTCGAATTTCGAAATTTAAATGAACGTTTCCATCGACTTGACATTGATGACGTTTTTATTTTTTAAATGTATGCCTTCAGCGGCATTGGCCCTCAGTCATAAAGCCACAGATTGTATATAACTGTCATCTTCGTAATGTTCAGCTGATAATCTTAAGGAGTGTTCTTCGCATAAAGCCGCTAATTCTTTGAGCCATTCATCTAGAATGACCGCGTTTAGTATAGAACGTAGTGTGATGGATTGATTCCAATATGACTCTTGTGTGAATACTGGACGTTTTTGTGGACTAGGATAGGCGGTGTTTTGGAGGCTGTGTGTATTTTGTTGTGATGGCGATGAAGCTGTGAATATAAAATAAATTAAATTAATGGCAATCTACATATGATTAGAGTATATAAGAGTTACTCTACCAGTAAATACTGCGTTGCTGTCGTCTCTCCTTCTTTTACCCGGGGTAATATATAGCACAATAGGTTTGATCTCTCTCCGGTCCAGTCAAAACGTAAACAAAGACAGTACACTTGCTTTTACGCAATCACGTGAGATCGTCCTCCATTGTGATTGGCCGCCATGACCGAATATTATTATTATTACAAAGTACTAGTACTTACAAGACAATCTTCTTCCAAACATATTAGAGAGACTGTTAGACAGGCTCCGTCGTTTAGACTCGACGCGTTTGAACGGCGAATCATCTTGTTTACGTGCTGGAGATGCGTCGCGGCCACGATCTGAACAGACAAATGAAGGTTATGCTCTTAGAAAAAGGAGAAGAGACCTGTGCCGTATAATTAAAAACACAATTATTTCGTTTCAAGACCCACAATAACAGCGATAATAATAATCACAAAAAAAGTACAATACAAAAAGAGAGTTTTTTTTTTTTATACTACTTGGGTGGCAAACAAGCATACGGCCCACCTGATGTTAAGCAGTATCCGTAGCCTATAGACGCTTGCATTACCAGAGGTATCACTTGCGTGTTGCCAACCCATTTGTTTACACCAGGGCTTTAAGATGGAAGTAACCCTGGGATAGGAATACGTATCTTTCAAAACGCATTCCTAAATGAGCGCTGGAGACCTGTACTCACACACAGGAACACAACTACACCGCTGTGTGTAGTCATTTGGCTGTGGTCTTCTGTAAGGTGGAGGTCCTTCCCCAGTCGGGCTTGCTCGCTAGTATGGTGCCCTACCTCTCTTAAAGAGAGTGGCGAAAAAGTAAAACATTAAAAATTTGCATAGAGGTCGACACGCTTTGGAAGCCCTTACCGAAAAGGATGCCATCTCAGCATGATTTGGGCTTTAATACCCAACGCTGGTTTTCACTTGGCAACCTTAGAGGTGAAGACACGGACAGGGATATAGCTAATTACTTACTCTCATCATTATTCTGGCCTCGCGTTTTAGTGAGCGCCATCTCTCGTTGTATAAGGAACACTCGCGCCTTGTCCACTAACTCCTCAGAGTTCTCAATGCCGGCTGTTAACTCGTCCACCTCCTCCTTAAGCTTACTTAACGTCTGAAAAATACAGTTTATAGTTTTAGTACAAGAATAGTTTGTTTCTTTGGAAGATAGAAGACAGAAGAGAATTATTGGAGTTTAGTATTAGTAATATTTTTAGACAGATGGAGAATAAGCGTATGGTCCGTCTGATGGTAAGCAGTTGCCGTAGCCTATGCAAGCGTTCATAGGCTACGTTAACTGCTTTACTTGCGTGTTGCAGATGCAAAAACTATTAAAACACTGGAATTTCGTGTTATTGGTAACCCTAGGATACAAAATCGTTTCTCAAAATAACGTATTTATAAATGAATACTGTAGGTCTGTATCTGTTCTATGACGTCACATTCCAGTAAGTAAGTAGTGTTAATTTTTACTACCTACCTCAAGGACAAGGACCTGGTAATCTGTGTGACAGGAAAACCTAGTTCAGATACCAGTCTCCCAAGAAAAATAAATACCTATTAATATTATTATTATTCTCACATGTGAGCAGGCGTGTTAAAATCAGTTGAATAAAAGAAAGATTGTTACTTACTTGGAACAACGAAGGCACATTGGGCTGTAGTCCACCAGTGGGACACAGTAACAGTGACGTCAGCAACGGCGTGGGCAACGACGATAGCTTCGATATAACACTGGTTACTCTACAGTTTGATATTACTTCAGATTCTAACAGCGTTGACGTTTTCTTGAGCAGGCTGCTAAGTAATGGGCCTGCAATGCGTTTAACAAATTTAATATGATATTTTTAAAGTTATTTTGACAACGATTAACCTGTTCGGCACCATTGTCGAGTATAGATGACAAAAAGAATATGTCTTCGCTGTTGGCCGGCTTAAATATATGCAATTTGTAATACGTTATGGCGTTCAATAGTTTAAGCTGATCCGTATCATGCTCTTTTATAATTCACAGACTTTACTCGCATGAAATTAGACAAAAAATATAAATATAATATTTAAAACGTTTCTAAACTGAACAACTCACCGATAATTGATTCAGCGCTGGCTCTCCAATTCCTTATCAAAGGCTCTCCATCATACTCCCTAACTTCCCTCTTTGCAAAGCTTCTCCTGAACAACTCTTCAGCAAAACCTTCACTATCTTCACCCTCTTTATACCTAAAACTTTCATACCCACTACTCTCCCCCAATGACGTAAGACTATCATGTTCTTTCCCTTCATTCAATACTTCGTTTACTTGTTCATTCTTTGCTTCATCTTGTTCATTCAATGACGTCAAACTTTGAGGTTGATTCTCTGAACTATCACTTGTTTTTGTTTCATATCCACTCGTACACGATATCAAGCTGTCCTGCTCTTTCATAAGTGTTTGTACATCTGTTATCTCTTTCGTTTCTTTAGTGTTGTTGTTTGTTTCTCGTTTTAGTGTGATGTTGTCGTATTTTGATGTCCAATTAGAGCATGCTAGTACTCGCGATACTATTTCAAATCGTGAGTCGCATATATAAGCGTGGTAGTTCCCAAATAATGTGTCGTTGGGATTCTGTAAAACAAATTATTAAATTAGTTTTAATGTAGGGATGAGTAGTATTCATAGAATAATACGTATTATGTTCCAATGTTGGATAGTAGTTTAGCCCTTAATTTACATCAGGCCCAGGCCTAAAGCAGGCCGATGAATGAAACATGCATTTACAATGTGTTTCAATAGATTCTTAAATTCTTTATTGTACACAATAACATAGAACACAAATACACATAAATATAACATGTACAAAGGCGAGCTTAACTCTAGATGTGAGTTTTCTAACGAATATTTACTTTATTGTAAGCAAATATTAAATTATTTACTAAGTATGTATACATTCTACAAAGTTAAATTCATATTGGTACTGTTGATTGGAATCGAATTCACACCTCATTGTGTTACTGAGGTGTGAGTAAAATTATCACTCGGCTACCACTACAAAGAATATATTATTATAGGTAGGTATATAAAATTAAATTACCCCATAATTGATTTTAATGTCTTGGACTAGATTATTCATTGCAAATTCGTCGTGTACTCCATTCACCCTCCTCTCTGGGTTGACGTTAAAATCCAGCACTCTTCGTCCACTTATTGCCAGCTCATCACACCACAGTTTCGTCTGTATAGAACAAATGACTTTTTATATAGATATTATTTATCGCGAGAAAACGTACCCTATGTCCTTCCCCAGGATACTAGCTAGCTCCTTGCTTTATGCCAATAAGATCCACTCCGCCGTTTAATCGTGAAAATGAAAATAGACAGTTACTTTTACATTCATAATATTAGTAAGTACGTAGGGATACCATAGAAGGCAGGTAGGCATCATACAATCGAGCAAGCCTGAATGGGGAAGGAGCTTACAAGTCACCACAGCCAAATAATGGTTTATGTTGTTGGCAGTTGGTTCAATTCAACTTTAAACTGAACCAATTACGAATTGGACATATTTTTGTACATTGGACCAATCAGGGATTAGACTTAGATTAGAATTGCGCTACCAGTCAAATTACTGCTCACAGTGGTATAGTTGTGTTTCTGCGCGTGAATATGGGTCTCCAGTGTTTATTTCAGGAGTTAAAAACAACCTTTAAAAATAAAATAAAACAGACTTTTGACTGCCTCGGTGGTCCAGTATGCGCCTGCTGTGCACGAGGTTGTGGGTTCGATTCCCACACAGGACAAAACTTTGTGTGACCCACAAAGAACTGTTCTGATTCTGGGTGTAATTTGTGTCCGTTAATTGTATGTTTGTAAAGCCCCCCGCGACACAGAGCTAGTTCTCTAGTGCGGGAGCTGTCTTTAAAAAAAAAAAAAAAAGAAAGAGATAAGACTGGTGTACTAAGACGCAGGGTCTTCATATTGCAACCGTCTTTAACGCCCGTAGGCTTTTGTCACCGTGGCAGTATTAAAAAAATTGCCAATCCGTAATAACCCTAGTATTACATCAGTGGGGTACCACAAATGGGTAAGTGGTAACTTACCCTCTCCATAGACCTCGAGCAGCATTTCGGTGATAACCCTAAGAAGGCGACAGCAGCCTCCCTGTACTGTTCTGGATCAGTGATCTTGTGCCTGTAGTTGGCTACCATGTGATGTCCATTTATCAGGTGTTTGAACACTAATTCTAACATTACGTCTTCGCAGTTCAGGTCGATAAGCGTCTCCATAAGAGCTAGCGACACTAACGATAGCTGTAATAGTTAAAAATTTTGTTAATTATGATATTTTTTCATAAGATACAATGTTTAAGTTCCTTTACAAGGTAGTAGAGTAAGTGCTTGGGTAGAAATTATAGGGTCATAAAGCGATAAATAGGTGTACCATTGATTTGCTGTACCATTGGACTGTGAGAGTAAGGGAATATAGAATGAATCTGAGATTGCGCACACAATTAAGCACTGTCCTGCGTAATAAGTTATGGCGCGTTTACATCAGTCGTTTAGTCCGTATTTGGTTGCATCCCAAATTCTGTCACCGACTAGTGTGAACTGTCTTTCGGTCGGCCACCAACGCTTACGGCCGACCGAAAGACTGTTTACACTAGCCGGTGACCGAATACGGAATGCAACCAACTTCGAGCTAAACGACTGATGTAAACGCACCATTAGTCTCCGTTGAAACTTACCGCAGTAGCCGAAATTCGGCTATAATTTAATTATTTTCATATTGAAAACCTTAAATAAGTCCCTAGAACAGAGGTTGTAAATCAATAATGTTTATAGCTTCCACTACTTTACAAATTATCCTAAAATCTAGTGTATTTACTAACCTGACAGTTTCCATCAAGTCTCCCAAGCAGTACATCGATGACCCTCACTCCATCATACTCGTAGACGAAGAGGAAGTGCAGCACAGCTCTCAGCAGCCCCCTCCTCGTGACGCACCTCAGCAACAGCTCGAGGTACGCCATGGCGGCGGCCTGCTCGCTCGCTCCACTCTGCAATGCGCCTCCTTTCGTCTACGGTGCGTTCCACGTTAGTAGGCTTTGTTACGTAGACCTCTCTAGTCGAGCGATTGAGTGACAGTTTACGATGATAAAAATATTAGAAGAGAGGGTAATTCTTGATTTAAATTCGTCTTAATAGTTTAATGTAATGAAAAAATAGGAAACATATTGCTAATATGTTAATTTTGGTAAAAGTTAACAATGAAATGCAAAAACGAGGGTTAATAACTGATTTACATGGAGTGCACCAATCGATTCATTGCTGTTATTATTTTTTAAATTATTCTATAAAGCCACAAAAATACATTTAATATAAAAAAGCCACACAATGACTACAGTGTTATGACGTCTAAAGGATTTTCTTTCAATTCGCATACACGGCATTGCCACAGTTCTGAGGCCTGTTTAGTGAGGTGTATCGAGCGCGCTTCATGTGACGTATCCCCCCTCTGCATATGTTTTTCATAATACAATTGTATTTCGGCGTAACACAAAATCGTAAATACAAAAAAAATGTGTTTGTATGTTCGAGCTTTAGCAGTTCAATGTAACATTGACTTTCTTTTATACAAGTCAATTTGGCTTGTACTAATTGTTGTTGAAAAGCTGAGTCAGGAATTTTGTGAGTATGCCTTCACTATTACTTATATTATGGCACTGAATCTTAACATTTCTGAATCTTGCGTCATTATAGCAATATCGTTGGTAAGCCACTGGTAATCCACACATTATAATTATAGGTTCTTACAGCTGTGTAATTTTACATTACCACAAATGAACGAATTTACTTACATTGGATCTCTTGATTGAGGAGAGGAGGCCCGTGCCAAACAGTGGAACATAATATGGGGTTTTCTATTATTATTATACGATTATAAAATTAGTCTGCAATGATATAATCGAAGCAAAAATATGAGGTCTTTAGCCACAAATCGTGTAATGAATCGATACTGATAATCGAATGAAATGTTCACCAGCGATGAATCGATTAATGAATGATGTTACCGTCACTTAACCGCTTATCGGCATGGCCCATACCGGTGCAGTCCCGCGCGTGCAATGAAAGCCCACTGACGTGATGTTATGTCTTACCGTATACAAAACAGCCCTCAGTGGCAAAAAGGTGTAAGATGAGATATACGTATACATGCGTGCGTACGTATAAGGTATACGTACAAGATGTTCGGCAATTTGCATCTTGTGCTCATTGATATAAGTTTGAATATCGCCGAGGTAATTTTTTTATTACGCTTTTTTTCCACTGAAGGTGATGAAGTACTTTTCATTAAGACGTCAAAGATAATATTAAAAAGAATATATTGGTCATTGAAAAATAAATACAGATATTTCATATCACTATCAGTCTACACAAATTATAAGGAAATAATAGATATTTTTAAAGAAAACCAAACCTTTTGTATCTTTGACATTTTTTGGAAAGTACTTTACATGAATCAAGAAAGTGTATTATAATTACGGGGAAAGAAAGACATAGGCGTATTTCCTATATGCCCTGATACTATCTGACAAGATTTAAGGGATGTTTAAGATCACCCAACATATGGTCTACACAAATATTCATATTGCGGAATATTTTTATAATATAACTTTAAAGAAATGGAAAGTAGAAGGTTTCAATTATAATACACTTTCGATAACAAAAACACGTGTAATTAATGTTGATCCGTCACACTGAATAAAATATATTTAAATAATTACTATAGAAAATATGCATGTATTTTATTACATTGTTATATAAAACACACTCACAAAATATTCAAAATATATAAAAATACATAATAAATAATTATACATAATAACATAAAAGTGCTTTTACACCCATTTATTCTACCAAAAGTTATAATATTTATATAGAGTGCTTTATAACACACAATTAGGAATGAGACTGATAATCTCGACATCGAAACGAAAATAGACCAAACTTGCCTTTTATTGTATTGCCTGTAAAAATGTATACAGGTATGCCTGTACGCACCCTCACTAGCGAGCATGTCTAACATAAGTAACGGCGAGTACGTGGGAAGGGAGAGTGCACTTCATATTTGTATCGAAGGCATTTAAGGTGAAGTCTGTTACAACTCTATAAATACGAATTTTGTATATCTGCCAAACCAACAATCAAATAAACTTCGGTCTCGAAAACAAGACCTGGATTTATTTGGTTACCTGTAAACATTTACAGGTAATAAATAAAATAAAAGGCAGGTCTTTATATGCCTTATAATTAGCTAAGTATATTAATTTTTAGTTTTGTATCGTGATTTATATTCTGTGTGTTCATACAAAGATAGTTTAGAAATATAAATGCTGAGTGCGTTAAGAAGATGGTATAATTAATATGTAATAGAATAGAATGTAGAATTGGTTCCTTATTTGCTCACCTGCCAGAACTGAAAGAAATACTCAATAGTTAGTTATATATTTAGTTTGTTACATAGTACATAATTACTCAGAGATTCTACAGTTAGCTACTCGTTTGTAGAACACTTTATATACAACAATGGACAAAGACATAATTGAAATAGCAAAAAAAGAAAACAAAATGGTTAATTAACAAAACGTTATAAGCTTTACCAAAATCAGTGCTTAATTTTTTAATTATTAAAAGTGCAATCAAAGAAGATTCATAAAGATATAAATATTTGTGCCTTTGATCTTTATGTATAAATATCGGGACATAAAAAAAAAGATAAAATGTATTTCCGATTACCTAATATTTCATTTTGTAGCATTTACCTATCTCGCAGTACCGTTTAAAATATATTTTGGCCATCATTATCTCAAAAAGAAAAAGCTGCTCTACTTATTTTGACCACTGACAACAATTGACATTTAATTACCGCCAAATCACCCTTTATAAACTATGTCCAATCACCCTGAACATAAATATAAATAAACAAAACAAGGCTACATAATAATAATAATATAAATGTTTTAAGCTTCAAACAATCAACAACCATTGTTCACTCATCCCGCTACCATAGATATTGTTCTTCGACCAAGTAATAACTAGACATGCCCTTCCGAACTACGTCATGACGTCAATACGTCGCTCTTTTTTGTTTTGAGCTAGGTTGTGCTTACTTTATGTTCAACCTTTTAACACGAATAAGACATACATTATACACATACATACTGCGCGGAAGGGGAACGCTCTCGGAACCTGAACAATAATAATATACTATCTAAACACAAATTAATACCAAACGTATCTTGGTGATTACTCCCTTTTTTTAAATAAATAAGTGACTTAGTAAATATGTTATATGTATAGACTGAACGTTGACCCCACCCGCGGCTGATTTTTTATTTATTTACATTACTTTCGTTGGGAAAATACTGATTTTATTGGTTCCACTGCTGATAATCGTTTGATTGAACTGTCCAAATGTATGAGTGAATAAAAAAAGGCAAAAAAATATATTTTCGCGTTTTTTTTATGGTTAAGTTGTTTGGTATCACTAACACTATCACCTGTCTTCGTTTTCGAGAGCCTTCCCCTTCTATGGTGTATAAGGCGTCCGCGTGGTGACGGATTAAAAATACAAATGTTACCACCCCTTTCTATCCCGAGGGTGTCGTACGAGTCGACTAAGGGAGTAAGTCAGGCAGAAAATATTCACTTCAAGAGAGGGAAAACTGGAAACAAAACCCTATACCAACCTGTTTGGCCAGCGTGGTATAGTGGCTTTGTAGGCATAGGAACAAAGTGAGCTTACTATTACGTCTTTAATAGGAAGGGCACGATAGTTACTAGGTACTTGGAGGAAGGATATTAGTAATGTATACCTGAAGTAATGCTGGACCCATCACAGGAACTAGAAACCCTTGGTAAAGCAGGTCTAGCAGGTGCTTCTTGATAGATGGGTGTGCGACCTGCAGAATGCAAAATTAATGTAGTTGTGACTATGTACTTTCATCAAAGTCGGTAAAAAACATTTTTGTATCGAACCCACAACCATTCGGCTTAGCAGTCAGGGTCGCTAACCACTGGACCAACAGGCCAGTTAAAACATAAGATCATAGCCAAATAACTACACACAGTGGTGTAGTTGTGTTACTGCATATGAGTATAATAATAGGTCTTCAACGCTCATATAAAGATGTCTTTCCAAGGAAACGTTTTTCCACCACAGAGTTACTTCATCACAAAGCCCTGTTAAAACTTTTAAGTCGACACGCAAGTGATACCCCTGGTATTACAAGTTTCCATAGGTTGCGGTAACTGCTTACTGTATGCTTGTTTGCAACACGAGTTATATATATTGGGGTAAGCAGAGACTTTGGTACGCCGATTATATAAAAATACGTGTTTAAAAATAACCGTAGGAGAACCATAGCTCGAAGAATTGCCTCAATTAAGTGGCAATGGGCTTGGCACATAGCTCGTAGAACCGATGGCCGTAGGGGCAGAAAGGTTCAGGTTGCAAAAGGGCAGACCTCCAACAAGGTGGACCGACGACCTGGTAAAGGTCGCGGTCAACCGATGGACAAGGTCAGCTCAGGACCGAATGATGTGGAAAACCTTGGGAGAGGTCTATGTCCAGCAGTGGACGTCTTATGGCTAAGATGGATGGATGGATGGTATAAAAATAAAATATGTACCTGCGCTACAGCATTACAAAACTCGAGACAATCAATGAATAGCGTGAGCGTGTACACTTGGTTGACGTCATCAGGGGTCAGCCGATATATCTTGTCGTTCAGAGTGCGCGGCAGGAGGGAGTATAGACCACTTAGACCTGCAAACAAAAATAGGCTTTATTTGTAAGGCGTTATGAACTAAAATAATATATTTCTGTGGTGACGGTAAAAGAAATCATGTTGTGGAATCTTAGAAGAAAATCTAAAGATCGCTAACCTGCATTAACTCGTGTGTGAATTTAGGTATACGTTCTCAGCTTTCTTAAAGAGGAGAGGAGACCCGTGTCCAGCAGTGGGACAATGGATTGTTATTATTAAGGTGGTACAGTCAGCATAATAATCTTTAAATTGTTTTTGATAGTCAAGGTAATAAGATCCAAAATCATTACATCTTTAAGACGTTAGCTATCGTATATTTTATGAATCGAGGAAACTAACACAAGGAGTTTACTTTTCTTTTTTTAAAAAGACAACTTCCGCACTAGAGAACAAGCTCTGTGTCGCGAGGGACTTTACAAACATACAAATAACGGACTTAAATTACTCCCAGACTCAGAACAACTCTTTGTGTGTTTGTCCCTGTGTGGGAATCGAACCCACAACCTCGTGCACAGCAGGTGCATACTGCGACTGATTACGTATGCATCATTTTTTTTGTTTTCCTTAATATGACAACTCCCGCACTACAGAACAAGCTCTGTGTGGCGGGGGACTTTACAAACATACAATTAACGGACACAAATTACATGCAGACTCAGAAAAACTTTTTTTGTACTGTGTGGGAATCGAACCTCCATACTGCGGCCACTAGACCACCAAGGCAGTCTGTCTTCTATCTGCGATAAGCTGCGGGAGTGCAGCCTAACCTTAAGTTTCAATAAACATAGAAGTGTACCTGTGGCGAGTACTGGACATGTGTTCCCGGTCAGCATGTACTCTGCCAGCTGCGGGCACCTGGCAGACATCTTGGCACACAGAAGTAACGCGTCTCGAGCTGCTGACCCTGTGCTGTCTTCACGGTGGACGGACGATAGGAGGAGACGGACTATGATGAATCTACAAAATTATAAGACAACAATAAAGTTACGAAAGCACAATCTAGACAGATTAGTGTTCCTATTCGAAGGTTTAGAATAGGAACACTAATATAGAATTAGAAATAGTATTTAGAATAGTATATAGTGCTTAGAATCTAAGCACTTAACCTAATCCTTACTAATATTATAAATGTGAAAGTTTGTGAGAATGGATGGATGGATAGATGGATGGATGGATGGATGTTTGTTACTCTTTCACGTAAAAACTACAGAACGGATCTGGATGAAATTTGGCACAGAAATAGATTATGGTCTGGAATAACACATAGGCTTTTTACAGCGATAACCGACATCCACGCGGGCGGAGCTGCGGGCAACAGTTAGTAACAAATAATTATATGTATGAGAATCAATGCCACTTGCTCAGCACCTAGAGGTGGATAACTTGCAGCAGCGACTAACATACAGACAATAGAGTCTATTCGCTATACAGCTCAGGATAATGTTGGTTGGTAATGGTGTTTAGTTATAAAAAATACGAGAAAGTACAAATTAAAAATGGAATATTACTCGGCCTGCGATCCTTTCTGCGTGTGCGTCGTTAAGAAGAAAAGATCGATAAACTTCATATTTTGCATTAACGCCACACATAGTTGATTCAGGACTGTTACTAGACGACCTGGAATATACAAAAAAATATGCATTAATACATAATATATTTGATGTTTCTTTCTACCTTTTTTATGCTACCAAGGTGGCAAACAAGCATACGGCCCGCCTGATGGTAAACAGTTACCGTAGCAAATGGACGCTTGCAACATCAGAAGTGTCACACGCGCGTAGCCGAAGCTTTAAAAACCTTATAACTCCTTTCTTGAGGGAGCTTATAACTTCTTCCTTTTGGCAGGGAGCTCATGAATGGAGACCGCAACTTAGCAAACGTAGTGTAATCTAGATGAAGGCTCTTAGGCTAGATGGAGCCACGATCTTCATAAAGTAACTTGGAGCAGTAATTTTATTATCCAACATACGATAGATGTACGATAGCCGTGTTCGTGTTGGTCCGGCATCTACTAAACTCGGCGATAATAATCAATTTCATGCACAGTTTCGTATTATACGAGAAGCTGAGGATTGTGATGGTATGGACTACATCAAATAACGTAAGCCTCTCATAATGGATGTTATTTATTATACTACTAAGGAGGCAGACGGCCCGCCTGATAGTGAGCAGTTACCGTAGCCTACGGACGCTTGCAACACCAGAAGTATCACTCGCACGTTGCCAATCCTTTAAAAACCTTATAACTACTTTCTTGAAGAACCCCATGCTATAGCCTCTCAGGAAAACCTCAAAGCTCATTACACAACCTAAACGTACGAAGCAAGAAATACTTCTGAAACCGTACCGTTGTAGTTGTTGGGTGATGCTAAAGAATATAAATGTAAGTAAGTATAGCTATAATGTAATACATACTCTCAAGGTTAGGCGGTGGCAATTCATTCCTGAATCCACTCAGCAATTTAAGTAGCGGTCTCAGGAATGGTTCAGCAGCTATCACCTGAACAAACAATGTTAATGTTTTAGATTATGAAGTTAAGTTTACATTATCCTTATCTCTAAGGATGCTTATGTTATTGTTATCTCTAACAATAACATAAGCATCGTGACGGGGTTTACTCGGATGAACATAACATATATCGTTTGTTATTCCTCTAAAATTAATCCAAACTATCTTAACATCCCCTTTTCAACTTTTGTCATTATATCTTCTTTCAATCCATATCGTTCATCATTACTTGGCCATGGCATTATTTTGACAATTATAAAAATTGATTATAGAAAAAAGAAAGGAAGAAAAACAATTTATTTTTACACACAAATGACGACATACATTTGCATCGAGCATCAACCTATCTCCTCGACTGTATCGATTTATTTGCTGCATAGTGTAAAACAGTCTTAATGTATTTAGAATATCTTAAGTGATAATAACCAATATGATCTTATATTATAGTGTTGCACGTAGGTATGCTAATTTTATTACTTTATATTTGTACAGCGTTTACTCAAGGTCACGATGAGAGTAACTACAAGTGCTGTGTGCATCTTCAATGAGTAATTAATGCTAATAGTATTCGTAACTCATTGTCTGTTCCATCAGATAAGGATGGTAGATCAAATGTATCCTATTAATATTATAAAGGTGAAAGTGTATAAGAATTTATGGATGTATGTTTGTTACTCTTTCACGCAAAAACTACTGAACGGATCGGGGTTAAATTTAGCAAAGAGATAGATTATAGTCAAGAATAACACATATTTTATTTTTTACATTTTACTTTTTATCCCGGCAAAAATCTCTGTTCAGTATATTTTCCGAAATAAAAAGCCTGTGCTATTCCAGACTATAATCTTTCTCTTTGCAAAATTTAATTCAGATCCGTTGAACCGTTTCGGCGGAATGAATAGTGAGTATAATGATTTCCTACTAGGCGGTAGGTACTTGGAGAGGTCAGCTTGTGAGAGTCAGACTGTGATAGGCTGATGATGATGAAAATACCTATGCTTACCTGTGTACTGTAATGGCTAATAAGGCTTCCAAACAGCTTGAGTTGTTCCAAACGTACTGCATTCTCGTACCTGTAACAAAAACAATAGGTTATTATAAAATGTTTGATTGAAGCAGTCACTAGAAGTACATACTAATATATGTGCGAAAGTATCTTTGTTTGTTAGTTTGTTTGTTTGTTACCTCTTCACAACTAAAAGGCTCATAATGAATGGTATAGTGGAAGTAGAAGGTATAGTGGAGAAGGACATATACTTTATCCTTACTAATATTACAAAGGTGAAAGTTTGTAAGAATGGATGGATGGATGGATGTTTGTTACTCTTTCACGTAAAAACTACTAAACGGATCTGGATGAAATTTGGCACAGAGATAGATTATGGTTTGGAATAACACATAGGCTACATTTTACAGCGATAACCAACATCCACGCGGGCGGAGCCGCGGGCAACAGTTAGTACATACATATAATAGCTATCTATACTAATGTAAATTAATTATTGTCTAAATAATAAAAGTTTGGATGGTTGGATGTATGGAAGATTGTTACTCTTTCACGAAAAAACATCTGAACAGATCGAGATAAAATTTGGCACAGAGGTAGATTAGTCTGGAATAGCACATAGGCTACTTTACTTTATCCCAAAAAAATCACTGTACATGTGGGATTACAAGCGCGGGCAAAGTCGCATGCAGAAATTAGTATATTTGGAAATAAAGATCGAAAATAAAAACGAAACAGTACCGCCCCAGGCAACAAGAGTTTTTCTATAGTATCTGGTCTACCAGCTGACTGTTTCTTGCTGGTACTCACGTACATGTCTACTGCTCTCCTTTCAGGCAAAAATAACTTTTCACGTAGGATAACACGCGCGGGCAAAGTCGCAGGCAGAAATTAGTATATTTGGAAATTAAGATCGAAAATAAAAACGAAATATTACGGCTCAAGGTCAGGCCATGGGTTTCTATAGTATTTGGTCTACCAGCTGACTGTTTCTTGCTAGTACTCACGTCAGGTCTACTGCAGCTGTCATAAACGATGAGTAATGCAGACTTATCAGTAATCGTATTAGTTTACATGTACTAAAGGAATGTAACAATACCTATTGTGATAGCTTTTCTTTAACCTATAGATAGGTAGGTGTATAACTAGCGACACGCCCTTGCTTTGCTTCGGTTTTATCTAAATATTGCAAATCCGACTACCACCAAAGCCTACTAGCTTCCGTTCCCCGGTTCGTCCGTGCGTACAATCCCAAACAGAGTTTTTTTTTTTCAGAATAAAAAAGTAGCCTATGTGTTATTCCAGACTATAATCTATCTCTATGCCAAATTTAATCCATATCCGTGCAGTAGATTTTATGTGAAAAAGTAACAAACATACATCCATACATTCTTAAAAATTTTCGCGTATATAATATTAGTAGCATGACACTCACAAATAACGTGGCTATTTATTGGTAAAAGAATTTTCAAAATCGGTTCAGTTGATTCAGAGATTACCCCTACAACGTCACAAACCTCACCTTTTTAAAACTACTTAGTTGGCAAACAAGCATATGGACCGCCTAATGCTAAGCAATTACCGCAGCTCATGGACACTTGCAAAACCAGAGGTATAATTTGCGTGTTACCGACCCATTTTTTACACTAGGGCTTTAAGATAGAGTATCAATGGGATAAGAAACGTTTCCTTCAAAACGCATCCCTAATTGAGCGCTGGAGACCTGTAGGGACTCACACACAGGAACACAACTACACCGCTGTGCGTAGTATTTGGCTGTGGTCTTCTGTACGATGGAGGTCCTTCCCCAGTCGGTCTTGTTTGCTATAAATGATTGAATCAATCTCTAATCAACTGCATTAAATTGGTTAATTGATTAGAGATTGATTCAATCATTCATCAAAACACAACATACTATAGTATATTTCACATAGCCTGGCTACTGTGACGTTTGACATTTCAAGATAATAACTATCAATAAAAATGATAGACGATTAAATGAAAATCTATCGATTGAATAGGCTCTAGGCTCTTGATAATTATCAAGAGCCTAGAGTATTCAATCGATAGATTTTCATTTAATAGTCATAGCATGGCTATTGTGACGTTTGACATTCGAAGATAATATCAAATGTCAAACGTCACAATAGCCATGCTATGTGAAATATACTATAGTAGATTGTGTTTATATCAAAAGGACTAGGGGTCGCCCGCGTGGTAATCTGTAATATTTTCCCCGATTTTGCAACATATCTCACTACTGCTCCACTCCTATTGATCATAGCGTGATGTTATATGGCCTATAGCCTTCCTGGATAAATAAACTATTCAACAAAAAAAGTTTTTTTTGAATCGAACCAGTACTTTCTGTGATTAGCGCGTTCAACCAAACAAACAAACTCGTCAGCTTTATAATATTTGTAAAGATTTATCAGTAAATAAGTACCTGTATACTGTATTATTTATTTATCATAATAAAAATCAACAAAACAAAATATAATTAACATGTCAAGTATCACATACTTGAAATCGGCTATATGTGACCGTTATCTGGCATTATTGACTGATTAAAATTGTTGCGATAAGAACCGTCTAGAACGAATTGAGTTCATATATTAAATTATGAAATATTGCACTGATTGTTTCGAGTTGGTAATCAAGTACCTATTCTACGTATTGTTGATATAGTTGAGGATATTAGATTGAATCATCTATACTAATATTATAAAGAGGAAAGATTTGTTTGATTGTTTGTCACGATTTATAAACTCAAAAACTACTCGACCGATTTTAAAAATTCGTTCAAAATTAGAAAGCTACATTATCAGCAGATAATGATATGTTTTTATAAATTGTAATTAATAAATATTTATAATCATAAACATTTATTTGTGCGATTTTGGGTGGTACAAAGATCTTAAAATTATTACATGATTCTCCAAAACCTGCTGTCTGGCGTACACAATTTTCAACTTAAAGTAAGCATATATTGCATGCATGGCATGCATATTTAAAAATGATTTCTATTTTTTTATTACATAGTTTGGTATGTCAATGATTATTACAATATTGCGAATATGATAGCTCGCAGATTTGCTCGCTGTTCGAGGGACGTCAAAATCACCCTATTCAGGGCATTTTGCACGTCTTTCTACACGAGCAGTCTGTGGGTGAGTTATACGCAAAAGCAGTACAACGCTCTACGCGTACAATACAATAATGCATTCAGGGTGCTGTTGGGGCTGCCTCGCTTCTGTAGCGCCTCGGGGATGTTCACCGAAGCGCGCGTGGATTGTTTTTATACAACCATGCGCAAGCGGTGCACATCCCTGGTGCGCAGGGTGCGGGTCAGCCCGAACAGTATACTGCGCACTTTCGCCGAGCGTTTTGACTGCCTGTATATGTACCACTGTGACATGGTACATGTACGGGCTAATATACAAATATTATTTTAGTTCAATTTATTTTATTATTATTTTGTTATTATTTAATTTTATTGTAATTTTAATGTAATTTTTAATTTGTAATTTTAAATTAATTATTTATGTATGTGTAATGTGGTCCATGTTTGACTTATAAATAAATAAATGAATGAATATTATGTCAACAAATAAGTATTACAACAGTATGTCAATGAAATAATAATAAATGTCACAATTTGAATAAAATCAGTAGGTAAATAAAGAAAATATTATTGTATAATGTCAACAGCTAAAATTACTCACACTATAAATTTGTCATCTAAATATTCCTTTACAGAAAAATAACATTTTTGAATTAAAATCGCTTTTAGCTACATTTTAATATTATAGCTAATGGAAAAGCGGGGCCTTTCAAAACAGGCATTGTTTTGCTTAACGGAAGGTTCAAGCTACTAACTTCTTATTGTTTATACTGTATTATGAAATAAAGATATAGAATTTTGAATATTGATTTTTTGAATTGAATTGAATCAGCGGGTAACATAGGCTATATTTTATTTTTAAAAAAACTGCATTAAATTATTATTTTTATCACACACGACCAGCACTACAATTAACACTTTTTTATTAGACTATCTACAATTCCACAAAGTATATCTATTCTAAATTTTATCCAGATCTGTTCAGCCAATCACTGCCACTTGTCTAGAGGTGCAGGAAGCCCCTCTAGACCAGTGGCAGTGATTCAGTAACAAAAACTGTCGTAGTGATAAAAAATTTTATAGTGTATAAACGATCTTAGGTTATTTGGGGTTTTCTTTTAGAAAATTTCCAGTAGCAGTACGGAGTCTGGAATTGTGACCGATACGTGACATGCTGTAAAAATCTTTGGGGCCTAATGGCCTATGTCCAGCAGTGGAAGTTTTTCGGCTGAGACAATGACGATAATATAACAAAAGACTGACGAAATGTAGGCATCATAGAGCGCTACCTATTATTTTGGGGAAAACGACGTGAATCGTGATGCTTTGTTATGTTTATGCATACCTATTGTTAACCTAATGTTTTGTTGACATAAGATACACAATTCTTTGGCTGTTAGAGAATGCCTTCGGAATTGATAACGTTTTTATACGTTTTGCATATTTAGTTCTAAATATAAATAAAGTGAAATATGGACCATTATGACGTCACTATGGCGGTTTCTATAGACGCGATGACAAACGGATGACATAAATTTATTAAAATGCTTTTATTAGAGACGGTAAAGATACATGGGATTTCTGGTAACCCTATACTCGCACATAGGGACACTACCGCGCCACTGTGTATATTTATCATAAAGGATAATTTTATTGTTCCATATAAATCTTTCTGAGAAAGTAATTTTATGACCTATGACACATATAATTAAGGTTCAAAATGCAATGTCTACTTTACACAGCTGTAAAATTATTAGTAAATTAGTCATAATATATTGTTATAAATAACAACTATGTTATAATTATAATATAAATTAATAATCGACACACTTAATTATTTCCTCTTATCGTCTGGTAACCTATTTTTTATTCTGTACAGGTATTATTAGTATAATTTTAACTTTTTGAGATTAAATTTTAATCAGTGGTTAGCGGCTGAGTACTGAGATTTGCTGCTTTTTGAGCGACATCGGCGATTTGGGTCTTAATATCGTGTTCTATATCCGATTTCGTTATTCGGACTCCAATAATACTGCGTTCTAATATGATACAGGCGGCAGAATATGATACGCCAATTGCTTCGATCGAGACATACCTACTTCTTTCGCTTCCTCTACATTCTTCAATCTCTTCATGCATGAACGTCGGTTCTGGGTACTCTTATTTTGGCCCCTTTTATAGTACTTGCAAACTACTTGCTCGATGTAGTTTTTCTAGGGCGACCCCTATCAGAATGTTGCTCGCCTAGGGCGGCCCCCATCTTCATTCATTCGCCGATAAACCTCTTTTATTATTCTCTTTCATCCATTCTTTCTAAATGTCCAAACCATCTTAACATCCTCTTTTGAATTTTTGTCACACTGCGTTCTAATAAATAATAACATTACGCTGGAAAACCTAGAGCTTCGACCAATATTATTAAGGTATCTAATAAGCAGATACTTACTTGCCAGTACATACAGCCCATTCGTACAGTTTGTCCAACAAGTTTTCACTAAGCAAGTACTCGAGACAGGCGGCGGGACTCGTGGATGTGTTGATCTCCCTCGCCCGTGCCTCCAGGACCAACAGAGTCGCCAGCTGTTCCAAGTGGTTCACCACTCCTAGGACATCATCATGAAGGTGTTGAGGCTGTAAAAATATATTAAATTATCACTTTAACAAACTAAAATGACAAACTAAAATGTGTCCCCAAAGGCCGACAATATAGGTAATTTGATGCAGCACAGCGCACCGCATTAGATCAGCTGACGGGCGACCTTGATCGTAGACCATGTGCTGTGGTTTTAAGGTCAGATAAAATGTATAACCAATAAGATAACGGAAGAACCGAGAAGGGGTATATTGATATATTTCTGCCCAATCACGTCGATTTAAAGACATGGAAAACTTGTTTAAATTCTTAAAAACCTTACTAACCTGAGATTTAAGTATAATATCGTGCGCCTGTTGCCAGTGCTTGCAGAATGAGTTGTAGCAAGCTTGAGGCTCATAATCGTGCCGCGGATCCAAGGAGCGTGACAGTTGCCGCGCGAACGATAGGCTTGTGGTACGAAACCAACTCATCTTGAAAAATTATTTGTGGCGCATCTGTAAGAAAAAGGTATTATTAAGGTTATATTTATTCATAAAGCATGTAGTCCGCCTGATGGTAAGCAGTTACCGTACTCTATAGACGCTTGCAATTTTAGAGGCATCGCTCGGGCATTGTCGACCATCCTCCATCTTCCAAATGTGTGAGGCAATTGCGCGCTTGTTTACTAATACACAATAAACTCTGCCTCGCATAAATTTGGTCGTATGAACAATAAATAGGTACATACCTATATTTGCGCGGCATTACGAACTGCGCCAATCAGAGACTGACTAGACTAATTATTATTACGAGAAAGCCGCGCCATGTTTTGACACACCACCATTTATATTTAGAGCTCCAAAGCCATTTTCGTAGACAAAATAAAAACATTTTCTTATTACTAATTCGATATTATACAATTTAGTAACGATACTGCTGAACCGATTTTAATAAAAATCGCGTAAAATCTGACGAAGAACATAAGCTACTTCCGACAGATAACGCTGGCGAAGCCACGGGCGGAAACTGATTAAAATTGATTTCCTGTAGTCTTTTACCTAATGCCAAAAGGTAATAAGTTATATTGTTCAATTGCATTATAAATGTCAACAAGTAAAGCCAAATGACTGCAATGTAGTTAAAACACGTTAACGCGGATGAAACTGCAAGGCAAATTCAGCAAATGTTGTTTAGATGAGCGGATTTGACAATCAATGCTATCAACAAGGCCACAAACAATGCAATTGGCGTGTCAACATACTGGCCACAAGTTTTTTTAAAAGGCACTACTTAGGTGGTAAACAAGCATACGCCCCGCCTGATGGTAAGCAGTTACCATAGCCTATAGACACTTGCAATACCAGAGGTATAATTGCGTGTCCAAATTTTAGAATTAGAGTTTATGATGGAGTATCAAGTTATATTTTAGTATAATCAAATTGAAGCAGCAATTTACAGTAAGCAAGTTGAAGTGGCAATGGGCAGGCCACATCGCTCGACGAACCGACAACCGATGGGGAAGAAAGGTTCCTGAGTGGCGACCACGTACAGGAAAACGCAGTGTGGGACGACCTCCAACTAGGTGGACAGATGTCATCATCAGAGCTGCAGGAAAGCACGGGATGCAGGCAGCTCAGGATCGGCCATTGTGGAGACATATGAGGGAGGCCTACGTTCAGCAATGGACATTATCAGGCTGAGATGATGATGATGATAATCAAATTGCAATGACACAACACTTTTACTGAACTTTCACACCATTCATAGACAGAATGTTCTATGGTATGAATAGTGGGTGTAGGTATGTGTGTGAGAAATTCTAAACAATATAAGGCAGTCTCTTCATAGTGAAACTGTACTTAATTACTATTATGTACTTGTTTATACATAGGTCTATAAAATTTGATGTGAACTGCTGGCCCTACCCTTCTTTTTATACTACTTCGGTGGCAAACAAGGAGTAGGAGCTTGGATGGCACAGTTGGTAGTGCACTGGGCTGGAACCCGAGAGGCGCAGGTTCGAATCCTGCTCCAGGCTTCTCTATTTCCTCATTGCTTTAATATTTAAGTATATTTGAGCTGATTGCATAGCAAAAAATGCTAAAATATTTAATAAGTAAAAAGAAGAGCATAAAACAGGAAACTCTTTAATATCTGTCTGACCTTGCTACACAATGTTAACAAGTTTGCAGTGGCATTGCAAATATGCAAAACTTGGCATATACAAACAATTTGGTCGGAGATGAAATTTTAATGCCTTTTAATTATTGGTTGAAACTTGTTTTATCACAGTAATAGTGGCCTTCACTCAAGTTGAAAAATCTCAATACAGCTTATTAGGCTGTATTGAGTAATAAATAATAATAATAATATTTATTGGTTCTTTCACAATTTTCCTTATACAGAGTATTTGGCTTTTTTGGGGTTAGTAATAGAAAATATGTGGTAGACTGATGCCTAAACGGGGCGCAAACCTGTATTTCAAGTCATCAGGCCTCCCCTTCGGACAGTTATACGGTATGCTATGAGGTTACGTTTTTCAAAATAATGAAAGGATTTCAAATAAGTGCAATGGATGCAAAGATTACGCTCTACATTATTCCTACACAAAACCAATATCTATTCTATATTTAATTTATATTATAAATGCAAAAGTGATGATCCCATGGGAAGTGTTTTTTTGGGATAAAAAGTAGCCTATATTCTATTCCAGACCAGACCATAATATATCTCTTTGACACATTTCATCCACATCTGTACACCCCTTTTGTTGTGCGCATTTATAATGTTAGTACAGATAACACTGAAAAGAGTGTAGGTATGTAAACACACTAATCTGAGGAACCATCAGTCCAGTACCGGAAATTGACACTATTCATGAGGCTGATAGGCTACTTATTATCAACATACCACATGAACTAGTTGCAGGCAGAAGCTGGCGTATAATATAGACTGATTTGTTAATCTAGTCATTAGTGTACCTGACTGCTGAGCCTGAGCTTGCGGGTTCAATTCTCACACGAGACATATATGTATTGTATATATTACTAGGGCTCCGCCCGCATGGATGTCGTTATCACGATAACCAACGTTTCATCAGACTATTTATTATTATTTTATTTATAAGTTACAGTCACACTCATAACTAATAATTGTGAACACAAAGATATTTTTATACAACTTAGGTGGCAAACACACTTATGGCCTGCCTGATGGCAAGCAGTTACCGCAGCCTATACCAACCTAAAAATAAACAACAAGATTTTACAATGGAATTTCCCTGGTATATGAAAACATTCAAAGCTCTGGAAATCTGTACTCACACACAGGAATACAACTACAGTTTCCGCATGCTAGTCTTTCTTACTTTAATATCATTAATACACTTTCATTAAAATAATTCTAGTAACTTTAGCATAAAGGAGTAACAAACATCCGTTAATTCTTTTTATTATAATAATCTTGGCTCTTTACACGTATTGGTTCTAACTGTGAGTGTAAAGAGTAATTAAAAAGAATAAATAAATTCAGACAAACATTTGCATCTATAATATAAATAGGATTCACTCATCTCTATATAGATTTTTATAATTTTACCAACAGAGAGAAATCTAACAATTTTTGCAGCAAGTCATTGACTGTTAATGGTTAAGTATTCAACATGGGGACAGCCGAATATACCAGCATATTGTCCAATCAAGAATTGTCCTCGCATATAAAACCTTCACCTAGTGTCACCACCAAAATTACTACCTACTCATACCAAATAGGTACTATTACTACCAGATTTTATTATTAAACTTTATTGACAAAGTTTTTGTTTTCAAGGAAATTTATCAGAAATAGGAAGTGTCGATAGCATATAGCTATGCGACACGCAGTTAAGCTGACCTTAGAAACTATAACTCTTATAAAAGTACATATACAATGAACCTTGACATTAGTGACTAATACACAGTATACAAACACTACAAAAAAAGAGAGCCATATAAACTTTTACAAGATCAATAGGAATAAAACAGGAAGTAATACAAATAAACTTACGGCAGGAAGAAATCTCGAGTCCGAAATAGATGCTGCGGGCCGCAATAAAAACCACAAAAGTTACATGATACGCAATACACCACAGAGAATATTATGTCACGCACCACTCGCGCCTTTATCACAGCACTATTTATTATAAAGATGATATATTTATCACTATCGACGCCATATAAGATACAGTTTAACTCAGTAGTCGCGAGCTGATAAAAAATTTACAAATTGCAGAAAAAAGAATGCAATTTTGTAAAGAGACAACCATGCATGAATGACAAACAGTGATGTAAGATAACATACTAAATATCGGTAATAGCTAGATGACAATATTTAGTCGATTATAAAAAAATACTATTGATAAAATATTACTGTATTTTGTGTCTTAATAAGTTTATATTAAATAAAAAACTATTTAAACACTAGCTTTTGATTGTGTTGATTTTCGCTGTTCACCCATGTTTACTCATTAAATCAAGCCATAATACAACGGGATTATCTTGTTCCGCTTAGGGCTTGTTATAGCTACCTTGCAACTGCATCATCAGACCAGTTCCAAGGTACCATATTAACGCATTGTCACCAAAGTTACTCATGTAAACAAAATTTCAGTTTAATAAGACACAAAAATCAAACTACCTGCATTGTAAAAAAAACTAGGTATTATAGTGTGACATTTAAGTAGGTAATATATGTATGTATAACTAGACCTAAAAAGCACTATAGTAATTATTATTTATAAATATTGAGAACGCCATCAACTACCGCTTAATCCTACTCACATTTCCATCGAAAGGTTGCCTGGTACAATTCGCTTTTAGCGATAAGGCCTCCCATTGTACAGACTTTTTTATAAAAAGTTTTTTGTCAAATGATTGTAAATGGTGTACAATATAGTATATAATAAATAGAGTAAGTCATATCTCTGAGAGTTGATTGACATGACCAGAATGAGGACTAGTTACAAAACAACCCAGCTTTAGGCCTGAAGGGAGAATGATACCTACCTCTAAGAAAAATCTAAGACGCTAACGTTTTCGGAATAAATACCTACTAATAGCAATAAGTTTAATAAATAACAAGAATCAAAATAAAGATCTAGGCATATACCTAGTTGTTCCGTTTGTGCCTCATTATAAAAGTATTTAATGATAACCTTTATGAATGTTAACAAACAGTACTGGTCATACAGCAGTAGAAAAAATCCCGACACATGGTTAAAATTGAAAAAAAAACCTTGCTTTTTATAAGGCTTCATTGATTGACTTTACTGGGTTCAATCCTAAAATTCATTACACCTAAATATTAGTTTGTAGGTGCGTAGATACCTAATGCATCTACATAAGTAAGAAAGTTAAAAACTACATTGAAAATGCGTCGATCATCAAGTAAATTTCGTCAATTTTCTCATAAGTCGGATCATCACCGCCAAACATCAAATATCCATCATGAACAAAGCAGTGCTTCTGGCCATTGCTCTCCATTGTATTTCGACAGCTTCCTTCCTTGGGTTTGCATGCAGTGGTGTGTTGAAGAACTTGTAACAGTTGTTAGAGTTGAAGGTATTTATTTATTTAATATAAGAAACTTGACAGCTTGTTTGTATAACACATTGGTTAAAGTGTAGGTGCTACCAACACTAATAAGTGAGGGCTTATTTATTAAAGGTGAATAAATAGTTCTTGCTAGTAATACCTATTACAAAAAGGTCTTAAGCCTTCCTGACATTCGACGAATATAGAAGTGTAAGTAAATCAAATAGAATACAATTGAGAATTTAAAAAATACAGTAAGTATATAAATGTAAGTAATTACGGAAACAATATTGGTTTAGTTGATGTCTGCAGCACGGATATAAACTGATAGATCAACCCTTTATTTTGGCAAACAGAGCAACCCGATTAGGGAAATATCTCTATCTCAAAGAGGGTTGCAGTAAAATACTTACTTAGCTGGTAAGCAGTTACCTTAGCTTAAGGACAAGTTTCACCCGCGCGTTGCAGGATAGATACTTAGGGCTTGTCCACAACACCACGTCACGATGTTTTTTATATATAAATATTGAGAACGCCATCAACCATATATAATATATTGGTAATATGGATGTTTGTTTATATAATGGCATATTTTTTTCAAATGATTCTTTACTAAATATAATAATGTCCTCCTAACCCAATTTTGGTCACGGTCTCTTATCTAAACCGAGACTAGCCATCTGCGCGGGCGGTATTACAGTGCACAAGTGTGTGTGCAAACACAAATGAACTAATACTTTATTCCCTCACTCTCATAGTTCGATGGGACGGCAATCCGACACGTCCGGAGTGAGATCAGGCGTAGGACCAACGGCTTTACGTGCTTTTCGAGGCACGGGGCTGTAAACACCGCCAATTTCCAAACTCCTGGCAATTATTGTCTTGACAGAAAAATCCAATATCGATTTTTGGCCCGACCCGGGAATCGAACCCGGGACCTCATGATCAGCAGTCACACACATCAACTGAGCTATCGAGTCAGTTTTACTAAATATAGAATGGCATGGCAGTGTCGGAGCGGGTGTTCACGGAAGCTAGCACCCTATTTCTTCTTTCCCTATCTTATTATATATTACTAGCTGTTGCCCGCGGCTCCGCCCGCGTGGATGTCGGTTATCGCTGTAAAAAGTATATATAGTAGACCATAACCTATCTCTGTGCCAAATTTCATCCAGATCTTTTTAGTAGTTTTTACGTGAAAGAGTAACAAACATCCATCCATCCATCCATACTTACAAACTTTCACCACAGATTACTAAAGAGTTACTACGTAACTTTCACGTTTATAATATAAGTAGGATGGCAGCACTGCGCCGCTCTCGGTGTAAAGTATAATATGTAATAATATTTTTAATATTTTCTTTAACAGATGACCAGTGTTCACAAAGCAAAATTAAGCAGAAAAGAAAATCGGATCTGATATCTGAGGATAAAATTAGTAGTCAAAAGAGTGCTATTAAGAAAACGTATGCTCCATCAAATACTATTCAAGTACGAGCAACTTACGCTAAACTAGATTTAGTAGGAATATCTATTGAAGATTGTCATGTCAATATACCAGTAAAAGTTATACGAGCTATATGTTTGTGTTTACCATTTCACCCTACACTCACTCGTCTCAACATCCGTAAAGGCGGAGTCACTGCATTCATAGTGTACGAAATCGGCAAATTACTCCCCCAATCAAATGTAACTAATCTCTGTTTAGACGATTCATATGTCCCAGAAGGCAATTATGACATGTTATTGCAAAAAGATAGTCAATTGACTTACTTATCATTGAATAGATGCAAGATAAATGATGATGTCTGCGAGAGAATTGCTATGAATTTAGTTGATGGTACACCTGGAACTTGTGTGCGAGCATTGGAGTTAGCCTCAAATAATATTACTGATAGGGGGGCGCATTTTTTGGCAATAATGCTGCGATCAAATAGAAGTTTATTACATCTTAACATAGCAGATAATGACATAACTGATGACGGTGGAACAGATCTTATAAGCTCTCTGGGGGAGTTTTGTCTGACTTCTGATGAAACTATATCAATGAAACGTAAACGACTGAAATATTTCATGAGAAAGCAAGAACTATATGACACATGCATGGCAGACTTACTGCAGCAAAATACAGAAGACATTACTGATAAATCAATCCCCAATTCTGGAAAAACTCAAACTTCATCTAGATCTTTTAATAAAAAACGGCAGCCGATTAAATCACATAAAAAAAATGGTAGCACCGCCTCATCGCCACCGCTGATAACAACAACTCAATCTCAGATGGCTGAAAGTTTGGCAAGTGGAATTGTTGGAGAATTTGTACATCCATTCTCGTCTACAAATGTAGTAAACAGAAATGGATATAACTATGCTAAAGGCAACTTCGTGTTGTGTTCTTTAAACGTGGCGTATAATAATTTGTATTATCCGTTTTTACGACTCCTTCAAGACACTGTGGAGTATCAGAAAGCGACGGTACAGTCTCCTGCTACGGGACTGATGAGAATCGTTATAGATGGGAATAAATTACCGGCATCATGTGATGAAATGGACCGACTTGAGACCCTCTTGAAAGAAAAGTTATGTTTGAAGAATGAATTAACTAATATGAGTAGAAGGCAATCAACAATTCCGAAGAAAATTAAGCCTAAATATTAATAAAAAAAAAAATTTAGTCAATACTAGACAATGATCGCTTAGTTGTTAAAATATGGCATGTTCTACAAACTGCTAGGGGTGACTGTTAATATACACTAATGCAACTGCATCAAAGTACCTACAGAAAAAAACTTTCAAATTAAAATATTTATTCATTATGCAAACATTTCAGCAGTGAAAACCTATATTTGCCTGCCAATATATGCTGATTAATCTATGCAAACACTGATAGTTTAAAAGCCCATATCTCCTTTGTCTCCGTTGATATGTATATTACTTACTAAAAGGTTCCCTTGGCGCTTCCCCTTACAGATGGGTACTGTCGCAGTGTGTAAACAAATTAAAAAAATAACATCTTTACTTAGTATAAAACGGTCTCCTCAATACACTTGACTTGAAAACGCTGGCAGGACGGGTTGGTATGGAGATCAAATCAAACCAAATCAAATCTATTTATTTGTGACACATAGGTTTATAGAGGTGTAACATTAGTGATAGAAGGTACTCTATGCTTTGCCATCAAGGCATACAAATAATAGCAAATTAGGTACTATAAAATACTTAAAACTAATCCATTGTACTCGTATAGCATAACATCCAGTCTTAAAATAATTTATCTTTTAGAAATTCATGAGAAAGATTTATTTCGAGTTTTCCTTTTTTTTAAATATATTATTTTTTAAACCCGGAGGCGTCACTGTAACGTTGTTGGCCTTACCAGAATTAATTATTATAACAAACAATACTATGAATCTCAGGTAACGAGAGTGTGATGATTAAACACTAAGTAATTAATTATAAAAAGTAAGCAAGATGTGAAAGTAGAATAATAAAATACAGTAAACTGATATAGTACTGTACTTAAGCAAAACTAAAAGTAGGCTTTTATTTACGTACCTATACCTAAGCATCTACTATTTATACTGACTGAATGGTACGGTAGAAACAACCATTTCTGTGTTCCCCATTCCTTCCTTAGGGAGGTATGGGATTTGACATAAATTTACGACGTAATGACGTATACTTATGTCAAATCCAGCGAATGTAATGGGATTTGATATAAGTTACATTTGCTTTCTAGTTTTTTAGATTCGACTACCGTTTTTGCCACTTATTTAGAGGGGCAGGAGTGAAATTCATAAGATGCCAACTATATTACGTAGTGCGTACGGTGTACTCTATAGATAACGTTGTACGCTGTAGGTATACCTAAGTGACTTAAGTAGGTACTAAACTAGGTTTATGTTTGATTTTTTGTTTTGATTTTTGTAATTTTGGAGGAGATTTTCGTTGTGTTCAATGTTGAATATGTTATAAGTATACCTAAGTACCTAGATTAAGTTTTGTTTAAAGAAGTAGTTTGTGCTATTTAAATTTTAAGTTTTAATTATTTTATTAAGAAGTTGGTATAGAGGTATAACTTCGGTAGATTTTAGGTACTCGTAGGTACCTACTACTTACCTAACCAAGAAATTGGATTACATAGAGATTTTAAGTTTTAATTTATTTAGAAAGTCTGTTTACAGATTTAGAGTGTTGGTGGAAGAGTTAGTTTAGGCATTTTAAGTGGTTTTTTGTCATAACGTAGGTATACAGACGTTAACTGTAACTTATTTAAATAAAATATGTGTCAGTAAAGTGTAGAGATTTTAAGTTTTAACTAAGTAATGTTTTAAAGATTTTAAGTTTTATCTAAGAAATGTTTTACAGACATTACGTTTTAGCTAAGCATTAATGTTTTAAAGATTTAACTAAAAAATATTTTAAATTTTAACTTAGAAGCGTCTTAGAGATTTTAAGTTTAAAGAGACTTTAAGTTTTAGTTAAGCATTAATGTTTTAAAGATTTAACTAAGAAATATTTTAAATTTTAACTTAGAAGCGTCTTAGAGATTTTAAGTTCAAAGAGACTTTAAGTTTTAGTTAAGCATTAATGTTTTAAAGATTTAACTAAGAAATATTTTAAATTTTAACTTAGAAGCGTCTTAGAGATTTTAAGTTCAAAGAGACTTTAAGTTTTAGTTAAGCATTTAATGTTTTAAAGATTTAACTAAGAAATATTTTGAATTTTAACTTAGAAGCGTCTTAGAGATTTTAAGTTTAAAGAAGTTGTTTTGTTTTGTTTTCCTTTTTTTTGTTATTGTCACAATAAACAATAACTTTATTTTGAGAACTGACAATGTTGTTTAATTTTTTGCTTCCATCTCAGCCATAAGACGTCCACTGCTGGACATACGCCTCCCCCAAGGTATGCCACATCGTTCGGTCCTGAGCTGACCTTATACTTAAGTAAATTATTTTTGATTGCAGAAGAAGATAGTCAAAACACCTACACACAGTAGAGTAAGTAGTTATATTTCCTTGCGTGAGTACAGGTCTTCAATGCTCATATAAAGAGACTTTTAAATGCCAAGGATACTCAATCGGAAACTATGGTTTGACAACAAGTGGTGCAAGTTAGGCCCCGCGTGTCGCTAGCGGTTATAATCTATGATGACTTCTTACCACTGTTTAGGCCACACAATTTTGTCATAAAAAAAACTATTTATTTTGAAAACTATCGGGAAAAAGTATTAAAGAAAACTCTATTAGTAGGTCCTACTAACCTTTTTAGGGTTTAGTATTAAACAAGGATATAGGTATATAGAAAGCGCCATGTCCTTCCGCAGCTTAGCTAAAAGACTTCATGCTAGAAAGATTGGCCACTACTACTAGATTGGAATTAGGAGTGGGTGGTCCTCAGAGCAAAATTTCCACGTTGATAAAACGACCGTAACGTAGTACTCGTTGGTCTAGTGGTTAGTGACCTGGACTGCAAAGTGGAAGGTCGTGGGTTCGATTCCTACATGGAACAAAATTTTGTGTGATCCATAAATCTTTGTTCCGAGACTGGGTGTAATTTGTGTCCTATAGTAGAAGTCATGCCAACCAAGTGGTAAAGAAAAATCTTGAAAAGTATTTTTTTATGGTATCTGTACCTACGTGTATTTACAATAATATATACTTTGGGTATTAACACGATCATGCTTTATTTACCTTTAGATTGCTTGACGTTTCGACCAGGTTGTACCGGCCGTGGTCACAAGCTGACTGGTGAAGCGAGGTCAATACCCGCCGGCTGATTCTCTAAGAAACAGCGATGGCAAACTGACAGTTGTGATCGCAAAACTGACAGTTGTGATTACTCGGTGACGGCACAATCTATTGACTAAACGTCAAAAAGGGCTCTTACGGAATACCTATTTTCAATCTGACAGCCAGATTTTGCCTCTGCCGAAGTTATTATTGTATATCATGCAACGCGATAGTTTAAAAGTTACTACGTATGTGTAGAGTAGGGATATGAATTACCTACTTTTTCTCATCTAAACCATGGTGTCGGGTATCGATGTACAATAGGTATATATTTTACCATTATGCGACAATTTTTCCTTACTCTATGCCAGCCTAGTCGTAGGACTACACCCTCATTATAAGCTTGTGGCAAAGTGTGGTAATCCTCCATATATGAATAAAGGGTTTTTTTTATACTACTTGGTTATTTGGTTGGCAAACAAGCATAACCGTAGCCTATGGACACTTGCAATACCAGTACCAAGTATCACTAGCGTGTTGCCAACCCATTATTTTTACACCAAGGCTTTGATGGGAGTATCCCTTAGATAGGTATACGTTTCTTTCAAAACGCATCCCTATATGAGCGCTGGAGACTTGTACTCGCACACAGGAACACAACTACACCACTGTGTGTAGTTATTTGGCTGTGGTCTTCTCTAAGGTGGAGGTCCTTGCCCAGCCGGGTAAAATTGCACAATAATATAACATGTAGCAGAATATAATATATTTTAATAACTGGATACATCATTGTGTATTTACAAAATGTGCCGACATAAATCTAAAACTTATTAATAAAATTATCCTCATATACTTTTAAATCTAATATTGTTTTAGATATAAAACACTAGTTTTGGTAACTTTAGAATCATCACGATGCCTTGTAAAATATAAAAAATGATTTCATTTATTTAAGGTTGGTACACGCTGAAATATTAGTGGCACAAAATGATTTGCATGACGGCCGCGGTTGGCTTTTTTTTGCAATAGTATTTGAACACATTCTGAGTTTATTAAAAAAAACTACATATTTGTTAGTTTCGAGTTTTAAATTTACTAGTGGCCCGCCCAGACTTCTATTCTAGACTATTCTTTTTTTAAATTTTTTACACGTTTTAGAGATATAATCATAATCTTTTCTTTCTTCTTTTTATATTTCAAAATAAATCTGCGTTCCAAATTTAACTTTACCATAATTTCAGCGTGCATGATGTCAGATATCAATGCGTTAAACGTCAATTATAACAAAGTTTCTTAATAAATAATGTTCTTAAGTACTGCTACTACTCTAATTCTTACTTAATACTTATCTACTAAGTTTATAAAGTCAGCACCGACTTATCCGTTTGTCAATTATGCTTAATACTGTCTCTCAGATAATTGAGATTTTATGGATATAGACTTAAATTCTATTTTTCTTTGAATATTTACGTTGTCAACTAAGTTTTTCTCGATTACAGGTACTTATAGCACAAAAAAATAATTATTTAATAGATATCTAATGCTTGCTTCCTTTAGTTCGCTTATTTCTTGGTGGGAGATATTCTCTATTAGGTTTTTGTGGTTGTCTTCCATTGTTAGGGCTAGGAAAACTTGGCCCATTCGGCCTACCCGATGGATAACCTTGGCTACCTGGTGTTGTTCCAGGATACGGTGTACTTGAAGTTGGGTATCCTGAACCTGGACTTCCTGGTCCTCCTGGACCTTGAGGCCCACTGGGATACGACCCCGGTCCTTGATAGCTTGGGTAGTTTCCATTAGGTCCTTGGGAGCCAGGGTAATTTCCAGGGGTACTTTGACCTGGATAGCTAGATGAACCTCGAGAACCAGGATAAGAACTAGTTAAAGGAACGCTAGGGAATGGTGTGGTCGGACCTTGAGATCCAGGGCCACCTGGATAGTTTCCACCAGGCCGAGAGGTTCCTGAACCTGGGTAAGATGGTCCCTGCGGTCCTCTTCTACCAGGATAATTGGAGTCAGGGTAATCATTAAAGCTAGACACGGGGAAATTGGATGAGTCTCTGTTGGAATAATCGTAAATCTTAGCATTTAATTCGTAAAGGCCAGGTGCAGTTTCACAGCCGAATTGGTTCCACCACACGCAAACAAAGTCTTCCTGTGAGAAGACTGTACCATTAGGGCAGAGGAAGTCATAAGTTCTGTTATTAGCGCAAATGTGGAAGACCTGACAACGTGTTTCGACATCAGCGTAGTACCCTGGGTATTGTTGAGCTTTACAGTTGAAGTTTGTTCGGGGTATATATGATAAGACAGGGTAGTCTATATCGGGTTCACCAGGAATCGCAGAATAGTCACCATTTTCGTAATTGCCAGAATCATCAGAAAATCCCGCGTTTCCAGGTTGTCCAGGGTAGTTTTGACCTTGACCAGGGTATCTTGACCCGGGGAAGCCACCTCCGGAGGGTCCACGAGTTCCTTGAGGGTAAGAAGAATCTGATGGTCCAGGGTAGCCTGATGAGGGTCCTTGAGGATAATTATTATCAGGTTGACCGGGGTATCCTCCAGGACCTCCAGGATAGCTTCCAGGTCCACTGGGTGAGCCAGGATAACCTCCAGGTCCACTGGGTGGGCCTCCAGGTCCTCCAGGGTACCCTCCGGGTCCACTAGGGTAGCCTCCAGGCCCTGAAGGTCCACTCGGCGGTCCTTGTCCAGGGTACGATGGTCCTGGATATCCTGGTCTTTGGCTAGAGCTAGGGTAACTTGGTGGTCCACTCGGGTATCCCGTAGTTGGTCCATTGTAGTCATCGCTTTGAGGTCTGATAGGGTATGGTGTGGTAGTGCTTGATGATCCAGGGCGGCTTGATGAAGATCCTGGTCCAAAAGGTCTGTTGGGTCTGTTGTAGTCGTAGCCATTCTGTGCGGCTCCTAGAGCCAGTAGCACTGGAAAATATAATAATATTTCATAATTAATTTACATGAAAAATAAGCTTTTGCCCGCGGATTTGCTTATATTACTTAAATTGTGGAAAAAAGGTAAAAACCAAATTCTCAAGGATAATATCCTATTAGTGTGAGATTTTCTTCACTACATTCAACCTTACAATTTTTCCCACCAATCAGATATTATATGCGCTTAATGCCCTTTTGGAAGCAATACTGATGTGTGCGTGTGATGTGTTGGACGAATCAATTGTTGCACTGACTTGTAGAGACAACACAAAAAATATGTTTGATGCACTACCTCAGCAAATAATTATAATAATATTTTGAGACAACTTACACAGCCATCTGATAACAAACTAGACAGAGCCTGTACTATGGCAACCAAACTGATAAACATACTTATATAATACTAGTGGACCTGGCAGACGTCGTACTGCCTGAAAAAGCTGAAATACCGACAGCCACCTACCGGTTCTAATTGTGAATCTAAACCATCCAGGGCCCTACCCGAACACACACACACACAAAACACTAACTGATACAAAACAATCGTGCTCATCACACAAAGATTTGTCCTGGGTGGGAATCAAACTCATGACCTCTGGCTTGGTAGTCAGAGACACTAAACACTAGAACAACAGCCCTTCTAGACAAGTGGCATAAACACTAGTCGAATCGAAAAATCTAAAATATGGGTAAATATATGGGACTTGACGTAATTTTACGACATTATCCTTGATGAGATGAGACTGCCTCGGTGGTCCAGTGGTCGCAGTATGCGCCTGCTGTGCACGAGGTTGTGGGTTCGATTCCTACACAGGGACAAAACTTTGTGTGACCCACAAAGAATTGTTCTGAGTCTGGGTGTAATTTGTGTCCGTTAATTGTATGTTTGTAAAGTCTTCCGCGACACAGAGCTTGTTCTCTAGTGCGAGAGTTGTCTTTTTTAAAAATAAAATAAAAAAAAATTATAACGCACATTTACGTAAAATCCCATAAATTGCTTTTTTGACTTTTCAATTCGACTACCGTTTGTGCCACTTGTCTAGAGGAGCTGGGCCAGGCAAATGATGCAAAATATACTTTAACAAAGGTTAAACACTCGCTGACTAACCTACCAGCCCTATTCACATCTAATTAAGGGACCACGTAAGAGTGATTGAGCGACGCGCCTTCAGGCACAATGCAGTTCACAGATGAGATCGCGTGAGAGTAGAGCGTGCAGTATCTTGTATTGGAAACACGCGCCATGTCGCAACTAAGACCCTTCAAGGAAATTGCTGTGTGCTCCTCTATGAGAGAGAGAAGGTTTTGGACCTTAATTCACACATGCTGGCCGGTGGATTGGTGAATCTGACATGTCTTTAGAATTACTTTTAAGACATGTGGTCTTCCTCAAGATGTTTCCCTTCACCGTTAGCAGATGGCGAATCATTTAATTAGTATAAAATATAAACTCCACAAAGTGAAATTCACATTGGTACTGCCAGCCGGGATCGAACTCGCACCTCTTGCGTGCAAGTCGGTTACTTTCCCACTCGGCCACCATCGCTTTTAGTTAGTTAAAGAATAACACAGCCAAGAAAAATAATACACCCACTGGTATTTTATACTAACTACTTAGCTGAGGTTAGGAAGGACCCTTTCTGACATCGCACAGGATATTTTTTGTCTCTTTATCACTTCTCTTTAAAAAAGACAACTCTTGCACTAGGAAACAAGCCCTGTGTCGCTGGGGACTTTACAAACATACAATCCACGGACACAACTTACACCCAGACTCGGAACAAACATTTATATTTATGGATCACACAAAGTTTTTGTCCCGTGTGAAAATCGAACCCAAGACCTCCGGCGTAGCAGTCAGGGTCGATTATGAAAAAAATACACACGAATTAATAACCTCCTCTTTTTGAAGACGGTGTTCGAGATTTAAATCTGTTTCGTAAACTAAATTGTACAGTTGTGACGTGACGATTGTAATTTTGTGACAACAACATTAGTTGAAAAATGACGATGGTCCGTTTTGCAAGACAGTTGGCATTGTAGCTATGTTGCAATGATATTCAGCCTAATCTCTATAAAACAGTATGCCTAAAACATAAATTTAAATAAGATAGCGCTTGATAACAGTAGTTTAAAGTTCCAGATAGTCTTAATTGTACTGTGGCTTACATTCGCATATATTGGCCTAACGTGCAGACCCTTCATCAAACAGTTGACCTAGCTCGTGTTTGTTCCAAATTCAAACAGGGAAATGATCCATATTCAAAATATTTCGTTACTAAATTTCTAACACTAGATGGCGCATCTTTCGTGAGCCCAGTCACGATCGCGATACAACAATAGAACAAGGAAGATACAAATAAAACCAACTTATAAAGACACTTGAATAATTAAACCTTGCAAATAAATTTCAACTTTATCTCAATGTTCATATGTGCGAATTTAGATTGCGATTATTTTTTGTAGCGTTATGTTGGTAATCTAAACGTGCGAAGATTCTGGTTGATTTAATGTTACAGTTTGTCGCCGTTTCTTCATTAAGTTGTATAATGTACAGGTGTTTTGCAAATAGGAAAGGCCGTAATATACATACAACACATGTCAGTGGGTTATTCAGACTAATTATGTGAACTGTTGCTGGACAATTACGTAAATGATCTTCTCTATGTCTTTACAGAAGTAAATGTAGAGACTACTTTTTTTTTTTTTTTCCATTTATTAACATTTAAAAATAATATATATAATAATAATATAATAAATCATTTAATTTCAGATAATACAATCCATAGATACATACCTTACAGACTAACATACATAATTATAACTTTGGTTAGTTTATAAAACTTAAAAACTATGTTAGTAACACTACACTAGCACTTCATTGTCTCAGTGCGTTCAGGTGGCACTTGTCCGCGGAAGCGACGGTACACCACACCTTTCGGCCAGAAGTCGTCTTTCATAAAGATGTGCAGAAAACACGTCGGTACTCGCACCACGAACGCCTTAAAGTTGACGTTGCGGTGCGACTCGAGTAACTGCACTCTCGTCGTGTATTTCGTCTTCTGACGGACGTACTCCACGATGTCCTCTGCCTTAGTGGTGTAATGCAGGCGAGAGATATACACCGGAGTGTTCGGTGCTGCGGCGCGTAGACTTACGCCGGGCTGCACTGGAGCTGTGCCGCAACAGTTCTTTACAGCACGCTGTCGGCGCTTCCTCCTTTGCACCGTCACGAAACCGTTTTCTTCAGCCTGATTCGTCGCCTTTTCAGGCATAGGCTTGGCGGGTGGAGCAATTCGAGTGCTCTGCGTGACCGGCAGGTCAGCTGATCGCGCGGCGGGGCGGAGGGAAGCCGCGGGGACGGGGACAGGGCTGCGAGGCTCAAGCGTAGCGCATACAGCCGACGCTGCATTCCGAGGCGTCAAAACTGCTGACGCGAAACTTACAACACTATCGTTCGATGTGTCGAGTCGGCAGGCTCCTCGGCGCATGTTGACGTTGTTACTACACGCCGCCGATGACCCAGTTATTGTCACAGTATTGCGCAACTCGTCGAGTTCCTTGCGCAAATCTGTGACGTTGTTTTGGGATTTTTCCAGCTTCCTCTGCACATCTGCTAGACTTGCCTTCAGGTTGATGACGTCTTTGAGAAGGCTAGTAACGTCGACGTGGTCGAAAGTGACGGGCGGCAACTTATACAAGTCCTTCGCCACAAACGTCGGCACGTCGTCAGGATCGGTCTGTTTGAAAAGCGTGATGATGTCCTGTAGACTCTTCTTTGTCCCGTCACGCCTGCGAGACACCATCTGGTCACTCTTATTTAGCAACGTAAACAATAGCAGCTTGGCAGCAGCTACATCTTCCTCGCTGAAGTTCGTTGAGCAGATTTGGATGGCGGACACCTCGTCCATGACATCCAGCTTCTGCTGCAAGAACGCCAGCAACTCGTTTGCCACAAGTTTATCACTCATGGCTAAATGATTTCGAGCGTCGGCTTACGCCGCGCTAAACAATAAACTTAATTATAATACGTACACGTCCACCTCAAAGCGCAGTGCGGTGACGAGTGAAAAAAATCGTATAAAACATCTTGTAGGTATAACTTAACATATAGAAGCCACTAAGGTTTATAATTTATGCTAAGTACTTAAATGGTATCACTTTCTTTGTACGTCTGTAGATCGGAAATTCTTTTTTTGTTTGTTTTTTTAAAGACAACTCCCGCAATAGAGTACATGCTCTGTGTCGCGGGGGATTTTACAAACATACAATTAACGGACACAAATAACACCAGACTCAGAACAACTCTTTGTGGGCCATACAAAGTTTTGTCCTGTGTGGTAATCGAACCCACAACCTCGTGCACGATGAGCAAAATTATTTATTTTATCATCATCAGCATATCGCAGTCCATCAGTCGTAACTACAATGTAATAATACTAGCTGTTGCCCGCGGCTTCGCCCGCGTGGATGTTGGTTATCGCTGTAAAAAGTAGCCTACGTGTCATTCCAGATCATAATCTATCTCTGTGCCAAATTTCATCTAGTTTCGTTCAGTAGTTTTTACGTTAAAGAGTAACAAACATACATCCGTTACAAACTTTCGCATTTATTATATTAGTAGGATATCTTGGGACTAACACTCGGCCACCTGACTAAAACCCAAACTACAGTACCTACCATGAAGTTCTTATAGTAATTTATCTTAAATTTTTATTTTGAACTTAGATTATTTGCAAATTGGCAATATTAAAGCTACTTAGCTTTAACCCGGTAGGTGGACATTGATTTACTTTTCCTAGGGATCTCATTTTTGTCTCTCCAGTAGTTTCGAGTTTATATATTACAAACAAAAATTAAATACCTACTATTATTTTCTCTTTGTAACATAAATGCATCTAGAGAAAGAAATAGAAGGTATTATTTTTTTGTAAAATGTATATTAAATTTTTTAGGTAGGGTCGCCCGTGACTTCGTCCGCTTGGTAATTTGGAATATTTTCCCCGATTTTGCAACATATCTCACTACTGCTCCGCTTCTATTGATCATAGCTTGATGTTGTATAGCCTAGCCTTTCTGGATAAATGTACTATTCAACAAAAAAATATTTTTTATAATCGAAGCAGTACTTTCTAAGATTAGCGCGTTTAACCAAACAATTAAACTCTTCAGCTTTATAATAATATTAGTTAAAATTGGTAATATTTCGGTTGTACGGTATGGTTGTACATTCGTCACAAAGCGACAGAAAAAAAAATGTGTAAATTCTGTAAATTCGTCACAGTTGTAGTCAAATTTACACATACCTTTTTTCTGTGGCAAATTTACTTTGTGACGAATGTACAACAACTTAAATATTTCCTATGACTCGGTACCCAAACCTTTGATAATAGCATGACTCATGGGAATCCTAGGCCCATGTACAATACTTATACTTACATAATTCTGTAATTTACAAATTACGGACAATGACAAAGGTGTACAATTTCTCTAACAGATATCAGAGCTTACACAAGTGACCATTTATAAAAGCTATTACACATTGATTCGAGAGAAAGTGCCAAATGGATGTGAACAAACTTATGTATACAAAAATATTCCCGCCTGTTTCACAGAGCCTACGGATTTCCACTTTAAAATTGACTCATGATAAAGATAACCTACTTGTTTCACTTCTTTCACAATCTTAAAACACATTACATTACAACTTATGCTAAAACTTTGTGTGACCCACAAAGAGTTGTTCCGAGTCTGGGTGTAATTTGTGTCCGTTAATTGTATGTTTGTAAAGTCTCCCGCGACACAGAGCTTGTTCTCTAGTGCGGAAGTTGCCTTTTAAAAAAATATATGTATAGGTATATGCATGCTCGTCGATGCAAGGTATTCTAATCCTATCCATTTGCAATACCACAGGTATCTTATGCGTGTTGCCAACCCATTTTTTTACACCGGGGTTTTAAGAAGGAGTATCCCTGGGATAGGAATACGTTTTTTTCCAAACGCATAGCTAAATAAGCGCTGGAGACCTGAGCCTCTAGACAAGTGGCATAAGCGACAATCGAATCGAAAAGTCAAAAAAGAAAATGTATGGGATTTGACGTAAGTTTATGACATTAAATCGTAGACTCACGTCAAATTCCATACATTTTATTTTTTGACTTTTCGATTCGACTATCGCTTATGCCACTTGTCTAGAGGCTCTGAGCCTCTAGACAAGTGGCATAAGCGATAGTCAAATCGAAAAGTCAAAAAAGCAAATGTATGGGATTTGACGTAAGTTTACGACATTATATCGTAGACTTACGTCAAATCCCATACATTTTATTTTTTGACTTTTCGATTCGACTATCGCTTATGTCACTTGTCTAGAGGCTCTGTACTCACACACAGGAACACAAGTTAGTTGAAGATGTTAATAGTGATAGCAATACTTACTGCAAAAAGTTGACAAACGCAGCATGATGTCGGTGCTGAACCTCGGGGCTTAAACTAAATCTGTGAACAATATTACCCACGTTATAACTCAACATAATTATAGTGTAGTAATGACATTATATTATCTGTGGTAATGAGATATTTTTTTTTTAAAAAGGACATGTTTAACTAAGAACTTAAGAAGTTCATGCATGAAGAGGTTGATAAATGTAGAGGAGGCGAAGGAAGTATGTTTGGATCCAAGCATTTGGCGTACCATAGTCTCTGCCTACCCCACTGGTAGACGGGCGTGATGCATGTATGTATGTTTAACTCTTTCAAGTTTGGTTTTAACACCTCCTTTGTAATAGTTTATACAATAATTATTTATTTGCATAAAAAATGATATTTATAGGTACATGACATATTTTTTTACTGTATTTTGTGGATTTTGGAGTCTCAATTAAGCCTGTTTGGATCTCGTTGTAATCTCATATTTATATCAGATGCTTTTTTGGTTAATTCCAATTACTTTACAAACATACATATTTCATAAATATATAGTGATAGGAGTGGTAACAAGTCCAGTCTTTGGAATATTGGTTGACACGACAACCCCTCTAGACAAGTGGCATAAACGGTAGTCGAATCGAAAAGGCAGAAAAGCAAATGTATGGGATTTGACGTAAGTTTACGATATAATGTCGCAAACTTACGTCAAATCCCATATATTTGCTTTTTTGACTTTTCGATTCGACTACCGTTTATGCCACTTGTCTAGAGAGGCTGTCAAGCAATCGTTGCAATCTCGTTAAAATTTCGGCCTAGGTACTGTATTATTACAAAATAATGGTGAATATCCAAGGAGGTTTTGTATATTATTTACGATACATTGTCTTATACCTCAGATCGACGTAGGCGTGTAATTACTTTTAAAACAACGTAAGAATATATACAGTATACAGTGTTACTTACAAACAAATCAAATTATATGCAATACTAAATTCCTAAGCCTGTTGTTATCTTGTACTTATAGATGATTATCTGACCTTCTTATTGATTTGACCCATTGGACCTTAATTTTGCGTATCAATACTACTTGTATTAGTTTCATAGAATCCATGAATAAAGTTCTTAAGACTTTTATAATAGTCCTTCTAAATTTAAGTTACGGCAATCATTTACAGAGAATAAAAACTGCGCGGTGTGCAGAAGTAACTAATCAGGTTGTGAGACTGCTAAACTCTATGGTTGATCGATACCCAGCGGTAGATTATATATTTGTTAAATTCTGCTTTTTATTTGTATATAAAATCTTATAAGGGAATATTACCTACTGCATATATGTATTCAGTGTGTGTATGAATTCTTTTCTTGTTATTAATGGTTCACTTCACGTGTTAAGCAAGCGTTAGTGCAGTGAGCAGTTGAAATGGATAAATAAATAAATGTGTGCTCAGTCACGGATGCGTTATATATTCCTTTTCCTTCACTTTCATATTTCGATGGGACGACAATACACCACGACCGGAGAGAAATCAGGCGCTGATTGTGAGTTCTAGAACACGGCCATCATCTACGAATTGACCACGGCAAGGTTGCTGACTTAGCCACAGTCCCTTACAAGTTCTTTATACAACGTAGATGAGCACTATAATAGTCATTTCTGGAATAACCACGGAAAGTTCTAGATAGGATTTAAGCTAGCGTGGTCGAATACCATCTTAGTTCAGCTCAGCAGAGGGATATATTCATAATTAAAAAAAAACCTTGTGTCGTGGGGGACTTTACAAAGATGCAATTAACGGACACAAAGTACACCTAGACCCGGGACAACCATTTATGGATCACACAATAGCTCAGCAGAGGGATATATTTATCATTTAATAAAAGCCTTGTGTCGTGGGGGACTTTACATAGATGCAATTAATGGACACAAAGTACACACTAGACCCGGGACAACCAATGTATGTGGAAATCGAACCCAGAACACGCCGCGCAGTGGTAAAAGGCGGGGTAACCACTTAAGCCACTGAACCAACCGTGCAGCTAAATGATAGCCAAATTATATGGAATTTAAAGTAATAAAGTAATAGTGCAGTGTATAATGTTGTCAGAATTTAAAATGTGACTCAATACGTCGCAAAATTGTCCACGATCTCAAGTTTATCCCAATTCGTTTCGTCAGTATAAACGTTTACTTATAATGATTGTAGCATACGCAAAATACCAACAACAATACGAAACATCCGCGTCAACTAAACTACTACTACTTATACCTACTATTATTTGTTCCATGCTATTATTATACCTTAGGGTCAATTCACACCAAAATGCGGCGCAAAGCGACGATGGTTAAAGAAGCCAGAGGTTTCAAGTTACGCAGCACCGCTCTTTCAAGCCGCGCCTACGGGCGTAGCACCATTGTGCCGTGACGCCTTGTGGCTCCGCGCTACGCTGTATTGCGCCTAAAGACGCCTCGCGGCGCAGCGTAGCAAATTCTCTCAATGAAATCTTTTGATGCAGTAAATAAAGTTATATTCTGTATCGTAAAAGTGAGCGCCGCGTCTCGTTGCGTCGCATCTCGGTGTGAACTGATCCTAACACGATTACCAACACTTGGTAAACACAAAATTATTTCAAAGAGGAGTTCGTAAAACGACTGTAGGGCATTTTCTACAGAGATTGTTCTAAAACTGTCTGCTCTCGAAGTAAACGTGATGGCCCTACAGCTTGAGGCGAATTTGCGCTAACATTAGGACTGTCTTGTAACTTGGGGCGAAAATCTCCGTAACATTCTCACTGATACTTATTTAGGACTAAGTGACGATATTTGATTTTGCAGAGTTCAATTGCTTTCTCACCAAAAAGGGCAATACTATAATGAAATAACAACATTAAGTAAATAGCAAATTCACATTTATATAACTTACTAATACTGTACTGTAGCAAAATATAGGGGTTGATCGTAGAGGGGTGATAATTAAATTTGTATGTATTTTTTAATGCTGAATCACAAAAAAATAAAAACAAAAAAATTTAGGGGTGGACCACCCTTAACATTTAGGGGGATGAAAAATAGATGTTGTCCGATTCTCAGACCTACCCAATATTCACACAAAATTTCACGAAAATCGGTTGAGCCGTTTCAGAGGAGTACGGGAACGAACATTGTGACACGAGAATTTTATATATAAGATTGAACGAGCCAGTGCAGTTCTCCGAGTCTACTAGAAACAATCCAGTGATTGTACATTTATGAATGCTCGTCAGCGTCATGAAATTTAGTTGGTGAAATTATGAGACAAAAACATTTTTTTAAGTTTGAACATGAAGTAAGTAAAATGACGTAAGTTCTTCTTATATTCTTAATTGTACACAATAACATATTAACAAATACATACATATAAATATAACATCTACAAAGGCAAGCTTAACTCAACATTTTAGATTATCCATTTTTATTTCCTATTTTTTTTGTACTAAAGTTCTGGTCCTACTTAAGGAAAAAAATCACTAAATCGATTGATTTCTTCTCGAGTGATGTTCCGTCAAACATGTAAGGTTGTATAGTCATTGCATGTAAGCAAGGCACTTATATCTCTATACCAACAGACAGACCTACTTTTATTCTAACAATAAATATTTTATCGACATTGAACACGTTAAATTATCACATAATATGTAAGTAACATATATATTCTACCGATAAACATCTAAAAAGCTATAATTCAATGCATGATATACTCAACACAAGGAGATTATAATCAAATTCACGCCTCTTTCATGCAAATTACATTACATGAAGCCATTACTTAGCTGTCATTAAAAAAAACATACATTACTTCATTGTATTCTTTAAACTAACGAGGTCTGTGTGAATTTGACTTAATTAAGCTTTCGCAGCTTCGTCTGCTTAGTGTGTTGAAAGTTTACCTTGTAGGTATTTTTGTTACAGATAGGTATAATTAGATCGTTATTTCGTTTTATTATAGCTTTTCATCCACAAGTTGTAACGTATTATTACTATAATGGCCAACTGGCAGTTACCGTAGCCTATGGACGCTTGCAATACCTACCAGGGGTATCAGTTGCGTGTTCCCGATTACTTTTTTTCACTAAGGTTTTAAGATAGAGTATCCCTGAGACAAGAAAACGTTTCTTTCAAAACGCATTCCTAAACGCGCTGGAAACCTGTACCTACTAACGCACAGGAACACAACTACACCACTGTGTGTTTGCCTGTGGTCGTCTGTAAGGTGGAAGTCCTTCACCAGTCGGGCTTGCTCGATAGTATGGCGCCTACCTCTCTTAGGTATTTTTTTATATAGAAAGTACTATACGATATTTTTACTTCTTCTGATGCAAGCGTCAATGTGAATCCGTCGTTATTCATTAGTTATAGTTATTCGATAACTGCATCAAATAAAAGAATAGCTACTAAATTTTGCGCACACATAATATTTTTGTCACGCCATAAGCAAGTTATAACTGGTTTAGAAATCAATATCCATCTCAGCCACAAGACGTCCACTGCTGGACATAGGCCTCCCCCAAGGTCTTCCACATCATTCGGTCCTGAGCTGACCTTGTCCATCGGTTGCCCGCGACCCTTACCAGGTCGTCGGTCCACCTTGTTGGAGGCCTGCCCACGCTGCGTCTTCCAGTTCGTGGTCGCCACTCTAGAACCTTTCTGCCCCAACGGCCATCGGTTCTGCGAGCTATGTGCCCTGCCCATTGCCACTTAATTGAGGCAATTCTTCGAGCTATGTCGGTCACTTTGAAATCAATATGCTTAGACCTAATAGTATCATAAAAATAAAAGAAGGTCACTGTCTTACACACTCTTTCACAGACAAAACGCTAATGCTGAGAGTCTATGACACAGGGTTTCAGGTCATTTGTCACTAATAATTACTTAATATTTAATATTACACTATACTTAAGTACATATTTCTGAATATGTACAAAATTATCTTAATTTGTAAAGAAGAATTTTGAATTATTGACTTGTTGTTTGTTTATTTTTTTACGATTTAACTCAAAAACTACTCCACCGATTTAAAAAATTCTTAACTTAATAGATAGCTACATTACCAGTGGTTAACGTAGGCTATTGTTTTTATGTTCTCCCGGGCGACGCCCGCACTTGCTAGTTATAGATAAATTATAGTCATACACGAAACAAAGAATAGTTGGTCCGAGTTTAGGTATTTTGTGTCATTTTAATATATGTTTGTAGAGCCACAGATTACTAAAGAGTTACTACGTAACAGATACTTTACTCAGAAGAAAATTGCCAATGCCTACTGCTATAATAGCCTACTCTGTCGCGTCAGCAACCGCTGCATGCTAAAATGTGACTAAATGCTCAAGCGTACAGTTGTGATTGCTTCGCACTGCGTGATCCTACAGCAATCGCAGGGCCGCCCCTTCGATAAAATTAAATTTACATAAATAACTATATGCCTATTTTATTGAGAACTGTGAATATATTCTGACAATAATGTTTATTGTTGTTTTAATGTGCTTTATTTTTTTATTGTTATTGTCTAGTTAGTATCATTGTGTTTGTTTGAATGTAGTATAACATTATAAGCGTTTTGGTGTAGATTGTAAGCTTGTATTGTTTCTGGAAATAAATAAATAAATAGGTGGTAGTTTAAAATGGTATCGTGACTGTGCAATACATCTAAAACATAGTTATAGAGTCCAGTGTGTAGGTAAAATAAAAAAAATGATAGGTGTTTATCCATTCTTTTACTAGATTTGCACCCATCTACTGCACATAAGGTATTAGTCGGCATCGTAGGTACGCGTACAACGAATGGAACGATTAATATTAACTACGTGCGTGCGCTTCGCTTGCAAAAACCGCACTGAATTTCGTCCGTCGACGGTACGACGGGCGATAGGTAATTATAGCGCGCAAGTACATGGAGTGACGGAGGCCTGGTAGAGCCCCGCGACTCAGCTTGTTTCTTAATGCGGGACTGAAATTGCACATTACACAAAGATTTTTCTTGTGTGGTAATCGAACACACGACCTCTGGCTAAGCAGTCAGAGTCACTAACCACTAGACCAACAGGCCTACCTATGAATTGTTATAAATTTTCTAAACAAGATTTTCATTGGGTTGTGCATTCATTGTTTCTAAATATTTACACGCCACATTTGGCAGAATATGTTGTATCAAAAATAATATTTTAATAATATTTTACATATTCTGTTTAACAAACATAATATTTGCAAATATATATTGTGATGCAACTGTTAAAAATATATATATATATATATATATCCTTACTAATATTATAAATGTGAAAGTTTGTAAGAATGGATGGATGGATGGATGTTTGTTACTCTTTCACGTTAACGAACGTGAACGGATCTGGATGAAATTTGGCACAGAGATAGATTATGGTCTGGAATAACACATAGGCTACTTTTTACAGCGATAACCGACATCTACGCGGGCAAAGCCGCAGGCAACAGCTAGTTTATCAATAATCGAGAATGTTCTAAACAAAATGTTTATTGGATTGTGCATTAATTGTTTCTAAATATTTACACGCCACATTTTGCAGAATAGGTATGTTGTATCAAAAATAATATTGTAACATACCTACTACAAACCATATTCTTGAAAATATTCTATTATATTCTACTCTATTCTATTGAAAAAAGCTCATCAAATGCACATGCAACTATTACCTAGTTAGTAAGGAAGTGGCCTAGTGAATAGATTGCTCAAAATTAGTCGTGCCGGAAACTTAGTGTGCGAAACTAACGCGCTGTGATTATACTATAAGATAAAGTGAAGATGAAGTGAACTGCGTACGCAATAGTTAGGGGTCTGTATACACTATTTTAAAGCACTGGATCCAGGCAGCTCAAGATCGGCCATTGTGGCCTGTTGGTCTAGTGGTTAGTGACTCTGACTGCTACGCCGGAGGTCGTGGGTTCGATTCCCACCCAGGACAAATCTTTGTGTGATGAGCACGAATGTTTGTTCTGTGTCTGCGTGTAATTTATCTATAATATGTATGTATTTAGAAATATATAAGTATGCTTATCAGTTGTCTGGTTACCATAGTACAGGCTCTGCCTAGTTTGGGATCAGATAGCGCTGTGTGAGTTGTCCCGAAAATATTATATTATATTATTATATGAAGGAGGCATACGTTCAACAGTGGACATTATCAGGCTTAGATGATGATAGATGATACACTATTTTAGCACTTATTATCTTTTTTGAAGTAAAAACCTACTTTAAGCGCGTTGAGAATTTTTAAAATTATGGAACTCGCGTTATCGTAACCGTCATCGTTTCCATGTTTAAAAATAATAATCGCTCGACGATACAATTCACAAGTTACTTAGTTTTCACTTCTATCGGAAGTCCCCAAAGACTGCCGCGCATGTTTTATACTAACTAGGTGGCAAACAAGCATATTACCTGCCATGATGACGCTTGCAATACTGGAAGTATCCCTTACTTGCCGACGCATTTTTACACTAGGGCTTTAAGATGGATAGGCAAACGTTTATTTTTCGTTTTCGTTTCGTTTCTATGGACGCTTGCAATACCTACCAGGGGTATCACTTGCGTGTTCCCGACTCATTTTTTTACACCAGAGTTTTAAGATGAAGTATCCCAGGGACAAGAAAACGTTTCTTTCAAAACGCATCCCTAAATGAGCGCTGGAGATCTATACTCACGCAGAAACACAACTACATTGTGTGTAGTTATTTCGCTGTGGTCTTCTGTGGAGGATGGAGGTCCTTCCCCAGTTGGGCTTGGTGCCTACCTCTCTTAAAAAACGTTATCTAGAAAAACGTTATTTTTAAAAAGCTTTAGTTTTTACATAAATTGTACCTGGACGCGTTGATGTCGTTTCTAAAAGAATATAAAGCCGGGTATCGACATATTGAGGCTGACATTGAGCAGTCAGTCAGACAATGTTAAAATTCGCGAGACAGTCTCGTCATGTTGTTTGTAAAGCCGATTCTCAGTAATCAAGGATATTTTCGTCGATATTTTAGATTAAATAAGATATGCTGTTATCCATTTTTACACGCTTTTTATTAGCTTCACCTGTATGTTTGTATCTTTGTAATCGACTTCTTTGGGCGCGATTTTGACCCACTTTAAACGGCCAGATTTCGTTCAAACTTTGTAGGTTTATCGAGGACCGATGACAATACACTAATTTGATAAAATTATTAATAGTATTATTAAAAAATTAAAAAAATTAATAATAGTTTAAAAAAACTAAAACACACGCTTTTTATTCTTAATTTAATCTTAATTTAAATTTATTAAAATTTATTTTCTATTTTTTAGTTCGGTTTTCTATAAAAAGCGTGTTTTTTAGTTTTTTAAAACTATTATTTATTATTAAGATCTATTTACAACAAAAAATGTCTACTAGCTATTTTTATATTTAGGAGACAAATGAGGAGACTGCTCAATGATAAGCAGTTACCGGAGCCTTTGGATGGCATCACTTGGTTGTCAGTTATCGCGATAAAAAATGTATGTCCTTTTCCAGGATACCATCTATCACTTTGTCGAGTTACATTAAAATCCGTTCAGCCGTTTTTTCCAGTAACTCACGTATCTCTAACAGCCTGCCAATGTCTATTCATGCCTATAACTCGATTGTTCAAACATTAACATACAAAAACGACTCATTGTCGTTACAATTGGAAAAACTCATGAATGAGAAAAGAATGTTAGCTACATTGTCTGCAAGGTACATAAACTTCTTATGAGTCGTAATTATATTGTGATTGTATGTCTCCGTGTCGATGTGGTGTTTGTATTAATTAATTGTTACTGAATTATATAGTTATCGGAATGTTTGGGCAGGAAATACTCTCATGTCAATATTCGTGGCGACATATGCTTTTTTATATTGTGACAAATGAATATACGGCATGCCTGGTGGTAAGCAGTTATCGGCGCACTGTGGAGTGTAAGATTTTCTTGCGTTCGACAAAAAGCTTTTGCCAAACTGAATTACATGAAATTTGGTTATGAACACCTCTATGAAATTTGCTCTCGAAGAAAATAAGCTACATCAACATTTGTTGATGTAGCTTACACAGTTACACAGCAATTATTACGGTCGAATTTCGACCGACGGGCGTATATATATTACTGGCTATTGATCGCGGCTCCAACTGCGTGGATGTCGGTTAAAAGATCGATAAAAAGCCTACCTATTCGCTATTCCAGAGTGTAATCTATCTCTATGCCAAATTACATCCAGATCCGTTCGTAGCTTTTACGTGAAAGAGTACCAAACATCCATCCATACTGGCTCGATGCGCCTCTGATTGCAGAGGTGCATCGATAGCCTATGATATTCTTAAAATTATATATCTTCACAATAAAGACAATACTAGGGTTATATTGCAATGGGTTCCAGCACACATAGGGTTGAAGGGTAACTAGGAGGCCGACCGTTTATCAAAACTTGCCTGTGAAAGTGATACCGTGCACGAATATAGGCCAGATTATTGGGAATATTGTTCTAGATTTAAAATGACTTGTTTTGACAGATGGAAGAGTTACTTTAATGAAATATCTAAAGTGAAAGGGATATGGTACAAGATAATCCAGAATGAACCGCCACCCATACCCTGGTTTGATGAAGGAAGTCTAAATAGAAATTATATTAAATTAGCCCTAAGACTTCGTTCAGGGCATTATCCATCGGTAAAGTTTGCTTTCTTAATCTGAAAGGCTGTTACGCCCAACTGTGATTTATGCAACAAAATTGAAGATGTACAGCATATATTAATGGATTGTGTTAAAAATAAGAATGAAAGAGAATTACTAATTGAAGAATATAATCTGAACGTTTTGGACATAGGGCTCATTCAGAGTATTTTGGCAAATCCTAACTCAGAGATTGCAAAACGGTTGTATGGATTAGTTATTAACAGAATATGAGATACAGCTATTTAGGTAATTAGTAATTCTCTTTCATAATTAGATATAAGTACATATATAGTCTATTTTGTGTGAAATAGATTATAAGTTACAATGGGGTGACGTATCCAAATGGAACTAAACCCTGTACAATCTTTCACATTTATAATATTAGTAGTATAAATACATTTTTGAATATTATTTTAACTCGTAACTATATGGCAATTTTGATATTATTATCATGTGCTTGGAAGACGTAGACAGAGAGGTGGTATTGATGTCGTAGTTCACGCATGTACAGTGATGCAGTCAATTGCAGTCGTGCCGCAAGTTGCATAGTTCAACAGTATTAACCAATGGCGGGAATCTTTCAATCCTGTGATTGGTTAATTGTCGCGCACCGCATGGCATATACTGCTACAGAGACCTAAAAAAACGCTTAATGCGCATATGTCAAGCTGTTTGCCGGCTATTATAAAATCGACATTTTGCTTGCTATGTTAGGAATATTTTTGTTTGTAAAAGTGAAACTTGTAAAAGTCTTTAAAAGTTTTTAAAAAAGTCCTCCGTGACACAGGGCTTGTTTTACTAAACAAGTCCTGTGTCATGAAAGACTTTTTAAAAAACTTTACAAAGATATAATTTACCTTCTCCTCTCAACTATCGATACAGCTAAGAGACACATATTGGGGAAACCCACGTATCTTAGAATAAAATTCTAAAGGCATGTCAGGGTATGTGGGTCCAAGCTCAGTCAGTCACTTACCCACTTTCCCGCATTGTAGTAATGCAATAAATAAATCGGTAGTAGCAAATTGGTGCATATTAAATAAATTGTTGGAGTTTAAATATCATTATTACGGGTATCTACATTTTGCCGCCGGACATCTACAAGATGAATCTTGAAAGGCTCAATTTTCAAAACAGAAACATAGGTTCACCTATACATACCTACTTAAGAAAATTTTGTACTGAATAATGTACAAGTACCATAGGTTATCAAATTTAAAATATCATTAAAACATATCCGACAAGCAGCTTAAAAAAAAAGCTCATTACTTTTGCTTAACTGAATTACATAAAATTTGGTTATGAGGCACCTCTATTAAATTTGCTCGGAATATTTGATGTTATACCTAGTTAGATAAAGTTGTTAATAAGTAATAGTTTAGTATTTTCATTTTTTATTTGTAACTATAACCAAGATTTTATTTTTTATATAAGATACCTACAACTAATAATTAAATTTGTAAAGTGTTGGTCACTGGTAATCACAATTTATGCTAAATTCAAAACCCAAAATTCGAACACACAAACATTCCAAATTCAAAACACTTTTCGTTTAAAAAAAAGGACTCACCGTGTGCGTACGGAGCGCTAGCGCGTGCGCGCGGACTGTGGAGTGCGCGTTGTGCGCGCGCATGCTTTTATCACCGTTACTATAGCAACCACCACCGTATACCCTGCATTACACTTACCAAGGGATGTGTTTAAATCTGAAAGACTAGGCTTTACGACTTGCGCTTGCGTTGACAAGTAATGATAACAGAAATCCATATATTAAAGAGAGGTAGGCTTAGGAAAGACTACTGAAAGAGATCCACCTTATAGAAGACCACAGCCAAAGGTGAACAGGTTTCCAGCGCTTATTAAGGGATACGTTTTTTAACGAAACGTTTTCGTTTTAAAATCCTGATATTAAACTTTTGGGTGGCCAACGCGCAAAATGCTCAAACAAACAAACTTTTCAGCTTTATAATTATTAAGTATGATGTGTTTTCATATTCTCATCGACATTTAAGTAATTTCAATACTTTAACAACTTATGAGAAGATACCTGAGTATATATTACAATGAATCTGCATTATGTGGTTTACCGCCTAACTTACAAGTTATTTACTTCGTTTCGCTTTGGTTGTTTGTTTATTGTTTTCAAGTTATTGCGTTTGAAATATCGAGTCAGTAATATTAATTTTAAAATAACCCAAGGCTAAAGAGGGGCCCATGAGGAGAAAGGAAGAGCCCTGTCATTCTGCTATCAGTTTTAATTTTTTATCTGTTTTAAAAATGTAAGGAAAATAGCAGAGATGCGATTTATTTGAAATACTTCTATTTAAAATGCAAATACAAAATGCAAAATACCTATTTTGTATTTTGCATTTAAATGCCTTTTAGTACAAAACATTTTGTATTTTATTTTAAATACCTTTCTAGATGTATTTTGCATTTTTAATATTCATTTCAAAATGCAAAATACTTTGTGATCAAGTTTAGCCAACATTACCAGTCAAACAAAAAGAAATGAACAAATGACGCTTGTATTTTCGAATTTGACCAATAGAGACGCCTGCTAGCCATGCGCGCCCTTTTTTCTTCTTTTGTATAAATATTTAAAAAAAATGATGTTTATTTTTTACCCTTTTTAACAATACCAGTTCAGTTGTTATTAATAAAAGAAAAGTTTTATAATAATAAAATAAGAACTAGATGCACAATCAACCGAAATAAATGGCTACACAATTTTCACAAAATGGAGCCATAGCTCTCTTTTCGTTAGTCTAGTTTTTTTGCATTATTTTAAGTGTGTATTATTATTATTAATAACATAATAGAATTTATTGATACGCATACTGATAAATATGACCAAAATGTCATGCATAAGGTGCCATGTTATTAGACGTTTTTGTTCGGTTCGGCATTGTGTCTCTATTTCTCATGATGAATACCTAAAATAAATAAAAATATCTGAGATTTGGTCAAAAGGTATTTTATTTTTAAAAAGTATTTTAAAAATACCTATTTTGCATTTAGCATTTGAAATACTAAACGCAAAACTATTTGGTATTTTGCATTTGAAATAGTAAATCTGAAAAGTATTTTGCATTTTGTATTTAAATGCTTTTTTAAAACCATTTTGTACATCTCTGGAAAATAGTATATCAATAACAATTAGCAGTACCTAATAAGCTATTAAAGCATATACCTAAATTGTCCATTGTAGATAATCTTGTACAATAACCTTTCTCTAAGTGAAACTCGAGCTCCTAAATTGTAAAAGAAAGATTTTTTTTATTTGCTTAAAACTTATAATTACTACGTTTAATAAAACTTTATACAAGAAAACAAATAAACTCCCTGCGTCAGCTCTAATATTGTTGACTGGACCACAACGCTGGTATTCTCGCACGACCTTTATAACACAATGAGTGACAACGGAATTCCAAATTCTTGTAATTGTAATTTGCTATTTTTAAACGTATTAAATAGTAAGTGTAAATCATGTGTAAATAGATATTAATATTATTAGACAACTATAGATAATAAAATTTAAATCCTTACTAATATTATAAATGTGAAAGTTTGTGAGAATGGATGGATGGATGGATGTTTGTTACTCTTTCACGTAAAAACTACTGAACGGATCAGGATGAAATTTGGCACAGTGATAGATTATGGTCGGGCTTTTTGCGGCGATAACCGACATCCATGGGGGCGGAGCCGCGGGCAACAGCTAGTAAACATATAAAGGTGAAAGTAATATACCTTATTATAAATAACATTGCCTGATTATAAATAGTATTGACAACAATTGTTAAAAATCAATTGTGCATCATAAAAAATATACCCTGTGGGGATCGAACCTACAATACACCATGCATTTCCAACCAACCGTAGTCAGTTTATAACCTCATCCACGTTCAATACTATCTCCATTAGCCTTATTAAGTGACATCATTGTTTGGCAAGCTTATCTTTGTGTACAATCCTAGATAAGATGGCGAGATAAATAATTATAGATGATACTCGGTACTTTCTATTGATTGGCTATCATTTGAACGCAATCGTACAGAATGTATCAATGATTCAAAACTGTCAATTTGCTATTGTTGCTTTTTTGTTACGAAATTGTGCTTTTTGATCTGAAAAAGTACCCAGCTGTGTATTCAACTTACCTTGATGTTCTGCGGCTCCGCTCGCGTGGATGAAAGAGAAAGAGAGGCCTGAGTTTCTTGCCGGTTCTTTCCTTAGGCCCTACCCCTGTCTATTCATAATGGAAACTTCTCTAATCGCCATCCGTAAAATACTTATTATTGAGAAACTCAGATGGGCATCTGTGGTCTTCTTCATCAGTTATACTTCAATATATTATTTATACTCTCTGAATGCAAATGTTTGATGTGTTGTTAAAAATATTGAAATTGCTATATGTGTGCCTATAATTTTTGATAAGTTCCCTCAATTCCTTATGGATCCCATCATTAGAATTTAGAAATTTCTATTGATGAAAATGGGACCAAACTGGAAGTATGTCCTCTCAGACAAAAAAATCAGTCCATAAATGACGGAGTTCTGCGTTAACAAACATTTAAAAAAAATCACACGAATTGATGACCGTTTCCACTTGCTCCTACTCGGTTATAACCTCCTTGTTTTTGAAGTCGGTTAAAAACTTGCAAATGTATAGATGGAAGCAGTCGGAATATGTAAAGGTGGATCATAGCGACCGTATGATATGGTAAGGCGCGCGGGCTGGTTACATCAACTTCACGTCGAGTAGTGTATTTGCGTGCGGTAACAGACAGCGACAGTACATATCTCTGCACTCTTGGTAGGGGAAAGGAGACCCTTGCCCATTTGTGGGACATATTCAAAAATTAAAAAATAATTATTTCACTACCAAGACTTATAATAGTAAATAAAACTGTAGTATATAAAACTAAAAACTAAAACTGTACTTAAGTGTTTAAGTACAGTTTTATCTTATGATCTGCCATGGGTAATGTAATGTACCTACATTTATCTTTGAAGAGCGGAGTCTCCTAATACAGGCACTATTATAAGTCTTGGTAGTGACATGAGGACAAGATAAAAATTGTACTTAAATGTTATGAAGACAAGACAAAAATTGTAATGTATGGATTGCGGTTATTATTATTAACGAGAGGGAGAGGCGGAGGAGGATAGATTTTCGCCCAAGGTAGTGCTAAAGCCAGCACTGTTTACAAATAGGTAGGTATATAAGTATAATTATACATTAAGCGTTTAAACTATTAGCGGCATGTCTTCATAAAATATGCATTCTGTAAGCGTATACTGTAGTTTAGTAAACATCTCGCTTCAATGATATTATGTACTAATATTACACAACATTGAGTGACTTATACATATGAGTAGCATATGAGTAGCTGTTAGCTGATGAGCTAAATACCTTTCTACTTGCATTGACTATCTATATTGATATTGTGTAGCTGAAAAGTATGTTTGTTTAAATGCGCTAATCTCCATAACTAACTACCAGAATTACATGCATTATGCCCGTCTCCCATTGGAGGACGCAGAGACTAAAGATATTTTTAATTGGGCCCTTTTTAGCATATCATCTACTAGGTTGTTTTACCTATGTTCGTAAAAGGGCGTCCCCTATCGACATTATTACCTACTGCATGCATTATTTTCGATCATATTAAGTATATATAATAGCAACCTATATTTATCCCACGGCTGGGCACGGGTTCTCCTCTTTCTAAGAGAGAGGGAGAGGGTTTAGGCCTTAATTCACACACGCTCTCCTAATGCGGGTTGGTGAATCTGACATGTCTTTAAAAATACTTCTAAGACATGTGGGTTTCCGCACGATGTTTTTCTTCACCGTTAGCAGTAACGAATCATTTGATTAGTACATATAAACTCCACAAAATGAAATTCACATTGGTACTACTACCCGGGATAGAACTCGCACCTCTGGCGTGCATGTTGGTTCAACGTACATATGAAATTTGAATGACTAACAAGAAAAACCCTATATAACTGGGTAATAAAGTTGAAATCTTACGAATTTAGCCGCTATGAAAACGTCGTAGTCTCAGAACATTTCTGCCCCGGCAGCCATCAGCTGTGTAATCTAAGTATGTGCCCAATATCAACATTTCACTTATTAACTGTTGTTTTTTCAACAATTTATTCACAAGACGTGGTACGTCACATAATTGTTACCTCGGGGCAAAGTTGAGCGTTCGTTTCACAACGTTCATCCCGTTTTGCGTCCATTTGGCGTAACAAATAGACAGTGACAGTGCAGAGCGTCAAGTTGCAAAACTTAAAGAACGTGACGCGAGTTTATTGAAAAGCTTGAGCTTTAGAAATATTGCAATTGTGGTTAAAAGAAAGGATATTTTGTTTGGTTTAGTTGAAGTTGTGAAGCTTTTCTGTGAGGACACAACCTTAGATGTATACAGAAAGGAGAGTATAAATAAAAATTGGGTAAAAGATAACAAAAATAGTCTCGTACCTATATAATCTACCTATATCGAAAGTGATTAGCATCTATCCAAACGATGCAGTATGTATCCTTACTAATATTATAAATGTGAAAGTTTGTAAGAAGGATGGATGGATGGATGGATGGATGTTTGTTACTCTTTCACGAAAAAACTACTGAACGGATCTGGATAAAATTTGGCACAGAGATAGATTATGGTCTTTTTGCAGCGATAACCAACATCCACACGGGCGGAGCCGCGGGCAACAACTAGTAAATAAATACATTTGATGTAAAATTTTGGTGTCGTTTTTTTACAGGTTTGGTTAGAATCATGATCTGGTTTAACGTCATTTCTTTAATTCTTTATTGACAATATCAAAACATATAAACATTATGATGTACAAAGGCGAGCTAAACTCAAATTTGAGTTCTCTTGCAGCAAACCTTTAGTGATGGAATATTTAGAGAAAATCAAAGGTAAACAAAGTGTACATTTAATAATATATGGTAAAAAAAAAATTATAACGCTCTCACATTCAAACTAAATCACCTTTCGTAATATATTAGTAGGGGCACGCCCTGGCTTCGCACAATTATTGAGTTTTCGTCACTTTTCGTGTCCCTTAATTATTTTTTAATATAGCCTATGTTACTCGCTGACAATTTAGCTTTCTATCGGTGAAAGAATTTTTAAAATCGGTCCACTAGTTTTTGAGTTTACTTATTACAAACTCAAAAACTCGAAACAAAACCCTTTTTTTTTTTTTTTTTTTTAAGAGGGGAAATGCTTTACGCATATCGCCCCGCCCGGGGAAGCGAGGCGATTATGTCGGACTCGCCGGCTCGAAGATGGTAGGCGGCCGGCATACCGACTAAAACCCCCCTGTGCACCTACACCCGCCTTCATGGGTGGACCACCGGAACCTGATATGACGTCAGTGGTCCACCCAGCGGCTGCCCGCTTTACGCGGGCTCCATCTCCAGTGACAGCGCCCGGGCGCACCGGGGACACTGTCCCTTCGCGGAAGGCTGCGGGTGAGACTCTACTGCCCCAATCCCCCCGCAGCCTCACTATGGCGGCATCAGACGCTCGTACGCGCGCCGACGCCGCCCAGTTCGCCGGCGCCGGATCGGATCAGCGAGGATACTTTCCTCTCTGATCCGCTCCGCCGCCTCCTTCTGCGAGATGACGTCCTCGCTGAAGGATGCGACCGCCGTCCACTCCCTGTCGCTGGTGACCATGGCCCTCGCCACGGCCGGAAGCGACAGGTCTGCTCCAATAACTGCGACGAGGTCCCGGCGCTGCCCCGCCCAAGCCGGACACGACTCGAGCGTATGCTGCGCCGAGTCGTCGCCGCAGTCGCAGTGGTGGCAAACGGGACTCGGTTCCCTCCTAGCGACCTTGTGCAGGTAATGCCCGAAGCACCCGTGCCCGGACAAAACCTGCACCAGCCGGAAGGAAAGGGTCCCGTACTGCCGCCCCGCCCACTCTTTCAAGATCGGCTGGAGCGCCTCCACGGTCCTGAAACCGGCCCGTGGAGCCTCCAGCCGACCTGACCACTGGGCCATGATGGCCCTGCGGGCGGCCTCGCGCCACTCGCGGATTTCTTCGGGGAGAGGGGACCGCTGCTCTGCCCGAACCGCAGCCACCCGCCGATACACTTCGGCGAGCACCTCCGCCTCCAAGTCCCACGGGGGAGTTCCGGCCAATGCGCACGCCGCGTCTGTGGACACGGTGCGGTAGCCGCGTATGGCTCTGACCGCCATTACACGCTGCGGCCTCGCCAGCAGCCGCCTGCTCTCGGCGGTCAGAGACCCTGCCCACACCGGTGCGCCGTAAAGCGCCATTGACCGGACTACCCCCGTGTACAGCCGACGACAGTTGAGGCTGGGCCTGCCCAGGTTTGGCAAAAGCCGCCCCAAGGCGGACGCAGCCCCCTCAAGCCTCGGCGTGAGACGACGAAAGTGCTCGTCGAAGAGCCATCGCCCATCCAACACCAAGCCCAGATACTTCATCTGGGCCTGGACCCGTACGGGGACCGAACCGACGGATATTGAAGCGCCAGCAGGAGGACCACGACGGGGCCCATGGAATAAGAGGGCCTCCGTCTTTTCAAGGGCCACCCTAAGCCCCAGCGCTCCGATCCGCCCGACCACCTGAGAGACCCCCGTGGTGGCCAGGCGCGCCGCGTCTTCAAACTTACGACCCCGAGCTGTGACCAATGTGTCATCGGCGTAACAGAGTACGCCAAGCCCGGGGGGAAGAGCACCGCGCAGGACCCAATCGTAGCCGATGTTCCACAGGAGAGGGCCAAGGACGGACCCCTGCGGAACACCGCTCGAAATGGCCCTGCACCGGACGCCGCCTTCTCGGTCCACGTACAAAACGCACCTCCTCTCGAGGTAGTCTGCCACTAGCAGCCTCAGGTATTTGGGCACTCCATGGAACCGGAGCGCCTCCCTGATGCTGCCAAATGGCAGACTGTTAAAAGCGTTGGCGATGTCTAAAGACACCGCCAACAGCACCTCGCCGTTCCCAACGGCATCCTCGGTCGCGGCCCTAAGCGCCAGAATGGCGTCGACCGTCGAACGCCCAGCACGAAAGCCATACTGGGCGTCCGACAGGTCGGGGCCGATCCCGCTCAGGTGCCGGACGATGCGGGAGGCAAGAATCCTCTCCAGCAGCTTCCCCGCCTCGTCCAGCAACACGATTGGCCTATAGGCCGCGACCGAGTCCGGGGCCCTCCCCGGCTTCGGTAGGAGCACCAGCTTCCCCACTTTCCAGGTCTCAGGGAACCTTCCAGACGCCAAGCAAGCATCGAAAAGGCCCCTGAGGCGGTCCCCCATATGATCGAGGATCAGGGCCAGCACTCGGGCAGGAATCCCGTCCGGCCCGGGGGCGGTGTTCTTGGAGCGAACTCTGAGAACAGCCGCCCCTAACTCCGCCTCCGTGACAGGCGGCACCTCCTCGGTCTCCCCGACTTCGGCCCTATCAGGGACCATCGCCGGGGGCGTGTGTTCCGCCTGTGACGGGAACAGACCCTCGACCACTTCTGTGAGAAAGCTGGGCTGAAGGGACTCGGTGAGGGGGGGACCCTGCGCGCGGAGCTTATTCAGCGCCGCGCGGTAAGGGCGACCCCAGGGGTCACGATCCAGTCCCTCCAGCATCTCCGTTCTGGAGCGCTCCTTAGCACGGCAGATGGCCAGCTTAAAGGCCTCTACCGCAATGCGGTAGGCCTCGTACAGCTGGCCCCCTCCATTATCGCGTCGCATTATTCGTCGCCGGCTGCGGGTGTAGGACCTTCGGGCACAAACACAGGCCGCACGAAGGTCCGCCAGATCCTGGGACCACCAGTAGACCTCCCTCCTAGGAGGCCGACGTCGGACACGAGGCATGGCGGCATCGCAGACTTGCGTAAGCGCATCCCGGATGCGGCCAGCCTCGGCATCTACTCCCTCGGAGGGAGGTGGTGAGGACAGCCATGAGTGAACAATGGCCGCCTCCGCCAGTAGTTCCCTGTCTATCCTACCCACAGCCCACCGCGGAAATTGGGGAGCCCTGCCAACCCTGTGACCCCTGCCGGGGTCCTGAAGATTCCGGGAGAGCTCTAAAAGGATGTACCGATGATCCGACAGAGTCTCAGCCTCCTCCAGGACGCACCAGCTCCTCACTCGCGCGGCGACAGCAGGGGTAGCGAACGAAAGGTCCACTATCGACCCCCCCCCGCTGTCGAACGCACGTATTGGTGGTGCCTCTGTTAAGGAGACAGAGGCCCACCGAATTAGCCCATTCTTCGACCGCTTTGCCGCGGGCGTCCGTCCTAGGGGAGCCCCATGCCTGTGACTTGGCGTTAAAGTCCCCCATGACTAGGACGCGGCCCGATGCCAATCGCCGCATCGAGGTCTCCAGAGATGTAAGGAAGACCTCGAAATCCGCCAGACTCCGGTTGGGGGAGAAGTATACTCCAAAAAGTAATATTCCTCCCCACTCGGCAGCGACGTATCCCTGGCCCTTGTCTCTCAGTGACAAGGACGGAGAACGAGGTGCCGTGGAGCCGACGATTGCCACGGAACCATCCACGTCACCCACCCAATTTGGGCGGGCAGGTACGTAGTATGGCTCCGCAGCTACGGCCACACCTATCGACCACTCCACCAAGGACTGCAGGAAGAGATCCTGCGCCCCAGCGGAGTGGTTGAGATTGGCTTGGAGGAGGAGTGTGCAGTCACCGTCCATTATTGGGCCGGTGGTGCTGTGTCCTCCTCCGAAACAAAACCCTATACCAACCCGTCTGGCCAGCGTGGTGTAGTAGGCTAATATCTCTCCAAATTTTTGGAGGAGACCCGTGCACAGCAGTGGGACGTTAATGGGTTGAGATGATTACAAACTAAATCTCATACTAAATCGTGTAGTTGTATTTCTGTGCCTAAGTACAGGTGCAGTGCTCATTTTGGAATTTTCCTATCCCAGGGTTATTCATCACAAATATGACGATAATTATGTAGGTACTGCAATATAAAAAGAAATGTTTAAAATACAGTACATACCTAAACATAATCTTTGTACTTTACCATCTCATTCACATTTGAGACACGTATAATTGGGTACTTAGTGTGAGTAGTGAGATAAACATGAGAAGTAACATCAAATTTGCCATAATAAGGTCAAGTTCGCACTGTACGCACCGTCCACGCAACGAGGTGGAATTTCACAAACATAATTGTGATGGTTCTGACCTTTGTAGAATTCGGGAGTTCCGCGACTAAAAGCATATTTCATTAAATATTCTTTTGAGTGATTTTAAACAAAAATAAACGCAAAAACGGTGGTAGCCCAGTGGGAAAGTAACCAAGTTAAGGTGTTGCACGCGGTTTGAGTTCGATCCCGGGTGGCAGTACCAATGTAAATTTCACTTTGTGCCACTTCGAGATAGTAGGATTTTTTATACTACTTGGGGGGCAATCAAGCATACGTCCCGCCTGATGTGAAGTAGCCTATGGACGCTTGCAATACCAGAGGTATCACTTGCGTGTTGCTAACCCATTATTTTACACCAGGGCTTTAAGATGGGAGTATCCCTGGGATGGGAATACGTTTCTTTCACAGGACCAAAACAACCCCGCTGTGTGTAGATTTTGGCTGTCATCCTTTCCCAGTCGGGCTTGCTCGCTAGTATGGTGCCCTGCATCTCTCTATTTGTACAATTAGAACCCATTATGATTTCTAATTCATCAGAATGTACTTTGACAATGATTATTATATATATAACGTGATGTGATGACTCAAACTTTTACTCATAGGTCAGAATTAGATCACGATTACAACTATGACGAATTGTAATGCTAGGGTCTAAGGCCCTTAAGGCACTGACCTACCTACTTACTGTCCGTAATTATACGAGTTTATGACGACTAGACGAGCTCTAATATTACTGTCATTTTAAATGTCAGGTAATGATACATATGAAGAGAATTCATTATTGAAAATACATGCAGTATTTTTCGTTTCTTTGTTTTCTATATATACTTACTAGCTGTTGCCCGCGGCTCCGCCCGCGTGTATGTTGGTTATCGCTGCAAAAAAATAGCCGGTCTGGATTAAATTTGGCACAGATATAGACCATAATCTATATCTGTGCCAAACTTAATTCAGACCCGTTCAGTAGTTTTTACGTGAAAGAGTAACAAACATCCATCCATCCATGCATTCTCACAAACTTTCACATTTATAATATTAGTAAGGATATATGTATTTGCATATTATATAATATATATCTAAGAAGGTTATTTATGTAAGTAAGTAATCCTAAGGTTGTCTGGTAGAGATCGCTTTGAGCGATAAAAGCACCCATTGTGGCTCTTTAGTAAACTGATCCCGCTCGAACTGATCCCGCGGGATCAGTTGACCTAATGTATATTTTGAATTGGTCAACTGATCCCGTTCCATAAATTTTATAATTTGTATACACACCGAGAAAAGTGTTACGACTACTTAATATCGCCCAAATAATATTTCAGTTCACTTGTATTACTCTCAAGTTAGATGGGTATAGCTTAATTTTGTACTTTCATCCGGCAGAACTAAATATAGTTACGATCTTACGACTCGAGAGGTAAGCCATGGGCTCGACAGCAAATATATTTTTCTACTGGGCACTAAATACGTTAAACGTTTTCTGCACGCCTGTACACATATTTCAAAATATACAATAGAGTTTTGCCTGATTTAAAAGCGGGACCAGTTGACAAAAGAAAAGTAATAAAATTATTAATTTAGTCAACTCATCCCGCAGGATCAGTTTAGGGCGGGATCAGTTTACTAAAGAGCCCCATTGTACAGTTGCTCATCTTTGACTTATTTTCTATTATTTTATGTTCAATCTTTTTGGTGTACAATAAAGAGTTATTATTATTATATAAAGGCCAAATCAAATACCTTCCTACTAATTATGAACATAATTATAAGAATGGTTCGTATAGCGAGTTCATTATAAGAATGGTTCATATAGCATATAGCGACATAATAGGGTCCAATGATTAATTTTTAATCGTAATATATATAATAATAATTTTTAATAATGTAAACTGTATTATCTAGCTATAAGGCGTTGTAAAGTGGTCAACTGAGCCCGCGGGCTAAATACTGTGGGTCATAATAGGGTTCAATATTGGACCCTATTATGACCCACAGTATAAATGTTTGAGACCCTTGAATATAAAAACTACTAAACGGATCTGAATGAAATTTGGCACAGGAATTGCACATAGACTACTTTTATCGCGATAACCGACTTCCAAGCAGGCGGAGCCGTGAGCTACTGCTATTCTAGAATCATTAGAAGTTTTCTGTTATTATCCCTTCATTGTTCTAACGCATAAAGCACAAAATAAAACAATGTTCACGTATCTCAGCAATACCTACTACCGAATCTACAAAGTAACAAAACAATATTTAGGTTCCTGAGTAAGTAGTCGCAAATACAAGCAGAATCATTGTTGTCTATTGTTTTACTCAAGGGTCACCTTATAATCCGAATATAGTTGCGACATATATCTATATACTTAACTAGCGGTTTCCCGCAGTTCTACTCGCGTTGAATTCTGATTTATTACGTGTCACGTTTTTTTACAATCCTTACTGAAAACGGTTACCAGTAGCTGCCTAGTTATCCAAAACTTCACCAACCTCTATCTCAATACCTATTCACAATAGTCGCAAATGAAAATTATATTTATAGGCGACCAATACCTTCAATTAAATCATGTTGCTACATACATTGTGATATAAGTATACTATAACACAAAAACCATCAAGGCTTAACTGTGGTATATCAGCCCCTTTATCCCCTTGGGTCGTAGCGTAATGTTCAGAAGCATAACCATCTTCTAGAATTGGGCTATGAAAAGCAAAAAGGTTTGGTAGTTTTTGAGATTAGTGCGCACGAACAAACAAACTTCAGCTTTATATATTAAATTACTAATTATAATCTAGGTACACTATTACTACAGTTCTATAGACATACAATTGAACAATAGGTATCGACTATGTTGACTGAATCGATTTTTTACTCGATTATATTACAGAGTTGAATACAATCAAGTCAATAGTCAATGCCGTACCGTGTTGATGTGTTTTATGACAGGCAATGAACTTATTGAATAATTTATTTATAAATTTTATATGTTGACATTATCCAATCAGACGTAAGTTAGTACTTACATAGAATTCAATCTTTTTTTTTATACTACCAAGGTGGTAAACAAGCATACGGCCCGCCTGATGGTAAGCAGTTACCGTAGCCTATGTACGTTTGCAACACCAGGGGTGTCACGCGTTGCCGACCCTTTAAAAACCGATAACTCCTTTCTTGAAGAACCCCATGCTATAGTCTCTATAATAATATAATAATTTTCGATTACTTATAATTTGAAATTCTCTTATAGTGATTGCTATAATGACATCATGGTACGGTCCCTGAGGCTGATGAAACGCAAAGCGATATCTTTTTACCTATAAGTAATGATTGTATTGTCAATCACTCATTAAACACAATATTATTCGAATCTCTTTTTGCCCTTGATCATAAGATAACGATTGATTGTTCAATACCCAAAGTAAACTTTGTAAAATATTACTTAACAAACGTATAAACCTCTACATTGATCCCGTAAGTGCCGTGAGAAACTGCTGCACAAAAAACGAATAAACTTTGAAGCTTCCACCTTCTTATTAACGGCATTCGTCTATCGCCACATCTCGCACAAATTAGATTGTTTTATGCCTGCATTATATTAATTATTTTGTTGGTAGGTATGGTAATAGTAAAATTAATTAAATTTTATGCAGTTTTTTAATTCGAATTTCTTTGTGCTCAGGAACCATATACCATTAAGTTCTTACTTAAGTATGTATATAGATTTATTTTCTACAGTATTTAGGTTTTATTTATTATGAACTTCTTTGTACTATGACGTTCTTTTGTAGATTTATTTTCGTCAGTATTTATTATTTTAGTGTTAATTAGTAACTTCGCAGCATAAATTCTATTATCTCATAATTTTCGATTTTGAAACATGGTACTTATTACAAATTGTCACTTTGACGAACAAATCATAGTACCTACGAAAATAATAATTATAAGATTGTTAGTTAGATATTCGCTAAAAACACGACCACAATACAATAATGACTAATTATGTACCTAGGTCTGTCAACCTCAAATTCAACATGCATGTCAAAAGTTAAACTCTATAAACTTTTCACAGAATTAACTCGTAATAAGCACAATCATATTCAGTATTGTCTATTAAATAACATGTCAATATATAAACATGTTTATCATCGAAACATAAAAGGAAACAAAATTAACATTCACAAAAGAAAGTTCTGAGTTAACAAAAGAATAAAATGTTGATTAAGAAATCACAATGCTGATTAGGTACCTACGTTTTTGCCTTATAATCATGACAAACTAATAAATAGACAAGTATTATTATGTACCTACCCCACTGGGACACAGGCGTGATGATATGTATGTATGTATTATTATGTATATTACTGTGTATATATATTAACCGGCCTGTTGGTCTATTGGTTAGTGATCCTGGCTGATAAGCCAAAGGTACCATTCCCAGAACAAATCAAATGATTTACTATTTGCTAACGGTAAAGGTGAATCAAAACATCGTGAGAAAATCCACCACATATTAAATTAGAAGAAATTCCAAAAGCGTGTCTGGTCACCAACCCGCATTACGGCCCGAAATCCACCACATATTAAATTAGAAGAAATTCCAAAAGCGTGTCTGGTCACCAACCCGCATTACGGCCCGGCCACGACTTCGCGATATCACCGTGCACGGCGTCTCGTGGCGTCATACGAACGATAGCGAACGTTTTAGTACATTAATTTGTTCTCATCGCTCGCCGCCGCCGCCGCCGCTCGCCGCTGCCACAGCAGCGGTGTGTTCGTGGCCGGGATGTTAGGCTAGCATGTGTAGATTAAGGCATAAACCCTGTCAGCTCTCTTCAGGAGAAAAGAGCCGCGCCCACTAGTGGAACAATAGGTACATGGGTTGTAAAACTCGCGACTCACCCTTGGCCCTTGACCAATTTGGCTCATGAATTTCGGGACTTGCCGTTCAACGATACTCGATTTATAATCAAACAAACTATTTATACATAGGTACATACCTACCTACTTTTCCGTGTGGTGACGGATTAAGAATACATATGTCACCATCCCTTCCATCCCGAGGGTGTCCTGTTATCCACCGCAAGAGAGGGAAAACTCCAAACAAAACCAACCCGTCTGGCCAGCGTGGTATAGTAGGCTAATATCCCTCTAAATGTTTGGAGGAGACCGGTGCCCAGCAGTGGGACGTCTATGGGTTGAGATGTGTACATACCTACTAAAGCCAGATTGTCCGAGTAGACTGAGAACTTCGATGGCTCGTTCAATTGCTTTTAAAAACAACACTCAATGAAACACTAGACCTCATTTGATCAGTCATCATCAAAATCATCACAAAATTTCCCAGCACATTTTACTTATTTGTATTATTAAATTGTGACATGTATTTCCACAAGGGATCACCAGGATTCTATGTCAGGTCACAAAGCTAATATTCATTTATCATTATCCAACATTATAGGAATATGAACTCTAACAACTGGAGATAAGGATCAAAGTTAATGACAAATAGGAAAGGTACCAATGGTGTAGATTTCAAAACTGTTGCAACGACACGATCTCATAAAGCTGTATTTGAAGTAGTAAACTTTGAATATGTACCTATATGATCTGTACAGTCACTAACATAATAGTTTAACGTAAATAATAATTATGTCTTATATGTCTAGACACTCTAGACAGAGAGAAATGGAAAGAAAGTAGGGAGACCTTTGCAGTGGGACAATACGGGGTAAACACTGCCAATTTTCAATCTTCGGGTCGACCCACTTTGAATCAAGGTTCTCCTGCCCCTCTAGACAAGATTTTTCGGAGATTAAATCCCTAAACCGACTTATTGTTGGTACTAATAATAATAGAATTGGTTAAATGGTCATTCGCTGAATTGCCTCTCTAAACAAATGACAATGGCATAAACGGTAGTAAAATCGAATAGAATAGAAAGCAAATGTATGGGATATGAAATAAGTTAACGACAAGAGTAGAAGAACCTGGGTTCGTTGTCCGGATCGGCCCCTAGATTGAAAATGGCGATGACTTTCTGTGCGACTGTACACAACGTGCGGCATCTTGTCATCAAGCTCATCAGTGTGCGCAAGCGCAGGGCGCATTATTTCGCGTCGTGTAGGATATGTTCCATTCAATACTTTGCACTAACATTAGGTAATAATTGAAATATGAAATAGTGTACTTGGATAAGAGGAAAAGTAATCCACTGACAAGTAAGATGTGAATTTCACTTCGTGGAATTCTAATTAAATATATCCTTAAGTATTTTTTTTTAAACTGCTTGGGTTTATAACAAGTTTATGATCCACCTGATGTTAAGCAGTTTCTGTACTTTGCAATACCAGGAGTATCACTTGCGTGTTAAACACTAGGGTTTTGCAATGGAATATGTATCGCTGGTATAAGAACAAGTTATCCGTTTACATAAGCGCTGGAAATACAATAAATCGTAGGTACTCATCACAAAAAGATCGAATGCTTGGGAATCAAACCCACAAAACCACTAAGCCAGTCATAGAATAATTTCTAAAGTTTATTATTAGGTAAATATTTTATACGCCGTTATATTAACGCCCATACATTTTTCAGAACAATTAAAGACTTTAGATAATTAAAAATATTAAAACAACTTTATCGTTTAAACTATAATAAGGGTTGAATAAGCCTTCAAAATACTTACAAAATATCTATAATTTGTCTTTAGAAGTTTCTTAAAATGAATTGTGGTAATGCCAAAACTGAACTTCCGTCTTCCATAGTAATGTTGACAACAAAGTACAAAACTTTTTTCGTGAATATTTATTTATTAATCGTAGGTAATATTTTTAAATATCAATAATATTTTAATTATTTGATAAGTAATCCAAATGCTAGGACTTGAAAGCAAATAACATTTTATTATACGGTCAATTGTCTAAGATTGATTTATAATAAAGTACATACCTACATAATATTGTTACTTATTATGCTTCATCAAATAATATTATTTACCTAAACTCTCGCAATACAATATTTTAATGATTAGATTAATTAACTATAAAGTACGGAACCTACTTATATGATATTCTTACTTTTTTACAAGTTGAAAACGTAAAAGGGTTTTGGGTTTGTAGGTATCCGTTGAACACAATCAGTTAGTCACTTTTATTCTGTTATGTGTCTAATCGAAATAAACATTTCTTATTTCAAATACTTATATTTTATTAATATATTAAATTTTAGTTTTTGTTAGGTAATCTAAATTGATTGAAGTAATTAGTAGGTAGCCGAAATTTAAACAATCGTCATTTTAGGAAAAGCATTCTAGTGAAGTTGGACGAACTTCGATTTCCTTCAGTCGTGTTTCCGTAAAGATCTCAGAAATTTAAATATTGTATTGCAATATTGTGTGATTGGTTGCTTAGGTGTGTAAATTGAGAAAATAATTTAGGCAGTTAATCATAACTTTATTTATGCCTAAAACAGTCACTTAATACTTGTTTTGATTAATGTAGTATGTTAACGATTTTGTACTGCGCCCTCTGGACACCCTAAATCATTCATTCATTCAATGATCGAAAGTTAAGTACCTACCTACTCTACTTCGGACCAGCACACGATCAGGACTACTAAATACAAGTACTTCTTTCTTCTTTTTTTATCGTTTGGTTAGTGGCCAACCTGGTGACAGAGTTATTTAGATCGCCCATATTTAGGCCTCTGTCGTGATCTAACGACTGATAACAGACGTGATACTTATAATGGATGGCGACAAACAGTGAGTAGAATTTTGATACGCAACGTTTTACCAAATATAAGAGTAGGTAAATTGATTAGGCACCTTTCCAACTTAGCATCTGATTTTGATCTACGCTAATAGTAAACACCTACTATATCAGTGACATGTCCGAACTTTATTTATTTTCTGTAAGTAGGTATGTCGTAGGTTCCTAATTTAAACTTAAAATTAAAATTGAAATTTAATTAGATAGGTATTAATTTTCTATTATATTCTCTATTTTCAATGTAGTTAATGCTATGGGTTATGTAGGTACCTATTGTCTTAATTAATTACTTACCTGAAATAAATCTATTAATATTATTATCTCAGACTTTTGACCATGACTTTATTTTTTGCAAAGCTATGTAGGTATAGGTATAATATATACTAACAGCATGCAATTGATTAGGTTCGGTCTCAAGCGGCGAGCGCCGCCGACGACGGGCGTGTCGCCGCTGAGTTCGGCGCCGGCGACGAAAAGGCCGCGCCTGGACGAAAGCTTTTCGCCCGAATTAAATAAATTCGGGCACTTTTGTTTTGATTGTGGCGCGGCAAGGTGTCCGCGACACCGCGTGCGGCACCCCGAATGCCGCAGGAAATTAGATTTTTAAAAAATATATTTATTATTTTAATTTTGTTGTTTTCTTACAAACCACCTAGAAGAAAAATATCTAAGCGTCCTATGACAATAAGCAACTTGGCAAATCGCACGTAAGTCTTAAGTATGTACCTACTTTATTAATTTACCATTTATAATACAATAAATAGGTAATATTGTTTTTAGCTGTTAAAAGTTATAAGTTTAAATTAAGAAACACATGCTATTAAATTTTATAGGTATTATTATTTGGTATGTACCAGGTACATATTCTGAACATTCTTCCCAATCTACGGACCTATCTTACTAAATACCTACTTGGTTATTTTCAGTTGGCGATATTAGTGATATATAGGCAATGTACCTAGTACCTAATTGTCAAATAATAATTCTAGTTATGTAGGTACATCATGACATTTTTGGTTTGACATTGGTTTTTTAGCACGTAAAGCAGTTTCATTTGATCCAGTTACCAGAACCTTATTGATACAGTTATTGCTAAACTATAGTTTATAATTCGATTTTCCTCCCAGTCCCGAAATTATAAATCCCGGCGTTCCTCTCTGCAGTCACGGTATCTATTACACACACGAGTGTGTGTAGCCGCACAGTCGATGCGTTAGGTTAGACACGCGAGGCGTGTTTACCGCACGCTCGTCGCGCCCGAGTCACACACGCGGCGCGTGTACGGCCGCACTCTCGTTGTTGCTCGCTACACGAGTGCGGTAAACACACATAGTGTGTCAACTTACTCCCGCACTAGAGAACAATCTCTGTGTCGCGGGGGACTTTACAAACATACAATTAACGGACACAAATTACACCCAGACTCAGAACAACACTTTGTGGGTCACACAAAGATTTGTCCCTGTGTGGGAATCGAACCCACAACCTCGTGCACAGCAGGCGCTAACTGCGGCCACTGGACCACCAAGGCAGTCAATTTTTTAGTGCAGTTTATTATTAGGTAAACATTTTAGACACCGTTATATTAATGCCCATACATTTTTCAGTACAATTAAGCACTATACGTTAGGTAGATTCGAGTAGGTACATATCTCCGCGAGCCTTACGGACATAAGTGAATGTGTGAGAAAATCATTATTTCATACCGAATGTGATTCTCGTATTCATAAATAGATAATTCCAGTCCCATTTGTTTGTCAATCGAACTATTGAAATATATTATGTACCTACCTATGTTAGAGAATGGGAATTGTTTTTTCTTTTGTTTTCTTTGGATAACGTAAGTGTGCTTTGATTTTATTGAACAAGGAAAGTAAGGAGATTTTTTTGGAGATTTCCTTTTAGGTTTAAGAAATTATTATCTATATCCTATATAGAAAAAAGTCGATAAAAAACTATCTGCACTCCAGGAATGCCGATAGATGTGAAAACACTAGGCAAAACAGTTGTTATAAATTTTATAGTAATAAATGTTTTTTTTTAATTTATCTAGACGTGTTCGCAGCCTGCTATATATACATGTATATATCTCCTCTTTGTTTTACAGTCGAAAAAAGATTTTTCTGATATGTCAAGTTGCGTCTCGTAACGGTGTCGCGAATCCAGAGATTTTATCTCATCTAAAAATATGCGTACCGTGCTAAAAGAAGTTTTCACTTCAAAAAATATCCATTTTATGTACCTAGTTATTTGGCTGAGGTCTTTTCTAAGGGTTCTCCACCTTGCCCAATCCGGTTGGCGGTTTTGTATGGCCTACATCTCTTAAAAATTATATATATTTAGAGAGGTAGGTACAGCTTTCTAGTGTGGGTGTAATTGTGAGCCGCAGATAGCTTTTCACAACTTCCGTCGCTTGCTTTGTCGGCGAGTCTGAAAGGGATTCTGCCTAGACTCTCGACCGCAGAGGTAGGTCGAGAGTAGTTATGATCAAATCTTTTCGAGGCGTTTGCAGAAGTCTGACATTGCTTGAGGTTGAGACTCACGATTTCTATAAGTTATTTGTCACAGTTTTTATTTTACTATAGCCTGGAGATCTGTCACACAGGTTTCGAACCTAGTTCAGACTCCAGTTCTCTGAAAGGTCCAAATCATGTTTTACTGAATGTATTCTTACACCTATTGTACTTTTAATAACATTGTACCTTTAAGAGAGAAATAAAGAGAATATTATTTATTTCCTTGCATTATATTTTATATCGAGAACTGTTCTTCTTCTTCTACTTCTCTTTTTCCTAATCCCATCTGATCGAACAAAATAAAATACAAAAGAATATTTTCATTACATATAAAATTTAATCAAGTCAAGGTAAACTCATGGTTATCACTAATAACAAGAAAATATACAGAGTGTCGTATTGGGAAAGTATACACCAATGCAATCATATTTGACTCTTATTGCTAAAGCATTAAGTCCAAATTCTTCAGCATTTTAATACTAAAGCTGTTGTTACATTTAAGAGCGAACCCCTTGAGGCATTATAAAATAAAACAACAGCTTTAAAAAATATTGCAATTCTTGGAAGCCAAAATGCAAAGTTAAATTCTAACATTCCGATACAATATTAATTGCTAATTAACTGATTATTAAATAATAATATTACAATATATGAACATTTTAAGACTACTAAATAGACTTACGTTATGGTAAGGCCTCTTAATTATAATAAAAAAACGTAAAATAACGATTTTGATATTTTGCTGTGTTCTTGGCTGCACAATTTCTTTAAAAAGCAATTGATATCATACCATAGAGTCTTACAAAATCTGTACATACTTTTTTAACCGCTTCATAAATTCATTCATTCTCTTATCTCTTCCAAAATCGAGATTCAAAATTCGAATTCTTTATGACACCTAACGCCAATACAATATTAAACCTAAAATTCACTACCTACCTCTTTTAAACCGAGGCGGTAAATTAAAATTAGAATAACATCTATGATTTAAGTTTTAATTCTATTCTGCACTAGATAAAATAGGATTATAATTAAGATATATTTTTTTATTAGGTAATATGTATGTCATCATTGGCGTTAGGTATCGACTAAAGATATATAAGGCTTAAGTTTACGTTTTAGCACCACTACTTACATCAAAATAAGGCTGTCAATGATATAGGTGGGAATGCCAAATATGAAATAGAAATAATTTTAATAGGTACATAAGTATTACCAACCACTTTTTTAATGTTACGCTGTTTTTAAGATTTTAATTGAACCGTTTAATATATCCACAGAATAATAACGAATAACATGTCTTGCATACACCGACATTTAACTTAGTTCGCCGACAGCCATACTTATATTGTCAGTAGTGTCGACGAACATAATTACGTTCGCCGACATTTACACGGACAATAATATAATTAAACACAGAAATACAGGTATTTTATTTTTCATTTGCATGGAATACGTACCACATTTATTTCGTTATTATTCCGAAATTTCTTTCATGTAAAATTATTCGAATAATATGTATATTTCAGATTGAAATGAGACACTATAAATCATCATATTGAACTGTATAATTTTACACGAAAGTGATATATTAAGAGAAGGTACATAATTGGTAAAATTGATGCTTTAAGATTTTGAGGGTAGCGATTGGGTAGGTGATGGGGACTGAGTACAGTAAAGGTACACGTATAACACTTTCAGAGCCCGTTAAAACGCCAAGACAGCGCAGTATAACCAATTAACATAAATGCGGACTAATTCGAATTGGTTAGTTAGTCGATCAATTAAAGATCACACCGATCATTTTGCTAATAGCACCAAATAAAAGGTGCAATTCGATATATTTTACACTATCGATTTGCACCATGAAAGTTACCAATTAAGCAGCCTAAAAGTGATCAACTTTAACAGCAACAGTATTCAAAGTGGTGGTAGCCGGCAGGTGTATCTGGTCCCAGTCTGTGCTTAGATGTGCTTCGGTGTCCGTGGCTTTGATCGTGAGGCCTAGGGATGGGACTGCGTTAGCGCAGTGCGGGAGGCGGAGTGTTACCGGTCTCAGGAACACCAAACCTTGTGGCCCGCACATCACTAGTGGGGACAGCATCGCTTCACCTGTGGTAGAAAATCGATTAATGCGTGGTAGGGGAGTGAGATATAGGGCTGACCTAGCACGGGCTAATGTAATACGTTTTTAAATTTATTTTTATACATACAAAATTAATAATATTATTTTTTATTTACGACAAATATTTGTATGATCAACACATTTGTTTTAAGGCTAGGTGAAATTTATCGATTATATACATATTTAGAATTCATATAAGGTCTGTGATTTAGTTCTCTGGTTCTCTTACAGGCTCTGCCTAATGGAATTAGATAGACAGCAATCTAGTTGTAAAAAATATTAAAATTTATTATATTAACCCATGATATGTCAGCTAATTTATTAGATGTTCTGTGCTTATAAAAGGCAGAAAAATATTGTGGCAAATATAGATTTTTTTAATCAAAAGCATATTAATCTTAGAAGTATTTTTTTTTCTTTAAAGGTGTGGCAAGAAAAATTTTAATGTTTCTTTTAAAAGGTGCAAAAGTTTTAATAGGGCAAATATATTGTGGAGGGTAGTTGTAAAGTCAGGTACAACATCAATTGGACACACAAACACAAATCGCAACACTTAAATGCAGATTAGTAGATAATGCAAGCAAGCAAGCATGACAGAAAGCATAACACATACATATTTTAAAAAGCAACAATTATTAATCTTTACGAGCTGCCGCAAACTGCCGACTTTCTATCAGCCGATAGTTTGATCAAGTTTTAAGTCAGTATGAACATAAATGCATTTACGCTCATGGTTACATTTAATTCTTCATACTAATTAAACAACCGACTAAATTATCAACCGATTAAAAGCCCGCAGATTGCGGTGGGTGTTAAGAATTATTTATTCAACGCAAGGTTTGCAGGTCAATTTTCATGCCATCTCTATTTCTCAATTTTTATAGCGAGTTAAACTAAGACAGCAAGAGAATTGAGTCCTAAAACCTTGTATCGCTTAAATGAGGCTTTAAAAATAACTTGAACAAGAAAAAACCTATAACACAACTGCCAAATACATTTATCTCAGATCTAGGATGTGCGAGTGCGACAAAAAATGATAACAAAAAGACATATTTTGAAAACAAAAGAAATAATAATAATTAATATCTAAAAGTACCTAGTAAAAAACTATTAAATACACAAATGAATTAAATTATTATTTGAATGGCAAAAAAGGGTAGCTACGGCAAATATAATTAAATATTTTATTTACTTATAAATACCTTTACTACTACTACTTTAGCTTTTTAAATACTAAAAACCATTGGTAGTACCTGGCTCTCAGCTGGCTGGAGAGTAAAAAACACCCTATCAAAAATAAATAACCAGGCAGTAGTGAAAATAGGTCCTAAATAAAGAAATAAAAAGCAAAATATAAAACAGTAAACGAATATAGACGTCATTGAACATATTGTACAGTGCACAATTATCAAAGTTATTGATCAAACATACGATCACGTTGGATGCAAGTAGCACAGACGTCGTCTTCGATCTTCAATCTCTAAGTACGAGTGTATTGTGTGGCAGAAACTGCGCAAAATATAAATACAATATGTTTTATATAACCAAATGTTAGTCTTACAATAAATATATGACAATGTGAGTGATGTGAAAGCTTCTAGAACTATTGTGCGTGAATACAATATCGTGAAATGTATACTTGGTGTTCTGGAAAGTGCATCTGGCATGTCATACTCGTCGGTAAAAATATTTTTAAGGAGAAATATTATATCAACATTGCCTGTACGTCAATTGCAGACGATTTATAGTACAAAGTCTAAAATACATCGAGTGGGTCAACAAAAGGTCAATATGATGCCAAAATAAGAGCTTAAAAGAAAAAATCCGCTTTCTAGGACACCTCGTAGATCTTTTAAATTATTTAAAACATTGCTAATATTATAAAGCCGATACCATAATCACTAGAAGAAAACGCTACTAAAGTCACTGTAAACATAATTTCCTCACATGCAACAATGCACATGCAATAAATATACATAAAAGAATTCCGTGTAAAATCCACAACATCGAAACTAATACTCAAGAACTAATGCCGTACAATCACAATCCCAAATCCTGTGCATTTTCAACGCCAATCCATTCAATTATAATTATATATGCCATTAGTATAGTGCAGACTACATCACTACAATGTTTACGCGTGCGTCGTTACAAAAGCCGTTTTACCGTTGTCCATATCGATGGGAGGTCCCCCCACTCGCTGGCTGAGTCGTGGATCAGACACCGTAAAGTAGATCTTTTGCTTTATCCCTGGAGCTATCGCTTTAGGTGGTATTATTAATGAAACGCCCCATTGTCTATCTTCTAAAACGCCACCTTCACTGTCAAATATTCCCCAGGTAGTGTGTGGACCTTCAGGTTCAACATCTTCAGGTTTCTCATTGCTGGAATCGTTAGCATCTGAAGAAGATGCTATGACTGTATTCTGGTTGTGGATAATTGTTGTCTCATTTTGACTGGCAGACATATTTTGCGAGTTTTCTTCACTCGCATCTGGGCTTTTTTCAACAATTTTTTCACAAAATGTTACGCTTCTACTTGGTTTGCAGGTCTTTTCAAGTAAATCTTGAGAAGTATATGGTGTACTTTGTGGCTTATTCTCAAAGTTCATGCTGCATTCGGATGCGTAATGTGTTTCCATAGATGTCGTTGACTCGTACGGAACTGGAGAGGTGGTTACTTTCAGTGCATTAGAAATATGATCTGATTTTCCATGTAACCTTGGAGCATACATCGGTTCACCCTTTAAAACATTTTCCATATTTTTTGACTTTTGCTTCTCGGCGTCAGTTTTTGACTCGGTTAGTCTCAGTTTCGAAAAATCTATTTCTTGGAAGGTCTCCGAATCTCCTTTGCCATTCTCGGCTTCCACTTTAGTCTGATATATAGGTTCTCTACGGGATAAATGATTAGCGTCACTAAGCTCATATGGGCTACTTCTAGCGCTACTGTGACTACTTCCCTGATCCTCTGGCTGTGTTACTTCTTTTGTTTCCTGATGCGATTCATATATAACACTCTCTTTCAAATCTCTTTTAGACACATAAAGAGGTTCTCTAATTTTTGCCGAATCACTCTCATTGACCTCTTTTCTAGTTTGATATATCATTTCTTTTTTCGCTTGATTTCTTTGTTTGATAATTTCAAGTTTTTCTTCTAACCTGATATTATAACTAGATTCTTTTTTTGCTAGTAATGCTGCTTTCTCTCTCAAAATTTCCTGTTTAGATACATAAGTGCATTCAGCTGAGGCTGGTCTTACTTCGCTTCTGATGTCCATCATTTCGGATCCAGTTCCATACTGTGAATCAGAACAACTGGACTTTACTTCAGCTCGAGTAGCATATGGAGAGTCTGTTTGTCCGAGCCTCGCCATCATTTCTGTTCTGGTAGCATACGGAGGCTCACTCATACATTTGCTCATAGGTGATATTCTACCAGGATAATTGACTGGTGTCTGCAATCTTCTATCAGGTCTTACACCATAAGGGTTTTCAGTCCATGATGTACTGGGAGGCGGATCATACGTTCTTTTTCCATAAATAGGATCTTTATTATTTTCCATTCTTTGCTTTAACAAATCTTCTTTAGTACTGTAAGGAGACTCGGAGAATCTTTGTCGTAACATTTCTTCTTTGGTCGAGTATGTACTATCAGGTGTAAGTCTCGTTCGTAACATTTGTTCTTTACTAGAATACGGTGATTCACTGTATAGTGAATCTGATTGCTTGGCAAGCTCTTGTTTGTTTGTGTATGGGCTTTCTGAGGTCATCTCACTTCTGGTCGCGTAAGGACTTTCCCTTACGACTTCAGATCTGGAGGCGTATGGACTCTCTCGCATCATCTCAGCTCTGGTAGCGTAAGGACTTTCTCGTATCATTTCTGATCTGCTTGCGTAAGGACTCTCTCTGACCATTTCTGCTCTGGTAGCGTACGGACTCTCTCTAACCATTTCTGCTCTGGTAGCATAAGGACTTTCTCTGACCATTTCTGCTCTGGTAGCATAAGGGCTTTCCCTGACCATTTCTGATCTAGTAGCATAAGGGCTTTCTCTTATCATTTCTGATCTAGTAGCATAAGGGTTTTCTCTTACACACTCAGATCTTGACGCATAAGATGAATCCATCAATGGCAGATCTAAAGTATGTCGATTTCCATACGGATTCTCAAAACTTTGGTTAGACATTTCTGATCGACTCGCGTAAGGATTATCAGATGAAGTATCATAAAGTGAAGAAGTGTACGTCCTTCGAGGCTTAGGAATAGGATCATAAACAATATGATCTTTACTTTGGTATACAGGTTCTGGAGGTAGTGGCTGTGTAGGGAGAAAGGGTTCATGTTTCACTTGCTGTTGTCTTTGGTAGATAGGATCTATTTTGGTTATCATGTTAAAGCTGGACGTTTGTCCGTAGATGCCTCTCCTATTATACTCTATGAGAGAATTCTGTCTTCGTAACAAAGGGGTAACCTTCGGTTCGGTTTCTATGTCACACATAGAATTTTGTCTCCTCAAACTTTTGATGACGGGTTTAGTGTCATAGTCTCTGACGGTACAGATGGATCCGTTCCTTTCATCACAAAAGGAACTCTGTCTTTTAAGGATTGGTTTCAATACAGGTTTTTCACAAGAAGAGGAGTTGCTCCGATGCAACATTTGGTTTCTAATTTGCTGATTCCTCATATGTATGCTCATATCCCCGAGGTCAGACTTCTCGCGTCGCAACATCGGTATTTGTTGAACATGAGGTCTCTGTTGCAAGTCACTCTCACAGAGTGACTTTTGCCGAGACACTTTTTGCGAACTTTTCGTTTTCGAACGGAATAAATCGAGTACGGCGTTTTTAATGAACGATGGCTTTTTAGACAATTTCTTTTTAGTTTTTGGTGAGAACGTCTCGTCGCGGTCCTGACTCGAGTTCATGGCATCTGATGAACTGCGGACACCCACAACCAAACACCCACTTAGTTACTCAATGATAAATATTTGGACATATCAGATATTCAACATAATACATATTAACAGCAATTACAACTCAACTACTACTACTAAATTGAACAATATTGAAATTTCTGAAATGTCCGAATGAGCATGACAATTTTCAATAGATGAATTTTGTGATTGTATAAAAAGCATATTGAAATAATGATCATGAGTAATTGAAGAAAAATCAAAGACAGGTACAGTATAAGAAAAACAAGATTATAGAAACAATGAAATAGGAACTATAGAATAAGAAAAAGATTATTTGAGAAATTCTACAAGAATACATATTGATTAAGAAAGGAATTGAGATAAAAATAACTTAATTCAATATGCTTTTATGATATAATCAAGTTGCACTAAAATGCAGACACGCACTGCCAATAGTTTGTTCTGTAACAAACAACTACTAAAATTACAAAATGTTATTTCAATATTACAATTTACAGACGCCCCGATATAGAGATATATGTTACAAAATATATGTATTTATATACCACATACAATACCATAATAATACTGTGGCCCGACAAGACATGTTAGTCGTTTTGTGAAGCGATTGGTGTTTGCATGTTAGAGCAAATTGTACAGGGGCCTATACAAAACTTAAAAGAGAGAAAGAGATGAGAATATGTTTCTCAAACATGCATTCTGTATTTTAAAAGTATATTATGACTGTTTGAAAGTTTGAGAAATCTAATTGTTTTATGACTGGGAGTGTGTATAGTAAAATACAATAAAGTATATCGTTGTAAGATGGCTATACGAAATCTTACCTTAAGTTATGCATATGCTGTGGTTTTCTGTAGAGCTCGAATGCTGAGCCTCTTTGCTCTCTGCTACCTGCTAAATCTGTAAAGAAGATTGTATTCTCTAGTTTGATTGATTTAGAAGTATTTTAGAAGATTTCTTGTCACCAATAAATTTTAACAAAAATTCACAAGTTAGTTATCAATAGGGCTGAGAGGGTTTAGGTGCCTTAATCCACATTGCGGTGGTGGCTGAGTGGGAAAGGAACCGACTTGCACACAGAGATCCCGGGTGGCAGTACCAATGTGAATTTCACTTTGTGGAGTTTATATGTACTAATCAAATTATTCATCATCGGCTAACGGTGAAGGAAGTCTCTTCATAGAGAAGAGGAGACCCGTGCCCAGCAGTGGGACATGTATGGGTTGCTATTATAATCCACACTGAAACTGCTACCTGGAATCGTACTCACATCTCATGTGTTACAAGCCATTACTTGTCCACTTTTAATGTAATCTTTTTTCTACGCAAAGTTAAATTTATTTTCCGTTAGAACCTTCTACAAAGTATAAGGAACCTTTTAAAAAGCGATGAATAAAATCGTGAAAGACTTTTTCAAATTATGGCGATTTATTTTTATGTATATAATAAAGAAGATAGATGGATTAGATAATAGCATTATATATAGACTTACCTATAAGATGTGGGTTGTGTGGCAGGTTGATGGCTCGGTGGTGTGACGGTGGACCCGAGTACGGGGGCGACTGTGGCGGCATCTGACCGCTGTACATGTTCTGTCAAACCATTTCATTTTTATTTATACGAGAATGATAATGAGGTATGTTGACCTCAACTAGAATCTTTCAAATTTGACTAATAGGAAATTCTAGATTTACTGGCCTTTTTCTAGGGTAAGAGATCAAAACGTCTATTTTATATTATACTAGCTTCCACCAGCAGCTTCGCCCGCGCATACATTCCCTCGGGAACAGAGTTTTTTTCCGGGATAAAAAGTAGCCTATGTGTTATTCCAGACTATAATCTATCTCTATGCCAAATTAAATCCAGATCCGTTTAGTAGTTTTTGCGTGAAAGAGTAACAAACATCCATACATTCTTACAAACTTTCGCGTTTATAATTAGTAGAATGTTTAACAGAAAAAATGAGAAGTAATATCTTTTGGGGACACACGGCCATCTGATTCCAAAGCAGGTAGAGTCTGTATTATAGAAACCAGAGAACTGCTTTATAACACTAGTTTAGGGATGCATTTTAAACTAAACGTTTGCCTATCCCAGGAGGCAGGGATACTTCATTGCAAGTGATACCCCTGGTATTGCAGGTATCCATAGGCTACGGTAAATTCTTACCAGGCGGGCCGTATGCTTGTTTGCCATCTAAGTAGTATAAAAAATGGTAAATATAATTTAATATAATTAAGTATATTAGTATAACTTGTGCATAGTGCTTTACCTGTTGGTAATTATTGTGGTTATGTGGCCTGTGCGCTGGCTGTGACAGTGAGTGCTGGTGCGAGTAGTGTGTCGCAGCCGGGAACGAACCCGCACCGCCCGGGCCTGACACGCGCGCCGGTGGACCATTTGACGGTGGAGGCGGTTCCATGCTCTGATCGTGTTTATAGTGAGATTAGTGGAATTAGTGGTAATACGATTTTTTAATACAATATTTACATGCTGCCTCTTTTTATTCGTAAATAAGTGGAAGACGCAGCTTGGACAGGTAAAATTAGAAAGAAGTAGAAAATATGTTACAAGCTATATTTATTACGGGCGGACATACGAAAACTAGTAAAAAAGTATACATACCCCATTCCTAGGATGGTGTGAGTTGTCAGGTGGCCTGTAGTGTTTAGGTTTGGGCGGCGGGACGGGCTTGTAGGGGGGCACGGGGGCCCCGCCGCGGCCGCTGTAGTCCGCTTGAGACGCTGAATTTGTGCGCCCGCTATACAAATAATAATAAAATTAAAAACAGGTTATGTTTTCCTATTTCTCATATTACTCGCCGGGGTAAAATAAATTGTAAGTTTTTTGACTTTTGAGTTTATTTTTAAAAATACTGGTAAAAAACATAAAATCATCACGTAATGCAGTCTTATTTAGTTTTTGTAGCCATAAGAAAACCAAAAATTAAAGCATTATTGGAAAAACGCTAAAGTTAAATAGCTACTATTGAAAAATAAAATAGTATATTAAATTAAAATGCCTATCTAAAATTAAAGAACTGTTAAAAAACATATTTTATTAAATTAATACTCTTTTAAAAGACATTTTAGGTAACACAGAATTTAGTATTAGCGTACAAAAATACAATGTAAAAAATAAACTACTTACCTATATTTGGCATGGTCATTGGTAGGCACATTGGGTAACGATGGTCCCCGCGCATGCATTGGCGTATGAGGACTATTCCCGTTCATAGGCGGAGGCCTATTCGTCTGGGGGCTTCGGTACTCAGGGGCCCTACAACACCAAACAAAAAATCACTTTACTTCTTTCACTTTAGTACAAATAATTTTTAACCACTTTAAACTACATTTAATCCACTATATACTAACGTTTTTATATAGTTAATTTACATAACAACATCTACACTAATATTGGCACTAAGTTGATCAATAGTTGACAACAGCGCCACCTATGTGGTTCAACTATATCCTAGTACGATCAAGGTGACGTCATAAGAATAAAAAATAAAACCAATAGAAGGTTAAGAAGTTTCACAATACACACCAGATCGTTATATATCGTATGTTTAAAATACGCTTATCACAGAAACTATAAAACAATCCGATTTGATAATTATAACACTGATTGAAATTCCGAAAGCTATAGTATTGTCGAGTTGCAAACATGTGAGTGAAGCTGTTGGTGCAAGTTAGTCCATTATAAATAAATATTACACGTTATGTCTCAACTCTCACTTAAATATTATAACAATAAAGTCTGGTCTGTGGCCTGGTAGGACACAGTACGGTACAGTATGAATGTAGCTACAAATGCCTCGGCTATTGTTCAAGTTAATACCCCCATTGTTCAAAGATAGCAGTTGCTTTTCGGATTATATTATAACAACAAACAACGTGGTATTTTGCATGGGGATTTTGACAATGTTTAAATATCATAAATATTATATTATATTTATACTGTTGTAGGATTGAAAGAATTGTCTTAATTTAGTGGCAATGGGCCACTAAATAGAGCGTTAATCTTATGTAGCATTCTACAAGATATTGGCACTCCAATAGCTTGTACAACTAATAGCGTTGGGGGGAAAAGTTAGAGCTGCCAGCTCGCGTTCAGTTAGAGAGCTGACCGAAAGCTGGAAGTCGCAGCGTGGACAGGCTACCTGGTTAACGTTGCAGGCATCTGTGGAACTCGGTTTATATATTTTTTATGTAATACTAAGATGGCAAACAAGTTACCGACCTCGCCTAAGATGGTAAACAGTAACTGTAGCCTAAAGGCGCATGCAACACCAGGAATGTCACGCACGCGACCCTGTGCGAAATCTTCAAGAATGGAAACGCTTAAGTCCCTCGGTTGAATAGATAGATAACATAGGTAGGGTAGGTTCATCTTAGCGCCGATTTTATTAATAGTCACTATAAACTCACCTATAATTGTTGTCAGGGCCTCTGTAGTCAAGCGAGTTATGTTCGTGTGAGTTGGAGTTTCTCTGCGGACTTTGTGTCATATTACTTTGTGACATGGCGGTTGGGTTCGGTGGCGGGGGAGGCTCCATTTTACTAAAACCATAATTATTTATTTATTATTTACACTGGCAGCTAAAGATGTTTCTATGAAGCAATCTCTGGAGTTGCATTTATTTTATCGATAAGTTAGTACATAGTCAAACTGTTGAAAGAGCTTCTGTTTTTTTAAATAAATAAATAGACTTAGTGTAGGCAGGCAAACAATGTAGACCTACAATCTGGTAAAGGGTGTTTTGGGAATCCATGGAGTAGATCTATATCCAGCAGTGGCATTTCATCTTAATAGATGTATAGAATAAAACCACATTTTGCAAAAGATGACTGGAAGGACTGGAGTTCGTGTAATTTTTTTTATACGTGAACTACTTTGTCACATAAATGAATGTTGAATTGCAGCTTAGTGCTACTTTTAGAAATACTTATATACTTACATGGAAGGTGGTGCAACTTTGAGATCATCGGGCGCGTTGGGTGGCAGTCGGCACGAACCGACCGCCGAACCGTTGTTAGACGCGCCACTGTATTCGTACGAAGACGTGCCGTCGTATGAACTCTGCTGTATTTAAACATTATTATTAATAGTATATTATGTCAAAGGTGGATTTCACCTTACTCGGTATATACTTTTAACAGGAGTTATAATGCATTACTATCAAGAATCACGAGTGCACGTGCACTTTACTTGTTGGCTATGTACGTACACTATTCGTTACTGTGCGTGCTCGACGGAGTGTTCAATAGGTAGTAAGTGGACTGTATAAGAACATAAATACGACATAAAAACAAGTAAAACCCACTTATAGTCGTAAAGTATAAGAAATATAAACAAAATATAGTTTACAGCTTTTACCGAGTAGACCAATAAATGCGAAAGTACCTCTGCCTATCTATCCGTTACCTACCTTTTTTTTTGACTAAACGGATTTTAACTGCCTCCGTGGCTCAGTGGTCAATGTGTGAGACTGCTGATCACGAGGTCCCGGGTTAGATTCCTGGGTCGGGCCAAAAATCGATGTTCGGTTTTTCTGTTAAGAAATTCACAAAAGATGCCCGGAGTTTCGAAATTGGCGGTGTTTACAACCCCGTGCTTCGGAAAGCACGTAAAGCCGTTGGTCCTACGCCTGATCTCTCTCCGGTCGTGTCGGATTTACCGTCCCATCGGACTATGAGAGTGAAGAAACAAAGAGTGCTCTTGGATTTGCGCACACACTTGTGCACTATAATATCTGCCGCGCAGATGGCAAGTCTACGTTGAGATTAGCCGCCGTGACCAAAATTCGGTTAGGAGGACATTATTATGATATTTGGCAAGGACTTAGATGATATCCTGGAGAAGGACATGGCGTACTTTCTATCGCAATAAACTACTTCCACGCGGGCAGAGCGTCAAGGGCATCAAGTTAGAAGTTGAAGTGTTAAATGTAGAGCAGCTAATAGTGTTTACTGCTTGCTGGTTTGCTGCTCAGGACTGCTGCCTGTTTCAGTTAGTATAAAAGAAACTTACAGGGTTATTGGGATGTCGATGCCTGTCGAGCGAGCCCTGGCCCGGCGTGTGCGTGGGCTGTACGATCATGCTGGTGGGGCGCGCGGAGTACGTGCCCGCCTCGTCACTGCCCGCGTCCTTGGCCGGGCCGAACAGGCGCTCTTGTGCGCTTGGACGATTACCCTGCTGATATTAATACAAATTAAGTTAATTTAAGTAATATATAAAATTGAAAATCATAAGTTGCATCTGCTATGAAACTGCCATGCAGTTTAGTAGCGGTATAAATTATGTTATTATGTATAACTAGCTGTTGCCCGCGGCTCCGCCCGCGTGGATGTCGGTTATCGCTGTAAGCCTATGTGTTATTCCAGACCATAATCTATCTCTGTGCCAAATTTCATCCAGATCCGTTCAGTAGTTTTTACGTGAAAGAGTAACAAACATCCATCCATCCATCCATCCATTCTTACAAACTTGCACATTTATAATATTAGTAAGGATTTAACGTGAATAAACACTTTTATTTTATTTTTTTATGCACCCGTATAGACAAGGGACTTTTTTATCATACACAATATTATTCATAGTTATAATAATCACTATGATTACCTTCCACCAAGTTATAATTTTTAATTGATTTTGATCTCGGCGGCTTACAAAAGTGTGGAAACACTTTACTCTTTTTGTCTCCTAGTCCGAAAGGATGGCAATTCGAGAACAGCAGAGAGAAACCAGTGGTATCTACGAGCTTACTGGTCACCATGCATAATTGCAAATCTCACAAGCGCGGATATAACTAAACTACGAGTCCATGAAATACACAGTTATTTAGTTGGTAACTTACTTTTAATTTGTTCTATAAAGGTAGATATTGAAGGCAAAAAGGTGTTAAGATATACTTACAGCAGGATTATGTCGGAGTCCGTGTCCTCCATGCCTACCGGGCGGCGGTGCCGGCAGTAGCACGCCACCTGCCGGACGGGTCACTGAACCTCGTGGTGGAAGCTCCGGCACTGTTAAACGGTCATAATATTTATTATCAACGGTTAATTAATTTATATGAATATAAAAATGTCTGATATATTGCTATGAATGCTACACTCTAGGCTGATACTGAGCATATCTTGGCAAAAAGGCCCAACCCGAAAGCAATATCTTCTTTTTATACTACTTGGGTGGCAAACAAGCATACGGCCTGATGTTAAGCAGTTACCGTAGCCTATGGATGCTTGCAATACCGGAGGTATCGCTTTGTTGCCAACCCATTTTTGTACACCAGGTATTTAAGATGAGAGTATCCCTGGGTTAGGAATACCTACGTTTCTTTCAAAACGCATCCCAAAATGAGCGCCGGAGATCTCATCGGCACGACAGTCATACAACTGGTCAGTTTATCTGTCGGTAAAAAAATATGACAACAGAAGGTTGAACCTTGTCTAACTTCACTCCAGCCCTATCAAATGAATTTGAACTTAAAGACTAAGTAATAAAGCTCATATTTACTTATGCGAATTAATAAAGTAATATATTTAAAAAGGATTTAAAAAAATTGTGGTAGTACCTATTATGTTACCTGTTCCATACAGCGGTGAGTGTGGTGGCGAGTGTGTCATAGGATTGCACTGGTAGGGAGGTACTTCGTTGTTCCCGCTCATGTGCTGCGGCTGGCCGTGGTTCAGACCGTTGGTGGTCGCACCGTTAGTGTTCGCTGAGAAACCATACTTGCTGTCGCCGTAACCACCTTGCTGTAGGTAGCAATTGAAGTTTAGGAAACGAATGGGATAGAAAGCGTTCAGCGAAAGTCAAATTCAAATTAGGAAACTCGAAATTAACATAGGTATACATTTTTTTTTCTACTGCCCTCCGGTTCCGAAAGCTTCGGTCAGTATATTATGGAATTCTCCCTTCACCTTTCCTTTTCTGCCCCAAAAGTTATAACATACAAGCAAAGGTAAGGAACCTACCTATCTCACAAAAGAAAATGAGCTTGAAGGTCCCTACTAAATATGGAAATGCATATACTTCTGAGATACATCTTTTTCCTCAAATTTTCATAATCTTAATCTAATCTGACCACATACATAAGCAGTAGGTACTACAGCCAATTTATGAAATATTGATTTAATTTCACATTTTTGTGTAATGAAACCTATTAAAAAAGTGGTGATACAACAATCGATTATAGAATTTTGAACTTTAATATCAATACTTTTAAACACATTTTTTTAAAGCAGCACAGATCGAATTGTGACACTTCACTGTAGGCACAGAGCTATAATAATTATTCTTATGAAAAGCCCGTTCCAATGAATAATGATACAACACCAAATCGCTGTGAAGCAAATTCAGAATATGTATGGATAAAATAAATGCTAAAGCGGTACAACTCGAGTTGTGACACTTTGTCACAGAAAGCACAGAACATAATTAATCTTGATACAAACCGTATAAGGTGGGGGCACAGCATCTGCCATGTGATTCATGTCGTCGTCTCTGTCCATATTGTCTTGTGTCGTGGCTATGGATGGGTCAGACGATGACTTGACGAGTCTCGGAGCTGGTGGCGGACTCACTTCCAAGTCACTTTCAGGACTTGAAGCATATGACAGCCTGTTCTCCGTACTCGACGACATTGAGAACAAAAAGTCATCCGACAATGGCTCAGGCCTCTATTTATCATCCGCCATTTTGTACGCGTCCGCCATGTTGTTGTACAGCAACGTCCGTTAGGGTGGGTTATGGAATGGGGTGATAAGACAAGACAAATGAATGATTGCAAATAACACATTACAGAAACTAAAAACAGGGTTTAGCGTCTGTGAATGATTAATGGTAATTTGGGTTTATACACACTTCAATCGATATTCAAATGTTAATATTTTGATGTAAGTATTGTTACATACAAGTCATACAATCGTTATGTCAATCTCAAGGCCAAAATACGTGCTAAAAATAAACAGCTAGTTTGGCATATAACTTACTTTAATTTTGTCGCTATTTGAATATCGATTTTATAAAAAAACTGGTGGTATTTAACACTGGTATTGTGTCAATATTTACAAAACAAATACACACTGGGTCTTTGACTAAAACTAGGTAATAATTTTATACAAACAAAATATATTTAATAAAACAGGGCAAGCAAATTAAAATAAAGCAGATAAAACAGCCAATATACACATAAAAAGCTATTAGTGAATAGTTGTGCTAAATCAAAAATGGTAACTATGTATTTGTTAGCACCATAGAAATCAATACTGTAGAAGTGGTATAGAGCTACTCGCATAAGTATGTCGCCAAAATAATGTCAGTATGACACCATACTGAGTTGACCATATCCATCCATCTCAGCCATAAGACATCACTGCTGAACATAGGCCTCGCTCAAGGCTCTCCACATCATTCGGACTTGAGCTGACCTTGTCCATCGGTTGCCCGCAACCTTTACCAGGTCGTCGGTCCACCTTGTTGAAGGCCAGCCCATGTAAAATCAGTAAAAATACATATTTAGTTATAACTAAATATGTGTTTGCTGGGGAAATCTTTTAGAGGAGGCCTATATTTTTGCTGAATGGTGTAACATAATATGTTTTCAGATAAGGCAGTTACATTTTATTGATAAATGTTTTTTTGATCGCACGCCCATTTAGCTTCGTCTAATATGTGGCGTGGCGACCACATGTATTTCAGAGAGTTATACCATTTCTATAGTGCTGTTATAATTTCTATGGTAAGTACTATTTCTACTCTAGACATAACCTAAATGCTGTTCAGATATGGGTTTAGTTATAACAGGAAGCACATCTCTTTCGGCCTCATTTTTAGCCTCCTGTTCAATTTTCTCTATCTCTTCTAATTTTAAAGTTGGAAGCGAGAGATTCCTGTATTTATTTAAAGATCTCTCAGAGACAGCTGGTAAAGTCCGTACCTCGCTGAACCTTCCTTGTTCAACCGAGGGTTTAACACTACATTTACAATTAGGGATCCTACAAATCTGTCTCAAAGGCTTGTCTAAAGTTCTAAATATAGGGTTTGGCATCTCTTTCTGAAGCCGTGCCTTCCATTCTGGTACCTCATTTGTCTTTTTAATTTCATTATCGGTAGTGAAGAACGAGGCTGGTCTGTATTGTTCTGTCATTGGAACGACAGAAGATGGCCTTGGTACACACTGAATTGGAGACTTAGTATTAGAAGTTTCCAGAACACTATAAGGCCTAAAAGCTTGAGGTGGGTAAACATTTCCTTTAGATAATATTTGAGATAACTCCGGAGATGCATTTAAAGGAGTTTTTAATTTTGGACTTATTTTTCTGTGGTAATAATTTTGTCTGTCATCATAGGGGTAATTTGCAAGAGTATGTCTATTTTTAGCGGGGTAAGTATTGGGCACACTATAAATATTGTTAGGCATGCAAGGGGTTAGAGTTTCTGAATAGTAATAAGGTACTACATGATTTCTGTTAGCGTCATACAGATGGTCGTGATGTTTAGTGCTAGGGTTAAGGTTCAATGGGGGTAAATTTTGGGGTGAGCTGACAGGTCTTTGAGGAGATTGGGGGTATATATTCAATGGGTAGGAGATGGGGTAAAAGGCGGGGTATGGGGAAGGAGGAATGGGGAAATATATGTCCGACACCATTTCAACGTGCTATACCGCCGCAAGACAGAACAGAAACGAATTGGTTAATATAATGTAGGGATTATGATTTTAAATGTGGATACAACTTTTAAGTATCTGAATGTTATTTTGTTTTTAACCATTATTTACCACTGTAAATAAAATATGTTGAATAGTCACACGAGAGTTTTATTAAACCTCCACTTCGTAGTGTTTTTTTTTATTCGCCTCGTTACACCCAAAAGAATGGACTTTTTACGAAGCGATTTTACGAGCATTTTTAATTTTATACTGGTTAAATAATATTGAATTTAAGATATCTATTTTTTCGAAAGCTGTCGAGAGGCCTAGAACATGCCTTTGTCAAGCAATGGGCGTCTTTTACCTGTATACATATTATTGTTTTTTTTTAAATTGTATCCACATTTATATCGCATATTATATAAAGTACATAGACACTAGAAACATAGAGAGCACATAAAATGCACCAATTTGCCTTTACCAAACAACCATCTTTAAGCATGATGCGTATACGTATACCAATAGACGAATACCTTAACATATTTAGGTATACGTGTGAACAAGCATAACATACCAGCATACCATCACGCCTTATCCCCCGATAGTATAGGCAGAAGTTAAAACCCACGTTTTTGCCAGCTATGTGAGGTCCCATGTAATACGAATCTAATTATTTTATAAAATAATAAATTATATTTGTTTTGTTATTAGATAAGGTATATTTTAATAAATATAAATTACGTTGTTTGTCCGCTATGGACTCCTAAACTACTGAACCGATTTTAATAAATTTTATCCAACTTAAAAGATGGGATATGCCTTCAATTTAACCAGAGCAAAGACCACTAGTTATATAAGTAAAGTTGTCTATTAAAGCTTTTTGTCATTGCTAGAACTACTTCGTTTATTTATTTATTTTTACCCAAGAGAACATTATTCTAAATGCACATTGAACATATCTGTTTTTTATCGACATGTACATATTTATATTTAAACTTCGAACCTTATCTAATAACATAACAAAAACTTTAAACTACCCCCAATAAAAGAACTTATATCTAAAATGAAATATTTGATTAGTGTAGAACTCACCTTGGTCTCCGAGACCCATAGCTGTTGCTGCTGGGTTCTCTGGATCAGATCGTTGAGCTTGCTAAACCAGGTGTTCTGGTTAGCCTCGCTGAGGGTGATAGTTTGGGTGAACACATGACCCCATACTCGCTCCATGTGCTGACATTGTTCTAGAAGCTTCTTTGATGATTTGTGAGCAGACCTTGAAGTAAATTATATAAATTATAATTGAGTGTACAGCCAGTAATACCCACAAGGTTCCATAATCCTCATTTTGAAAAATCTATACTAATATTATAAAGCTGAAGAGTTTGTTTGTTTGGTTGGTTGATCACGCGCTAATCTCAGAAAGTATTGGTTCGATTAGAAAAAATATTTTTTTGTTGAATAGTGCATTTATCCAGGAAGGCTATAGGTCCTATTGATCACATCACGCTATGATCAATAGGAGCAGAGCAGTAGTTAGATTTGTTGCAAAATCGGGCAAAATCAATAGGAGCAGAGCAGTAGTTAGATTTGTTGCAAAATCGGGCAAAAAAAAAATACGTTCCAAATTACCACGCGAAAGAAGTCGCGGGCGACTTCTAGTAAATCTATAAAAATTAAGAGTTTGTTTTTTTATAATAAGCTAATCTCTGGAACTACCAGTCGAATTTGAAAATCTCTTATTTTTGATAGCCAAATTCTTGAGGATGGTTATGTTTTGAACAAAGGGAAGTATGTCAGTAACAATAAATGCGACACGGGCCGCCTTATGGTAAGCAGTTACCATAGCCTATGAATACTTGCAATACCTGGCCATCACTCGCACGTCTTGCTGACCCTAAAACTTTTGACACCAGTGTTTTTAATAAGATGTTTTCTTAAATAAAAACTTGTCCTTAAACATAGCTTCATGTAGTTATTTGGAGGTAGTCTTGTGTACGATAGAGGTAGGTTCTTTCCCAGACAGCCTTGCTCGTTTTTACTTGTTCGTCCGAAGGGGTTATATTATTATTATTAAATTGTAAGTTCATAACTGACCGTAGGCTCACTTTTAGGCCCAACCTGAAAATCAGCGCTGTAACATGAAAATTCCGCAGCCTAAAGCTGAGATTGAGACTTAGTCTGAGATCACACACGATAATAAAATATTTTTTGACTTCTGATGTTAATTTAATGCCTATTTTATACCTATTTATTATTCATCTGTAATGTCTTATGAATGTTCGAATAAATGGTTTTCTTACTTTCTTTCTTGTATAATAATAGCAACACATATATTTCCCACTGCTGGGTACTCCTTTCCTCTATCAAGAGAGAGAGAGGGTTTAGGCCTTAATTCACACACGCCGGCCTAATGCGGGTTGGTGAATCAGACATGTCTTTAGAATTTCTTCTAAGACATGTGGGTTTCCTCACGATGTTTTCCTTCACCGTTAGCAGATGGCGAATCATTTGATTAGTACATATAAACTTCACAAAGTGAAATTCACATTGGTACTGCCCGGGATCGAACTCGCACCTCTTGCGTGTAAGTCCGTTACTTTCCCACTCGGCCACCACCGCTTTTTACCTTGTCTAATCCTAATCTAGCCAAATTTATGTATACTCACTTAGGTAAGCCAGCTCTTAGCTGTTTAATAATATGTTTATTATCTGCCTTCAGGAATATAACTATGGGATAGAACTGTGCGTAGTTGAGCCTGTCGACGGCGTTGGGTGTGATGTCCAGGAGTGCGTGCTTGCCTCGCTCCATTATCGTTCTGATACTCGACAGTCGGATAATACCGGTCGACTTCGTTTTGGTATCTTCTAAAGTGCTGTCCATTTCTGAAACAAAAATATATAATATAGCGGCATATCCCGGCTTTTCCCGGGTGGATAAGGTGGACATATTTTGAAAATAAAATATAGAAGAGTGATTTCCTGAGATGGAGGTCAGCCATCAGCTCAGAATATAACTCTCGGTCGTTTTAATATTTTTTTTTCTTCAAATTTAATGAATGGTTAAATAAAAATACTTTACAGCGTCGAAGAGTTTCTCGATTCAAAAATGTAATACAAACATACAAAAATGTATGTACAAAAGTGTCTTATCCAGAAAATTTTCTTGCCATAATCTTGGCAAAACATGTATGAACTACAATTTCTACATTTGTAATAACTTTTTACTATTGTATTTTTAGCAAATAAATCATTATCAAATGAAAAAAGGAACTTACTGGGCGAGGAGAACTTGTCAGGACTCTCAGTGAGCAGCCTCTCCCTGGCGATGTCGGCGACGGCGCCGAGCACGATGACGGGCCGCACGAACCCTGGCTGCTTCAGGACCACGCGCTCGTACGCCGGGAACTTGCTGATACTGTCCGACAGGACCACCTCGTCCCAGTGCTCCTGGAAGATAAAACATAAGCTCATTTATTATTTTTTTCTTTAAAATGACAACTTCCGCACTAGAGAACAAGCTCTGTGTCACGGGGGAATCATCGGACACAAATTACACCCAGTATCAGAACAACTCTTTATGGGTCACACAAAGTTTTGTCCTGTGTGGGAATCGAACCCTCAACCTCGTGCACAGCAGGCGCATACTGCGGCCACTGGACCACCCAGGCAGTCAATGAGATATGTATATACGGCAAATATACATACTGCGTTAAGCTGCCTTCAATAATAGAAATATATAAAGGTAAAAAAATATAATCACTATTATTATTTTATATCTTTGCTTGCACGTCCGCAAATAAAACCAGCGCTGCAGTATACCGCAGCTCAATGCATCTTTTTCTAGCATTAATTATATCTTATTTCGGGTAATCTATTGAGGGTTGAACGTGAAAAATAGCGTAAATATTCAGACATATAGTCCAACCTTCAACATTAAAAAAGTAGATCTCCAGCGCTCATTTAGGGATGCGATTTGAAAGAAACGTATTCCTATCCCAGAGACACTCTCATCTTCAAACCTTGGTGTAAAAAATATGTTGGTAACATGATACCTCTGGTATTGCAAGCGTGCCGAATGCTTGTTTGCCACCCATGTAGTATAAAAAAAATAGAAGAATAAATGTGATTACCTTGCCCAGACTCTTGCTCCGCCGATGCGTGGACCGTCTCCTACGGAAGAAATTATGTTTCCCGTCGTTGCCCGACATCTCCTTCTTGGTCGCGTTGAACTGTGCGGTGGCGAGCTCCTCCGCACGCGCCTTGTTGGGGATCGTGCCCTTCTGTACCTCTTGGTTGGTGCGACCTGCTCATCATCAGTATATCATTATTTATTGTTTTAGCTATATAAGAGAGTGGAAGTACCAAACTATTATTAGTCATAAATATTATAATAACCACCCATAATAATATGCCACTGCTAAAAAGGTGTGTACGGATTTCCTCTCCTCTATCAATAGAGCACCGCTTAGGTGGCATAAATTATACGGCCCGCCTGATGGTAAGCAGTTACTACAGCATCTTAAGTAATGGGTTACCATCAGACTGGCCGTATATCTACTCACCTACGGGCCGATGCGCCTAAGGACGCTTGCAATGCCTAGGCATCGTATAATTTGGATCGGCAATATAAAAATATCCCTGGGATAGATGAAAACGTTTCAGGAACACAATTACACCGCTATGCTGTGTGTAGTTATATGGCCATGGTCTTATAAGGTGAAGGTCCTTTTCCAGTAGATAAAAAATAATCATCATCAGATGATGATGATCAGCTAAGCAGACGTCCACAGTTGGACATAATAATAATAATAATAATTTCTTTATTAAAGTGACCAAGACTCAAATTGTTAGTAAAACTTAAAAAGTATGTTAGTAATGAAAATAATAATAATAGCAATAGCAACCTAGATATACATACATATATTATCTAGAATGCGACACGCGAATCACCGCCGTACCATCCCGTGAGAGATAGCACTGCAGCGATCCACGTATCTACAGTCTAGACGGCTTGCGATCATATTTAGAATGCTGTTGGAGCTACCCCGCACCCTGCGCACCAGAGATGCACACCTCTTCCGCATAGTTGTATAAAAACAATTGACGTGCGCATCCGCGAACATACCTGATGCGCTACAGAAGCGGGGCAGCCCCACCAACACTCTAAAGGCGTTGTTATATTGAACACGGAGGGCGCTGTACGATCTCTGCGTGTATCTGGCCCACAGGTTGCACGTGTAAAAGGTCGTACAATAGGCTCGGAAGAGAGTTATTTTTACTTTTAGTGAGCAACGTGCAAACCTGCGAGCCAGCATATTCGCTCTTACCGACAGCGCCCTTCGCTCTCGTTCAATATCGTGGTCATCGTTAAGGTCGGGGGTTAATATATGACCAAGATATTTAAACATGTAAACTCGCTTTAGCGCCATCCTATTAAGTGTTACTGGTGGTACATTATCTGGTCTCCTACCCCCTGCCTCAAACACCATGACCTCCGATTTTTTACAATTATACAACAACCCATGTTTTTGAGCATAGTCTTCACAGATCTTAATTAGTTTCCTAAGGCCACAAACTGACGCACTCATTAGGGCCATGTCATCTGCGTAGCTTATGTTGTTGACACATATATTATCTATGTAACAACCTACTCTGGCACTACTAAGCTCGCCTATTAGCTCGTTTATATATAGGTTGAAAAGCGTTGGTGAGCTCAGTCCTCCTTGCCTCACCCCGCATTCCAACCTAAACGGTTGAGAGTAGCTTCCAGCCCATCGTACATGGTTTGTCTGGTTACTATACCAAAATTTAAAGACATTAATAATTTCTTTTGGTAATTTTTCTTTTTCTAACTTTTCCCATAACAAATCATAAGTAACCAGATCAAAAGCCCTGGATAGGTCGAGAAAGCAAGCATAAATCGGTGTACCTCGCTGTGTGTAGTACGTGACAGCATGCTTAAGACACAGCACTGCACTTTCTGTTGATAAACCAGGGCGGAACCCGAACTGGTTATCGTGAATTTTTATAAACTTATTTAAGTGTACATTAAGCATGCTGTCAAACACTTTGGCTATCACAGTAGCCAGTGATATGGGCCTATAGTTATTGCTATCCGCGAGGTCACCAGTCTTATTTTTTACAATAGGCACCACAACAGTTTGCATCATCTCACCCGGCAAGTAACTGTGGCTCACACAAAAATTGTACAACATTGAAAGCACACGTGCCAGGTGTGGGCCAGCATATTGTAGGTGTTCGATGCTGAGCCCGTCATGGCCAGGCGATTTACCCCGCGTCATTGTTTTAATAGTTTTAGAAATCTCCTTTGAAATAAACTTAATCCCTATTGCCGTACCAGGCTCAGCATCGAGTACCGAGCGAGAAGGCCCTAATGGAGACTTTACAAAAAAGTGCTGCATGAAGTGATCAGCTATCTCATTAGGTGCCGTTCTGCCACCGACGCTCACAGGAATACCCGGTCTACTCTGTAGTTTATTGGTATACTTCCAAAAACCGCGGAAGTCATTTTTGGAGTGGTGTGAGGCCAGAATATCCATTTTAACCTGGTCTTCATGGTCTTGACACCACTTCAAACGCGATTTAAACACCCTTCTAGCCTCACACATCTCTTCATAGACTACCCCATACCCAGGTTTGCCAAACGACACCCACAACATAAATTTTTGTCTTGCCTCCCTGTGAGAGTCAGCCACGTGTCTATTCCACCCTATAACAACTCTTTTAGAGCATAGGCCAACATAGGCCTCTCCCAAAGATTTCCACAGCGTAAGGTCCTGAGCTGACATCACCCTTTGACTACCCGCAACCTTAACCTTTAGAAATAAAAGTTTTTATTTTTTCAAAAAAAAGACATCTCCCGCACTAAGGAACAAGACCTATGTCGCGGGAGACTTTACAAACATACAATTCACGGACAAAAATAACACCATTGTAAGTAAAATACTGACCTATCCTATAGACCTGCCAAGCCCCGACAGTACCGTTGTGCAACGTGTCCACGACGTGGAACACGTCTCCGCACCGGAACGACATCTCGCCGTCCGTCGGCTCCGTGTAGTGGAAGTGGGTCTTTATGTGGAACGAGTCACCCGCTGAAAAAATATGATAGAGGCAGTTGAAATGAAGCTACTTAGTTACTGTTGAAGGCAACAGTTTTCGCGCACTAGTGCGATATATAATAAATTTTGCCTTACATTGAAATAGTTACTAGATGTCTTTTATGTATGTTATTTTTTATTATTTTGTTTTAGAAATTAATTGTTATTTTAGTTTTAGTTTTCTATAATTATTTTGTACTTAATTTTCTATCTATTGTATCTATGTTATTGTAATTCGTTTTTTTAAACCGTTTTAACATAAATACATAAATACTATATTATCATTGGATCTGACTCATTATGAAAAATGTACAGAGTAAATTATCTGAGAGAAAGGCCAAGTAATTAGGGCACAATTTGCTCACTTTACAATGTCATATCTTTTACAACAGCAAAGCACATAAGCTTTATTTAATTAATAAAACAACATCTATGAATCTAGTTATATGTACAATAATATAATAGAAGAAGAGTAACTTACGCATCTGTCCGCTAGCTACAGCGTTGTATTCGTCAGGGGAATGCTGCACAATGAGATCTATCCGCTCTTGCAAACTCAGCAGAAACAGCACAGCCTCCTCACGCGTCACACCCTTCATCTCCATGTCGTTCACCTGGTAACAAACATCAATATTTTACAAATATATATTTATTTTAAATATGTCCGTGTGGTGACGGATTAAGAATACAAATGTCACCACCCCATTCCATCCCGTGGGTGTCGTAAGAGTCGACTAAGGGAGTAAGTCAGGCAGACAATATCCACTGCAAGAGAGGGAAAACTCGAAACAAAACCCTATACCAACCCGTCTGGCCAGCGTGGTATAGTAGGCTAATATCCCTCCAAATTTATGGAGGAGACCCGTGCCCAGCAGTGGGACGTTTATGGGTTGAGATGGTGGTGGTGGATATATTTATTTACCAATGGTTAGTAAGAAATTTAAAATACCAAAGGCAATGGCAAAAATGTACTTCAGGAAATAGGACAACTCACACACCTCCATCTGATCCCAAACTAGACAGAGCCTGTACTATGGTAACCAGACAACTGATAACCATACTTATATATTTCTAAATACATACATATTATAGATAAATTACACCCAGTAACAAAAAAAAACATTCGTGCTCATCACACAAAGACTTGTTCTTGGTGGGAATCGAACCCACGACCACCGGTGTAGCTCTCAGATTCACCAACCAGTAAAACAACAGGCCTGTAATAACGCAATAATTAATTATTTATTGCTGACGTTTGGACCAGGTTACACATGCGCATGCGCAGTCTTAAGTTGGCACGAAAGAACCAAGCAAAAAACAAAAAAAGTCACCTATAATGATGTAAAAACTTTTTTTTTATTTCTTTTCTTTCTATACATAAAAGTGTACAATACCTTAAGTATCTTGTCAGCAGGCTGCAGGCCCTGCAGCGCGGCAGGACTAGTGGGCTGCACCCCCGACACGAACACTCCGGATCTGTTGCCGCCGCACAACCGCAAGCCCACCGAGCCTTCCTTTTGGAAACTTATTAGTCTTGGTTCACTGCTGTAATTTAAACATATTACTTTACTAATGAGGTACTATATATATTTCTATATTTTTATCTATGAACAATATTATAAAGGTAATATAAGAAAAAAATGTTACATTCCTTTACACAGCTTTGCTTAAATGACGCAATGAGTTTTTTAGGTGTAAAAATAATTAACTTGGAACTTGCTATAATAAGTGATACTACAACTTACGATGGTTTATTCCTCTGGTTGTTCATTCCTTCTTGTTCTTCATACAATTGTCTTCTACTGCTATAGTAATCTGTACAAAAAGAAGATGATTACTATGTATGTCAAATAAAAATAGGATTGCAACTGCAAACAACTTTATTTTCTCATGTACTTATTTATTGTAGATTTTAATCAATCAAATAGTATAAAATGCCGCTTTAGTGTGGGCGTATACAGGCCACAGGCGACAGTCACAAAAAAAACGCCGTCACCGACTTCTTTTCACACTTTAATTTGTAGCGAGTAGCGAGTACCGGCGTTAACCGTGTGCGACAAGTCCTTATAAAATGTATGAAAACTATGCCCATGCGTGGCGACGCGGCGACGCTTAGATAGCGTATTAGAAGTAAAAGAACGTAAAGAATATTCTGTATGCAGTGTAAACCCACCTACGAGTATGTTATGTTTATAAGATCAATCGCTTTATATTAATAGGGAAGTCTGGTCGATTAGAAAATGATTATTTTAATAGAAAATATAGGTACTATTATTGCTATTATGCGCGGCAAACATCTTGAGTCATTTTGACCGTTTTTAGATCTCTTTATGAACCTTGCAATTGGATCAAGTCTACATGCGCGATCTTCTCCGACTATTGTTCAAGATCGTTGCCGGGCATAATACAAGCTACAAGACCTTTATCAATTTACCTTCATTCCTAGGAGGTGGTGGTCGTGGCGGCTGGTCGACCGCTTCGTGTGACATCGGCCCTCTTCGTGAGTCTCCGCCTCGCACGGGCGCCGCTACGTATAAGTTCTGTCCGCTACTTGAGTACCCAGGTGATGCCTCTGTAGCACCGTATACGTTGTGAGGTGTCGCTTCTGTTACACACAATTTAATAACTTATTTATTAAAATGGTAAATTGTATTGGTAATTATTATCTTTTTTTTTTTTTTTTTTAAGACAACTCCCGCACTAGAGAACAAGCTCTGTGTCGCGGGGGACTTTACAAACATACAATTTTATTTATTTATTTATTGAATTCATAAACAATTTTTTACAATTGTGTTTGAATGTTACAATTAGCATTACAATAACTGAATATAATTTGAACTTCATACAAAAATTATTATTTAAAAAAAAGAATAGAACAATAAACATAATACTTAATTCTACATACAATGTCACCAATGAAATGTCACTATAATTTAAGCATGTCACAGTATAATAATGTTAATAACAAATAATAATAATAATTCACATACAATAATAATTAATCATTAAATGTCGTAGTTATTTCAGGGATCGAATTGGTAAATAATCAAATATATGTGGTGTGTATATACAGACCTCCCAAACAATCAACTGAAGCATTAAATAGGTTCTTTTTAACGCTTGATCAAATACTTACCAGATATTGCTACACTAAAAAGAAAATAATTTTATGTGGGGATTTTAACATTAATATTTTAAATATGAGTACCGAATCTAGAGAGTTTGTCCATATCATGCAAGGATACAATCTTAAACTAGGTATTAACAAACCAACTCGTTTATCAAGTGGGACATGTATTGATAACTTTGCGTATAATATAAGAGGCTGTAAAACCGTAATCATTGAATTAGCATTGTCAGACCACACCGCTCAATTATTGACGTGCCCTGTTAAACACAATTATTCTTTAAAGTACTGGTACACCGAAAAACGCGATTATAGTGAGGATAATGTAAATAAGTTTTCAAACTGTATAAACGCGCTTAGTTTTATGGACGTATTTCATTGTGAGGATCCAAACTTAGGGTTTAATACTTTTCACGAATTACTTTGTTTATTCTATGATCTTTGTTTCCCAAATATCGTTATAAAGGTTTTTACCAAAACACGACCAAAATGGATTACCAAAGGGATCAGAGTATGCAGTAAGCGAAAAAGAAAACTACTGTGGGAATATAGGAAACACCGTAATGCTGCCAACAAGTCTAGCTATACTGCTTTATCATCTAGACTCAATAAAATAATAAAGGTAACGCAAAAGTCTCAAAACGTAAACTACATCAATAATGCTAGAAATAAATGTAAAGCTACTTGGAACATTATCAACAACAATAAATTAATGATACCAAAAGATGAGATACTAGATATTCGTGTCAATGAAAATATAATTTGTCAACCACAAGAAATTGCAAACGCTTTTAATAATTTTTTCATTGATCATGTCATCAAGTTAGCTCCTAATCAGGCGCCGGTAATGCTTGCAAACTATCATAAGTCTATTTTCATGCAACCTACAACTCCAAACGACATTAATAAAATTATATTACATTTAAATAATACCCACAGTACTGGTTATGATGATATAGCTACAAAAATTTTAAAACGCGTCTCTAATAAACTGTCTGATATATTAAGCTACTTAATAAATCTATGTATCCTGTGTGGAGTTTTTCCGGACAAATTAAAAATAACTATAATAAAACCTTTGTTTAAGAAGAATGACAAACAGGACATGAATTGCTACCGTCCTATTGCACTTGTACCTGTCCTTTCCAAAGTATTTGAAAAGGTTATACATGACAGTATTTACAATTTTTTTGAAACCAATAAATTATTTTGCGAGGAACAAGTTGGGTTTAGAAAAAATAAATGCATAAATATGGCTATTTACAGTTTTATTTGTACAATTTTTAATCATATGAATAAGGGTGATCAGTCGTGTGCACTCTTTATGGATCTAACAAAAGCATTTGATCATGTGGATCACGAGATATTAATAAATAAACTGTATGCATACGGGATTAGGGGGAATATTCTAGATCTCATAAAATCTTACCTTAGTGATAGAATACAACAAACTCAAATCGTTAGAATATGTTCTGAAACCAAAAGACTTACCAATTATTTATCAGAATCAAGAAAAACAATGTTTTCTGTACCCCAGGGTAGTGTTTTAGGACCACTTTTATTTATTATTTATATTAATGATCTACCAAAATTGACAAATCATAAATCTATTTTATTCGCAGATGATAGTACTATTATATTTACAGGCAATAATAACGTATTTTTAGAACAGGACATTAACAATACTTTAAGTGACATTATTAATTGGTTGACATTAAATAATTTGAAAATGAATCTTGACAAAACTAACTTTATGACATTTAGAAATAGGGTAAATAAATTGGCAAACATTAACATTAATTATCTAGGACATGAAATTGAACAAGTAGAGGAAACTAAGTTTTTAGGACTAAATATTGACGCTAGTTTGAATTGGGTATCGCATATAGAAAAGTTGTCCTCAAAAATACACAAATTTGCATATGCTCTATATACACTGTCAAAAACTGTTGATACACCAACTGCGTTAACTGCATATCATGGTCATGTTACACCTCTCTTAAGATACGGGGTTATGTTCTGGGGTAACTCCACTGATAAGGAAGTGGCATTTAAGGCGCAAAAGAGATGCATAAGGTCTATTTGTAAACTAAAGCAGATTGACAGCTGCAAATCACATTTTTTGGAGTTAAATGTACTAACTCTACCCTGTATTTATATTCTTGAAGTAGTGTTATTTGTGAGAAAAAATATTAATCTATTTGAGAAACTTAACAGTCGTAGACATAATATGAGAATTCGCTTTCCTGCAAATAGCACCGCATTATTAAATAATAGCATATTTTGTATGGCCCCTCGCCTTTATAATCATTTACCAAATGAAATACTGGAAATTGCTACTTATAATAAATTTAAAAATAATGTAAAGAAGGTTCTGTTAAAAAAAGGATACTACTCGGTCAAGGAGTACTTGGCGGACAAATTATTATAAATATATTATTTGAATTGAGGTTGAACATGTAATTTTGGTATCCATTGACATAACATAATATTTTAATTGAAAAGTGTGGGACATTTATTTACTATTTGACATTTATAATTTAATTTCCATTAGTATTATTACCTATTGACATTGTATTGATTGTAGTTTTTAGTGACATTGTAAATTGGTATTAAATTTTAATTGATTATTTGTATGATGTGACAGACCAAATACCTTGCATGCTTCTTAAGCTGTTTATGGTGATACTTTTTTTTTTTTTTGTTAATAGTTGTAACATCCCTTTATACCCATATTCGCAATAAATAAATTGAATTGAAATTGAATTGAATTATTTGTCAATATTGCGAGTCACCAAGAAATTCATCCACAGAGTAATAGGATTTTACCAATAGAAAGTTTTTCAATTTTCTTTTAAATAAATGTGTATTATAAATATCATGTTTCAGCTCATTTGGCAGACTATTGAATAATACAACACCTTGATATCGCGCACTATGTTTTGCAATATTTAGAACTGGATTAAGATTAGCTTTCAAATTATTTCTCCTTGTACTTTCTCTGATCAACCTTTCATCTGCAGTTTCAAAATCAGATATGTACTTTGACAACTGACTTAGAACAGTTAATATATAAATGCAAGGTACCGTTAGTATAGACAGTTCCTTAAAATGCTCCTTGCAAGATTCCCACTGCGGTATGCGGACTATAGTTCTAATTGCTCTCTTTTGAATTATAAAAGCTTTTTCACAATTGTAATTGTAACTATTTCCCCAAAACTGGATACTGTACCTTAACCTTGATTCGGCTAGGGCATAGTAAACAGTTTTCAACTGATTAATGCAGACTTCATCTCTTAAAGACCTGAGCGCATAGCAAGAAGATGATACTGATTCCTCAATAGCGTTCAGTTCGTTTTGCCAATTCAATAAGTTATCAATATGCACACCCAAGAATTTAACTGAATTTACAAGCTCAATCTTATTTCCTAATAATTGTACGGTCAATTTGTCAGTATTGCGAGCAGTTGTTTTAAATAACATTACATTAGTTTTGCTAGTGTTAATTATTAATTCATTCGCTACAAACCAATTATAAAAGTCATGTAATGTATTGTTGACTTTCTCGTTTAATAAATTAATGTTATTTGCACTTACTATCGCATTGGTATCATCAGCAAACACGATTAACTGAGGATTCGAGGAGAATTGTTTCGAATAATTTAGCAAGTCATTTATAAATACAATGAATAGAATCGGTCCCAAGATTGATCCCTGTGGTACGCCGGCTGTTACCTGATGTATTTTTGATTTATTAGCTTTTTTATGGTTATTATCATCTAGTGCATTGATTTGTACAAACATTTGTCTGTTATGTAAATACGATTTAAAAAGATCTAAAACGTTGTCTCTTACGCCATAATGTTCCAGTTTTGCTATAAGCAGTTCATGATTTACCGTGTCAAAGGCAGAACTTAGATCTAAGAAAATACCGGCTACTTTCATTTTATTATTTAATTTTTCGACTATTTCATTTACCAAACTATATAAGGCATCAGATGTTCCAACACTTTTTTGGTACCCGAACTGTCTCTTTTCAATAATGTTATTTATTACTAAATGATTGACCAGACGGTTTTTTAATAATTTTTCAAATATTTTCGATAAAACTGGAAGGAGTGATATTGGTCTATAATTCCTGGGTTCAGTTTGAGAACCCTTTTTGTGCAGTGGAATAACCTTAGCAATTTTTAGCTGTTCAGGAAAAATGCCTTGCTCACAGCATTTGTTAAAAAGAATGGAAAGTGGTGTTGCCAGCGTTACTATATGAGTTTTTATTACCGATATCTGCACTTCATCATATCCACTAGACGATTTTATTGGCATTTTTCTAACGATGTTACTGATTTCATTGGGTGTTATAGGAGATAGAACCATATTTACTTTTACCCTATCACAACTAGCCTGCAGGAGGATTATAGACTCCTCTGATTTTCTTAATTTAGTTGGTTGTTTATTATTGAATTGTTCAGCAAATATATTCGCTACACTTGTTGGGTCATCAATTACTTTCTTGCTATGGATTATACTTATTTTTTTAACAGTTTTACATGTGGTTTTGTTCCTATGCCGATTTACTATTTGCCAAATTTCTTTGCTTACATTCTTTGCATTTGCGAGTTGTCTGCGTACTGAATTTCTTTTGGCAGCCTTAACAACTTTACGAAACAGTCTAATGTATTTTTTCCTATAAGCTAAAACAGACTCGTTAACCTTACCTACATTTTGCATGCATATAAAGCGTTTCATTCTGCTAGACACTTGAATACCTTTTGTTGACCATTTTATTCCTGCGCAGTTTTTTTTAATGTTAATTTTTACTGTTTTTTTCCTGAAACTATGTTTAAAGAAATTATTAAATTGATTTAAGAAGGCGTTAATACCCATAGAAGCCCAGTCGGTATTAATGAGAAAAGTTTCAAAAGTATCGTTGTTACTGTCATTAATAATAATTTTGTCAATAGTAATGGGTAAGTTTGCAGCCAATTTCTTACGTGTCAGACACTGAAGCGTTATTTCGCATAATAGTCCACTGTGCCCATCCGCTAAACCATTGTGGTCATTAATGATTTTGCCTACATACTGATCATCCAAGTTTGTGATAAAGTTGTCAATACATGAAACTGAATTGTTGCGGGTGAAGGTAGCAGTATGTACTAAGGTTCTAAAATTGTAACATCTTAACAAATTCAAGAATTCCGTCCTTTTTTTACTTTCTATTAGTATGTCAACATTGAAATCGCCACAAATGAGAGACTTTCTATTGAATAGAAATTCCAGTACTTTTTCAAAATTTTTCATAAATACTTCAAAGTTTTTATCATTAGGACTTCGATAAAAGCAACACAAGTATAAACCAGTATTGATATCCTTAATGCAACATATTTCAAATATTTCTTCTAAATACAAATTATTTACCTGAGAACAAGGTGTATTTTCTCGGTTTCTTTGTCCTAGAATTAAACTACCGCCTCTTTTTTTGTTCATCCTTGTATTGTGTGCAACCAGTTTATAGTCACTAATACTAAAAAGCGGCATCGAGGTACTGTTAAGAAAGTGCTCAGTGAAACATACGTAGTCAATATTAGGTAGCGTTGTCAAATAGAGTTCAAACTCATCTCGTTTATTATTTATACCACAAACATTTTGATGGAAAATATTGAGTGTAATTGTATCAGAAACTGTAGTTTTACATACTTTGTTACTGACGAAAAAAATCAGTGTCAGACACAGGAATTGATTGGTTCTCTGTTTGTGATTCTGCGTCTGCATAAACGGGTTTGAGGTGGATATTAGCATCTGTTTGAATACTGGTATTACAATAAATTTTCGGTGTATCTGAGCGTTTCACATTCAGTTGTGTTTGATTATTTATAAAAAATTGATAATTATGTTTATATTGTAGTCGTAATATTTCTCTATGGAACAGTCTACTAATATACAATTTATTATTCCATCTAAATTCATTTAAATACAATTGATGCTTATAATCTATGAAAGACATATTATTACAATTTCTACAGACGTGTTTTATTATATCATTTACCTTGTTTACATTTAAATATTTGTTTCTAAGAACCTCACCAATTAAGACATTAGTATGTTTCATTTGGTTTACTATATAATATAACGATGATTGCAGATTCAATGGATTATAGTCATTTGATCCACCTACAATTATTACAAAATCTGATTTAGTAAAAGTCTTACACGTAGTTACACAAGTCTTCAATATTTCCGAAATAGGTGCCTGGGGTTTAGTCTCTGAAGTAATTGCGAAACTGTTTCCAAGTTGATTTTGAAGTAGTTGTCTCAGACGATAACCGCTCTCATCAGTAAATAACATAATTTTTGACTTGGTATTACTTTGTACTTGTATAGACTGGTCCTTTAAATTCGGTGTGGATACATCTTCTCTACAGTCACTACTAATCATATTGTGATGTAATGGAGAACTTTGTTTACAAGTGTTGCAATTTAAATCTTCTACAATTGTTGCCATGTCTATACTCTCGCTTTTCGTAGATGTATTTACGAGACGTTCTTCGTTCCTGGTTGATAAAACGTAGCCAAGATTAACAACTTTTGGAGTAGACTGATACGACTGCTGATGTGAATTGAGAATAGTTCGGGGGGTTTGACATTCAATGTTACTTATTGTTGCTCCCGAAGACATCCCGTGTGATCCAGTTTGTGTGCTATACCTCGTGAGTCGTCGTCGGTATTGCGGTGAGTAAAACTTTAAGGGAGTCACATAGTCAAATTGTTTTTGTTTGTCGTCGATTCCAACCGATTTATACAACTTAATTTTTTTTTGATAATCTTGTATTTCCTTCTTCAAAGCAGTATTTTCAATATTTAAGTTTTCCACCTCAGTGTGTGCAATTCTTAATTCTGTGTGTAAGTTGTTAATTTGTTCTTTCATTTCTATAATTTCTTCTTGTATACTCTCAGTGTTGGGTTGACCATGGTACGACATATTCGTGACGTCAGATTCGCTATTATTAAAGTTTAATCTATTTTGTCGTCGTTGCGTATTGACAAACAAGTGCTCTTCCTCCATTGTGTAGTAGTTACTAATCAAACTTATTATGAGTATATTAAATCCAAAGACATTCCTGCTGATGCGTAGGTTAGAACGCACGACTATTCGATTTCGTCTTTTATGCCGCCAGACCAAATAAGGTTGCCCTATTCATGTAAAATCAATCAATAACTATCCATGTTTCCGTATTAGTTCGAGCAGTAAAAGATAAAATTTAATTTAAAAATTTGTTTGTTATTGTTACTAGTGCTGCCCTCTTTTAAGTTTTCGCCGCGTTTTTTCCTCGTGATTGCCTGTCAGTAGTTGTAGGACGAAATGGTACGCGGTTATTTTAATAGATGGCGCTAATTTCTGCATCAATTTTGCAAAATCATTGCTGTAGATTAACGATTATATGTAAATATTCACTTTATTTACATCTATGAACACTACACACACTTTAAATCTTTAATAGTTTATTAATTTATGTACTGATACTTATTTAATCCGAAAGAAAACACAAAATAACGAACAGCAATAATCGTTTTCGTTTGAATATTTTTCACTATTTTTTATTTATTCACTTGTTCTTGGTCCATGTCCACAATATATGCTATAGTTCAAATGTTTCATTTATCACTTCACTTGTTTACACCGAGTAAATTTACTTTTGTGTATTTTTATTTTGAAATTTAGTAAGGAGTCGATGTTAACCGTGGCACAGCAGCGCCCTCTTTTAACGGACTAATTAACGGACTCAAATTACACCCAGACTCAGAACAACACTTTGTGGGTCACACAAAGTTTTGTCCTGTGTGGGAATCGAACCCACAACCTCGTGCACAGCAGGCGCATACTGCGGCCACTGGACCACCGAGGCAGTTGACATCTAACCTAACATCTTTTAACCAATATTTGCTGAAACACATTCACACTGTGGGTGGATGTGTTTCAGTAAATGATTGTGTGTAGTATGCAGTTATTTGGCTGTGGTCTTCTGTAACGTCGAAATTCTTCCCCAATCAGGCTTGCTCGCTTGTATGATGCCCTACCTCTTATTATTAGAGTTTTATAAATATATCCATATAATTCTGACTGTACAGTAGGCGCCATTTATCACGGCGCGGCGTGTTGTGGGTTCAAATTCGAAAAAAATGTGTGATCCATAAATGATTGTCCCGAGTCTGGGTGTATTTAGTGCCCGTTAATTTTATGTTTGTAAAGTCCCCCGCGACACAGGGCTTGTTCCGTAGTGCGGGAGTTGTCTTTTTAATTGAATTTGTTGTTTTGTTGTCAGACGACCTAGTAAAGGTAGCGGGCAACCAACGGTCAAGGTCAGCTCAAGAGCGATGCTGTGGAAATAATTGGGGAAGGCCTCTGTCCAGGAGTGGATGTCTTTTGGCTGAGATAATAAACTCTAAAGTCATTTAGGTTACAAAGTAACACTTAAAGTCATAAATTATGAATTTGCCAGAAAGAAAATTTTAGCAAAATTTTCCTACGGCTAGCTCACTGTCGTGGACACTTGCGAACAACTAGCAAAAGACTCAGGCCATTTTTTTAATCGCCTGATAGTTACAATCTTTTGTAAAATACAAGTATGGTAGCATGCAAGCGGATGCAGTCAAAACACGGTACTTACTGTATTGATAAATAATAAAAGAATCACTTACCTAGACTATTATAATTATTCTGGTAATTTCCATTATTCACCGTTTCTTCTCTAATAAGCTCTCTCGTCACGACCAAGTTTAACCGGTCTTTGCACGATTCGATCAGCTTCCTAGCTTCTTTTATTGTCATAGCGTCACTGACTGGTGAGTTATTGATCCTGGTGACGACGTCTCCTTCGCAAAGACCCTGGCCTCCTTGGTTAAGTTGTTCTCGTGCTCGCATCGTTAGTTCTTTCACGTATAGCTTACATCCTAATACTATGCCGAAATCTGTAATAGAGAATGTTTATTTATAAGAGGTGGGCTTGTTGGTATACTGAGTAGTGACCCTGACTGCTAAGCTGCAGGTCGTGTGTTTGATTTCTACTCAGGACAAATCATTGGGTGAGATGTAGGTTTTAAAAAAAAAAGTTAGCGATCAAGTAGGGGGCTTTGCTAAAAAAGGGCCAAATTAAAAGTACCCAGAATGAGGTTGATGAATGTAGAGGAGGCGCAGGAAGTATGTTTTGATTGAAGCAATTGGCGTACAATAGTCTCTGCCTACCCCAGTGGGAGACGGGCGTGAATTTATGTAAGTAAGAAAGTAATTTTCGATATAAAAATATGCGCTATTCACGCTATAATCTATATAGATGCCAAATTTTATCCAGATCTGTTCAACCGTTCTGGCGTAATTGAGCAACAAACATCTATACACTTCGCATTTATATTAGAACTAAAATAAGTACCTTCTTTCTTTCCATTCCTAGTGAGTGATAGTTTGATAGTAGTGGGAGCGGTGGGGGGCGGCGCAGGCGCACGCCGCCGCACCACCAGCGACACGGTCGCGCCACTGTCGCGCAACACTTGCACTGCACGCGCGTACTCCACATTCTCTAGCGGCACACCGTTCACTGATACTATTCTATCGTTGACCCTGGAATATGCCAAAGATGAGGTTAAAGAGTGCACTAACGGCAGTTCACGGCAGGCAGCATCTTGGCTGTGGCTCTGGCAATGCTGAAGTCCATCAGTCATCAACGGCAGTTACCATTAAGTAGATAGACAATATATACCTACACTTCTCTTTTTTTATTGGCGGTCAAAAAGTTCCATCGAAATCAAACCAAAGCTTACTAAATCTCAGGGTGCAGAGGTAGATAATAAGTATACCACATAGTAGTGAATCTACTATGGCGTCATCTGGTCATTAGAATAACGCCACAACAAGCAAAGAAGTTCAACGTATAAAACACAGATGTCACTATCCGTAGAAACACGCAATTTCTAATAACAAATACCGAGAAAAGCCAAGGGGTCATCCAGTTACTACACAGTAGATATATTTAAGACAATATACAACGCCCAACAACCAATCCTTGGGCTGTGGCCCGCCAGGCACGACCACCTAGCCTATTCGGAGGATCCTGCCTATTTATTGAAGGTGTGTGGCAGCCTCCACATCTACTTAGTTATAAGTATGCACATCGTCATATACCTAGGGGAAAGCTAATCGGTAATAAAGTTGGCATTTTTACCGGTGGCAAAGGAAACAATTGCCGGTGAAGATATAAACTAATGATACTTGTTTAACTGCCACAACATGCTTAATATGGTCGAAGCAAGGAAAACCTGCTTAGATAGGGAGTCATAAACTTCAGATTCCAACCTAAACTAACACACAAAGACACTACGCGCAAGCAAAGTGTGAGGTATTTTGTTGGCTCAAAACTACTGCTTTATGCATGTTAAGAGAGGTAGGTCACCATACTAGCGAGCAAGCCCGACTGGGATAGGACCTGCACCTTACAGAAAACCACAACCAAAGAATGTGTGTGTGTGAATAGAGGTCTCCAGAGCTCATTTAGGGATGCGCGAGAAAAGAGGAAAATTACATTGATACACGCATCTATTTCCTATTTACTGTTACTACGAGCATTTAAGTCTAGATAGAACAGTGTAAAAAGTCACTTACTGCAGTTTGTCTTCAGCAGGTCCACCTCTCAGAACATCAGACACGGCTATCGACGGGTCCCCGCTGGCGAAGTGAGGATTGTCTCGTCCACCAGAGACCGCTATGCCGAAACCGTAGCCTGGCACTCTGTTTAGACGCACGCGGTGTGTTTCCCAACCTGCACTGCGTTCTGCCGTCTGGAAAGAAGACAACTTACTTATTAGACTTGGTGATTAGTGTACAAATATTTGCAGGCTATCAATCAATCAGCCTGTTTTCATCCACTGCTGGACATACGGTATGCATGGATACAATGTGGTGATAAGTGTGTGTGAGTGCGATACTGGCCGGCAGTATCAATGTACATTTCACTTTGTAGAATTACTACCTGCTTATATCAAATATATATTATTCCGTAAGGTGGAGGTCCTTCCCCAGTTGGGCTTGCTCGCTAGTACAGTGCCCTACTTCTTTAAAATAAATTACGTTAAATCTATTATTTTTTTTTGTAAACTGACAGTCCACTATAATCCTATAATTGCTCAATCACAAAAAATATTTTTATTTATTTAGGTACCACTTGCTGCATCATTCTAACAGTGATTTACCAATTCAATGATGCAGCCTATCTTTACATAAGTAATATTTATGTCTTAACCAAATTATACATTTTGGTAACAAAGTAAAAACAATGATATTTGTGTGAATTCACGCCGATTGCAACAGAATATATACAGATATATTCTCTTCCTCACAAACCGACCCTATTTTATTAATTTTTCGTCTCAAGAATCTAAAGAAAATCAAGCAAAATACACAGACGGTTTTCTATCTTCAAAATAAATACGAGTATGTATGTTGCAATAATATAACAACTTACTGCGCATAATTTAAAGAATTATGAGTGTTGTACGACTTCTTACTCTACAAGACAAATTGCTGCGTTTATACGTAATTTGTTTCCATCAGAATACTAGTCAATAAAGTTTGCTAAGCTTTGTTATGTTTATAATTTATTTAATTGTAGTTATCCTTAACCTGGCTAAGATGCATCAACTTGTAATAACACATAATATCATGCAAAATTGTAAGTTTGTAGCTCCAGTGGATAAACTCTGCGTTGATAAATCACTCAGATAGTCCTTGTCCTGACTGACTACCGCAAATAATAACTGTTATGTCATGTACTCTTATACTAGGCATATAATATATAGATATAAGGTGCAAACCATATATCGCCCCGTAGAGCTAAAATTATGACTGCCTTGGTGGTCCAGTGGCCGCGGTATGCGCCTGCTGTGCACGGGGTTCGATTCCCACACAGGACAAAACTTTGTGTGACCCACAAAGAATTGTTCTGAGTCTGGGTGTAATTTGTGTTCGTTAATTTGTATGTATGTAAAGTCTCCCGCGACACAGAGCTTGTTATCTAGTGCGGGAGTTGTCTTTTCAAAAATGAATTGTTAAGTTAATTTTCGTTCTACGGGGGCGATATGTCCCACTAGATGGCACCGGTCTCCTTTTCTCAATGGGTTGAGGCGTTAATACACACAACAATTTAAGCCAATACACGGATTGGTGGATGTTTTCTTTCACCGTTAGCAGAATATAAATTATTTGATTAGTACATCCCGAGATCGAACCCATACCTCTTGCGTGCAAGTTGGTTACTTTCCCTCTATCTATATCTATCTACTAGGCCACCAACGCTTTTAATATAATTATTTACAACTAGCTGTTGCCCGCGGCTCCGCCCGCGTGGATGTCGGTTATCGCTGTAAAAAGTAGCCTATGTGTTATTCCAGACCATAATCTATCTTTGTGCCAAATTTCACCCAGATCCGTTCAGTAGTTTTTACGTGAAAGAGTAACAAACATCCATCCATCCATTCTTACAAACTTTCGCGTTAATAATATTAGTAGGATAGGATAAGAGACAGCACGATATTTACCTAAACAAATGCAGTTACACCAAAGCCATTTCTTTAATCAGACGTGCACTTAGAATGCCAGGCATACACAAAGAAGTTTGAATTGAACAGTTATTATTTGCGATAGTGTTCAGTGGCATGACCCTCAGGCCTCATTCCACTGGCGGGTAGGCCGAAGCCTTGTCGACGCTCGGTGACGCATGCGCACTATCGCCATGCAATAAAAATTCCTCAACGCATTTCTCGTAATGGTTAATTGCACCGGCAGAACCTAGAAAACAATTTCTACATTTCTTCGAAGTACTAAAGCTATAACACTAACTCATAAAATGTGAGAAAGTAGGCTCTTTTGTTCTTCTTCATGTCGAATAGGGGCAGTATGACAGGTTTTTTAGAGGATTTTGCTGAACGAACGGAAAGTAACGTTAGGCATTTTATGCTCATGTCACAGATAATATAATACTACTCATGTGAATAAACTACGCCGGCGTTGGCGTAAGGTAGGCAGGTAAAGGTAGACAATCTCTATGTAATGTCAAAATAACAACTGTCTTCCAAATTCATATAGGTAGGTACCTAATTAGTTATCTGCACGGTATATACTGTTTTTACGTATATTTTCTTGGGTCTGTTTTCTGTCTGTTTGTTCCGGGTTATCTTCAGAACGGCTTGGCTATTTGATGAAACTTTTACAAGTCAGTAGATGACTTTATATAGAGTAGGTAGATCAGGATAATATTTTCAACTTTAAATATATTTTGTATACCGAGGGTACCAGTTAGCTATTGCTATCTCCCTCTTCTCTTTATCTGCGTATGCACTGCATCGCGTTTTGGTGACTCTCTGCGTTCAGGCGCAGTATCGGAATCGGGCGATTGTGCGACTATATCGATACTGCATTGCGATTTGTCGACTCTCTGCATTCGATCGCGGATCGAAACCATTGCATTGCAACCGAATGTGTGCGGAGTTTAGCGTTATTATTTTTTTTTTTAAAGACAACTCCCGCACTAGAGAACAAGCTCTGTGTCGCGGGGGACTTTACGAACATACAATTAACGGACACAAATTACACCCAGACTCAGAACAACACTTTGTGGGTCACACAAAGTTTTGTCCTGTGTGGGAATCGAACTCACAACCTCGTGGACGGCAGGCGCATACTGCAGCCACTGGACCACCAAGGCAGTCAACTGCTTGGTGGACACAGAGGCGTTTGTTACAGCTAGACAGCTGTCTAGCTTCCAAAAAGCGTTGCAGTCGCAGTGTTTAGCGTTTTTAGTGTGCGGTGTGTAATATTTGGTCGCAGCATTTATTTTATTTATGTACCTATTTCGCACACAGGAGTACTTAATGCCATAGACATTCTCTACCATTCGACCTTGGGTGATACAGAGATAAACATAGTAGGTGCACTAGAATAAACAAATATTACCGATACAAAAAATAACAAAATATTTAGTTTCTAAAAAGCGACTAAATCGCAGATCGCCGGTGCAAAAAGAAGCATATCTGCTGTAGCCCTTATAGCAACAGACCCTGGCCTAAAATGTAACACAATATTCATATAAAACTTTACTTGATCACTCATTACCGTCTGTCACGACTGTACGCCTATATGCATATATATTTTATATTCCATACATAACTATATACATGAATAAACCTTGAAATGTTACAGCTAATCTCATCGAGCTACAGTATCAACTGATGCATACAAAATTATAA